>OZ035960.1:115879823-116479823 GCA_964034945.1 Chrysopilus asiliformis
AAAACAAAATATCCCAAAAATCACATTTCAATGATTCCATACCACATAAATACCACAGAAAACAGCAGCATATGTGAAAATTATGCGTGGCAGGTAGGCGAACACAATTTGATGGAATCAGATTAAAATTACATAATTCAGATATGTACGGTACGCGCAATGGCCAAATCGTTTTGAATTTTGCCTTTTTCATTATTTTCGTAGATAGATATGGGTTTGATTGCTCAATTAGACATTCAGTGATGAAGATTTTTACAATTTTAGGTACGAATGCGATTAATCGCTGTCAAATTTTGCAACAAGTGACGAATAGCCTGTGACAAAAATCATTATAACTCACCTCTGTCATGGGATCCACGGGGCTCTTCTATTCGTATCGAAACTAACCACAAGTAAAAATGCAAAAAAAAAACATAAAGTTCAAAATTTTCATGTTAATCATGTTTAGTTTGCGAAATTCGAAGTTATTGCACAAATTGGTCGCTAATTTGGGTTCGTGTGAAATTTAAATAAAAGTGCAATTTAATTGGCTTAAAAGGTTTTTTTTGGGTGGTCTCAGGTGAGCCACTATCATGGCGATAATTGTGGAAAATGTATCACAATTGAACAATTTTTCGATATGACCCGGAATTTTCGAAAAAATTGCAAGAAACTGTTTCGATTTTGGGCTTGAGGTGAGATCTCTTTTAATTGTTTTTTTAACATCATATTTTTTACCGAAACCATCATAAATCTATTTCAGCGATTTTTTAACAATTCTAGCTAAATTCGAAATCAATTAACTATCGATAAAATGGAAGTCATAATCAAACAAGATTCACGTTATCACAAACTTCACAACATGCTATTTATTTATAGCTGATTGCAGTATATGGAATTTTCTTCAATTCATACAATTTATTCTTTTCCTCAATTCAAGTGAATCACGATATTTTTATAAAAATAAATTACCTCAAAGATATAATCGATTATTAAAAAAAAAACCCAGATAAAAGGGAAACCTTTTAAACTTTCTCCTTCAATTGGCAATGCAGTCTTTCTATCGTCTGGCGATTAGAAAAATCAGAAAACTCTTCTACATAAAAATGGACGATCAATTATATGAAAGTACTTCCTATTTTATTAAACTATCATATCAACTTGTTTCATGGGATGGTCGTCTGTAGTGACTTAAACTTAAACTACATATTAAGTGGCTATCGCTATTAAATGGTAATCAAAAGCAAAAACTATTTATACTAAATATTAATCGGTATATTGCGAATGTGGAAATCATTTTCATGTTTCACTCAGTGAAGGTGAAAATCTGTGCTTTTTTCAAACATTTCTATAGCATTTTTCTCTTTCTATCTACTGTAGAATTACCTAGCAAAGTTAATATCTGTATATATTGCGATCAATAACATGACAATCGTCTTTCCATTGCATTTTTTTACTTGTATCCTAATGACCTATGCATGTAGATATTCTATTCACATGTAGTCGATGAGATGTAATATGGACAAGTAAACCACATGTTTACCTGAACGAATCATTTCCATGGAATACCGGAAGTCATATCCACTGTCAGATTACAGGATTTAAATTGATCACGTCCACAATTTTTTCATCTTTCTTTAATTTGATTTTGTTCATAATTTCTATTTCTTGGTGTTCTTGCTGAAATTTTACGGATAGATAAAAAAAAATACGAATTTTTCGCTTATTTAAAATGTTATGATAGGACCCGTCGTTGCCGGGTTGAAGTATTTTGCATGAGTCTTAAGGTTCCGGTCCACATGAGAGTAAATGCCGGCGAGAACCTCTCGATAGCAGCTACTCGCAAATGGACACGTCTCTGAGAGTCGCTCGCAGAAACTCGCAAAAACTCGCGAGCTAGTTTCTGCGATCTGTCAAAAGTGATTCTACTCTCTCTAGTCGACAGGCCTCCACTGAACTCTCGGAGAGTAGCTCGCCAGATACGAACAGCGTTTCAATTTCGCTAGTAGCTTTCGAGAAACCTAGAAGCTAGAAGCTCAATTTCGCTAGTAGCGATAGAAAAATCGCCGAAATGAACTCTCAAATGGACAAACTCCTGCGAGTAACTCTAAAGAGTTTTTGAGAGTTACTCGCGTATTTACTGTCATGTGGAGCGGCACCTTTAGAGAAATCGATAAAATTTCAGTGGAAGGTGTGTAGATTTAAGTGGGAAGGAATTTTTTTAAGCACGACCTATCGAACGATGAAGACCCGGTCAAAATTCCTTCAGCGGTCTATAAAATAGTAGAGGTGGGGGTTTATAAGAAGAGGCAGAGCAAATTTTTAAATGGTAGGTGATTCAAAATTTCTGAAGGATTCAAAAATCTGAGAAAAAATTTCCCTTACAATTTTGATATAAGGTACCTATATATAGACTAGGAACAAAACTTTTAATATTTTTTTGAACGATATTAGAGTTTTAAGAATAAAACCATAATATGATTCGATTCGATCTTTAAATCCCGTAATAGTAATAATCGTAATAATAATAATAGTTCACCAATCGTACGAGTATGTGGTAATCATTCACAATTTAGAAAAAAATCATTCTACAGCCTCGTCTTGCCCGTCTCCCGCTTAACTCGTATTCATTTTGCAGTAATTATATTGTAGGTACCTCTAAAACAAGATATATATCTTCGATTCGTACCAAATGAAATTCTAGTACGAGTCTATCTACTAGGAAGTGAATTTACGATTGCCCCGATATATGTTGTTCTTGGTCCCGCTGTGCTTTACCAACATAAAAATGCATTTCAAAGGCAATGTGAGAAGACAGAGCTGCCTTAATATCCATAGACAGAAGATCAGTAAATGTTAATAAATCAAACTTCCTAGAACCGGAAAAGTACTTCCCGATTTTGCGGTTTTTCCCATATGAAAATAATCCCATGCACAAGCATAAAATTTCATATTTAGTAATGGATCTTATATTGATTGGGAAACAGACAACATTGTCTAAAGCTACATAAATTTGTATTCAACTAAATCGTAGTTTTTAACTGATTGTACGCGATTTTATGATCACGAAAATTGAAAATCTTTGCATACTTTCAATCTGAAGTCATTTATTTTATCTCATTTCCACCTGATACCTACATATATAAAAGAGTTCGGGAACTAAGATTTTAGTTTGAGTGGGCATTTATGTATGGATGTACGAATATTCATCCTATAGCGTAATTTAATTCAAATTACACGCGAGACCGCTAACGATCACATTATTTTCAGAATAACTATACCAATACTACTACTCAAATATATGTAAATACAACCGAAAGCGCATTAAGTCTATGTGAATGTGAAAATTTGTTATCTTACCGCTGCTGATGGCAAAGTATTCAAATATATCTGCTGACTATAGGCTGACTAATTATGGGAACCAGCCTACGCTTCTGTTGGTAAAAACAAACTTCTCTATGAAAATGAAAAATTCTTTCACTTGCCATTCACTTATACTAGACTTTTTAGATAACTCTATTGGTTTTTGACTTCACCTATCGTTCAATACACGAATAATTCATTTTTCATTTTATGCACAATTACCCCGAGTAGGTAAAGTACCTGCGCTGCTGCCTATATTCGCTAAGTCTGCCAGCATATCGCAATAATTCATCTTGCGGAAAAATCTTGTGGGAAAACTATTAAAATGGTCTGTGCTGTCTGTCTGTATTCGCAGCCAAAAGCATTTGAATGTTCCGTTTCAAAGACGATCGTTGAAAATAGCTGTGGCATATAAACAAAAGACCTAAGCGATGAACTTGATTTTGAAAGTCGAGGTCGCTGCCGCTACTGCTGTTGCCATGTTTTTCTGTTATCAATTGCTGTGCGCTTTTCGGTTTTGAATGTGAAATTTTCATCATCAAATTTTGATGCTTTTTGTTCACTTTTACTATTATTGAGTAAAACGATTTCTCATATTAAATTTATCGTGTAATCAGATCTTCATTACAAACGATGATTACGTTAAATTTCTTTTTTTTGGTTCTTTTTTTTTTGCATGGATTTTACGCGGTGGTCACCTGGCCACAGATTATCTCGTTTCGCTCTTTTATGTTTATGAAATATTTAATTTGAAGTAATCACGTTCCACTTTTTAAACGCAGGGGAGCCATTTGCGAGAGCGTGACATTGAAATATATTTAGGTTTTTTCACAGAGAACTTTCTTTTTTTTTACATATTCAAAATAGACACATTATGATGAACTAATAGTTTTTCTATTTGATTTATGCGTGGGGGAAATTTCGTTCCAATTTTACATTTTATTGTGATTTTTATTAACAAGACAAGGGCCTTTTGTGCTTTTTAAAAATGAATGCAGAAAATGTCTTTCGAGAAAATCATTCAAATTTCTGTTAATAATGCATAATTTACAATGAAAGTCTTCTAGCGATGACGATTTTCCGTAAACAATCCATTAGTTGTTTACAATATGACTTTTAAATAGAAATTTTTTATTAGCACATAAATTTTCAATAAAAGCCTAGGAACTCCAAATACAATAAAAGGGTAAGCGAAAGCAAATTCAATGTAACTCTAGTTGTAAAATTCGAATAAAATTCTTTAAAAAAAAATCTTTTTATTAGTGACAAATTTCTGGTATTATAATTCAATGGCGTAAGAGGTTGTCCTCTTTCGCCTTTTCGAACCCCTCCCTCTATACGATACGCTTTTCCATGGTTTTTGTATGGAGTTTAGTACCGCCTTCACACTACTGCAATTCCCACAGCAGCTCGCCCTCCCCCAGCTTTTGGGAAAAAATGAATATAACAAAATTTGAAAGATATAAATTTTTTTGCATTTTCTGATATAACGGTTTTTTGTATTGCAAAAGGTTCTCAAGATATTTGAAAAAAATCAGTTTTTTAAAAATCTCTCGAAAACGATGTAGGTACTTTTATGATTATTACGTATCTTTAACGGTTCTAAAAATATTATTTTTTACATATTTTTTCCGAAACTAAATATTGCAGAGAGTTTTGTGTTGATCACAACTGATACTTATTAGACGCTTTCAGGAAGAAATGTTCCTTTAAATTTTTTTGAGGTCACAAAGCATGAGAATTGTCAGCCAGTGTAACAAAATAGGGGTGACAATTTGAAAAATATTACACATATCTTCATTCTTCTCCATGCATATTCAATATCCAATCACAATTTAAAGCAAAACTCGATGATTGCAAATCAGAGCAACTGTCCAGTTTATGCGGCAATACAATAAATTGGTTTCATTGCTTCCTATAACCAGCTAGCAGTCTCCGCGATCAGAAAATGTGTCTTCATAAACCCCGTTGAGTGTATTGTTTATGATAGCTACTTAGAACACCTTAACATCTAATTATTCATCTATGATCCCTTAAAGCAATGCCATCTGATACTCATTTCCTATAGTTGAACACTATTTATGATGCAATCGAAACGCAAACCTTACAAATTCATTTTATGTCGTTCGAACCTTGTAATCAGACTTGAGGCGCTGTAATCGCAAAATATCTGTTATGTTCTGGTGGCACAGCGCAGCTCATCTCAGCTCGGCCAACATAGAACATAATCACATGGCAAATATACACTCAATAAATTTCTACCTTTCAAACTGATTACGCAATTTTACAAGCCTTTGGTCATCAAATGGTCATTATCGTGTATTTCTGTCCGCTTCCAAATGACTGCCCGGCTTGAATTTGTACAAATGTCTTGTGTTTTACAACATTTGCCCAACATGTGTCGACATGCGTTGAATATCACCTCGGTATAAACATGATATATACATAGGTGTAGTTTTATGCGTGGTGCGCTGCGGGCTCAGGTGGCAAAAAGATGCACAGGCTGATCGATTTCAGTTACGGCACTGAATCTGAATCCGACTAAACTTGAGACAAGCAATAAATGTGTACACTCGAGTATTTACTTCCCGAATGAATGTACTTGGCCTGTAATTACCTCGGCCGAACAATAAATACCCCACAGGTAATCAGGTGTAAACTGTCAATTGTATAATTCCAGATTATATGAAGATCGTCATTGATCCACCGACCGATTTCAAAGGGGGACAATCACCAACACCAACTATCAAAAATAATTATTGGATTATCGCGGTGAATTATTCGAATTTAATCAAATTTTAATGCCATTCGTGATCATATTATCGTTGACTAGTATTTCGATTTAAATTAAGACATGACACGATTGAAAACTATCACTTTCCCGCTGTTGATAGTCGAAGCAACTGGAAAATTTTACGTTCAAGAAGAAATTGATCAGCGAAAGCCTTTATTAAGAGCATGTAATTGACTGTCAAAAGTACAAAATTGGACAAATTTATGTGCACAAATTTCTATTGCAAAAGGAACTAACATTAATTTCCATTTCCTTTCATTTTCGATGCAGATTGTTTTGCTTATTGATGAACAACTTCTTGAAGATCGCATGATCAACTACGATCGATTTTTTCTGATCGAATATATGCTTCAGCTATCTTTAGGGTAAAATTTTTGTTACCATTTACGAACTATGATATACCTTCAAGGGTATCATTTATACTTCAAATCAAATCACGATCTCTAAAATATACACTTCGATTGCTATAAGATTTTGACTTTCTCTTTCAATGAACTTTATCTATGGTATGGACTCGTCTTGTATTTGGATTGATTGGAGATCAAATGGAATTTGCAAATCGAAAGTGCGATGTAAGGTGTAAATTACAACAAGTCTGGTAACAGATAGCAAATCCATACTCTAGTTGAGAAAGGGTTTCGTGTTTTGTTTAAATGCGTGCGAAAGTATAAAATTCACTTTCGAAAAATACTCATATGATACGTCATTTCTAATGAGGATCTTTTGTTCCACATATGAAGCTTTGCACTGCGAAATGAAAATATACGCTTGTTAAAAATATGACATTATTAATTTGAAATTTTTATGCTCCTCAAGATAATAAAAACCGCCTTCTTAAATATGTTTTTGAAACTCAAGGAATTTAACAACAATAACGAGAACATAAAACTTCTATTGCGTAAGCTTTTAAAAATTTATGCCCAAAAATACCAAAAAAATATCTTTTAATTACAACCAAGAATAGGTAAAATTTGACTCCTCCTTTGAAAATATTTATAAACTCAACTATTTTTGAAGAATTATTCACACTTCACAATACCACTGAATATTCAATAATCTAAATATGACTGATTCCATCAGAAATTTTATTCATTTATAATAAAATCATGACAAATGATTAAAAGATGATCATTCAATGTCAAAAGCGATGGCCATTCAACCGAGTTGACCAAAAATAGTTGAATGACGATCAGAAAAAAAAAGTTGTGGATCGCTTTTAACTTTCAAAAAAGAGTATAATGTATGTGAATCGCATTGAGGAAGTCAAATCAGTTTAACATTTGATGGAGTGCATCAAAACGTCACTACATGATAGGTTAATGTATCATAATTATCTAATAAATCGGTTAATAATTACCTTTCAACATATAAAACATAAAAAATCAGGTATCCAATTTTCGAAAAAAACACGTACTGCTTCTTTACACCGGTTCATCGAGATTTTTCACCTTTTGTTTTATAAATTTGTTTTCATAAATTAAAAAAATCTCTTAGAAACCAATAAAAAATATTAATACTTATTTGTTGTTAATACCATAAAAACACTTTTTCGACATTGCGTCAAGGTAGTTTGTGAGTTGTTAGATAGCTTGTTATCGATCGAAGAAGAGCATTTCAAATTAACAGATGTCGTTTATCGCATAAAATATCATACAGCTATCTTGATCGCAATGAAGGCTAAGATTTGAATTTTTTGTCAGGTATTTTGAATTCAAGATGTTCGAACCGCTATAATCCGTCTTTGTGTCAATTCAACTATCCGGATATAAACGCATGTAGCGGTCGAAATGTGTGTATAAGAGAGAATGATGATTTTCAGTTGATTTTAGTCGCGTTTGATTCGAATTTGGTAAAGATTTAACTCTGGTTTTCTGGTTTTTTATTAATTTAACATAATGAGGAAGATTAAATTTTTTGGATGTGGTGATCTTGAGTCGAGTGTATGATAGTATAAGCGAAAGATCTCTAAGGTCATACAAAATACTCAATCTTTTTAATATTCTCAGCATATATTTGTACGATTTCATTAACGTTTCAACAAAATATTCTCACAAAATGTCGAATTGTTTTCAGCTAGCGTAAAGCAATTTGACATATTGCATCGAACGTTAAAATACGAGGGTGGAGTGGAAAGTTCTGCTACTGGCAAAAAAATACAAAACAAGCTGTAGAATGAACTAAAATTCATTGAATATTCCACAACTTGTGTTTCACCGATTTTGCTCTATTTAGCCGCTTTTGGGAAAATCTTTTCTTCGAACAAAGAAGAAAATCTTAGCCAATAAAAAAACTCTCTTGACCGATTTGGTTAATTTTCACCACTGGAACTTTTCATTCTGCCCTCGGATTATGGTATATACAATACTTTATCAAAATAATATCTTAAAAATTATTAATTTCCACGATTAAAAATCAAATTCCATACCGAGTTTTTTTTAATTAAAACATTAGTTTGACATTTTAAAGAAAAAAAAATCTTGACACTGTAATTTAGCGTTATTGGGAGACTCGTTTCTGAATGATCATTTTTTTATAAAAATCCTAAAAATCCTCCCTTTCAAGCGCGATGTCACAGTTAATTTGTAGCCTAAGTTCCTCAATAGTTTCAGGCAATTCTTCTTCAGTAGAATTTGCACGATAAATCTTGCAAAATTCTACGAAGTTGTTTAAGAAATCTTCTTCTTCTTGTTCTTGTCGTTTCCTCTCCTACAAATTTTTTGTAAAAATAAAAATTAATCTTTTTTGTTAACAAAATTTAAAAATCTCTTTTAAAAGAAAATAATTTTGTACTTACTACATTGAAGGCTGATACTTCGTATATAGCGATTGTCGCAATAAGCAGTAAAACGAATTTCATTTTTCAAATTTTTTCAATTCAATTTTGCAATCAAAACTGAAGAGAACTAATAACAATTCTACAATTTTATACATTTTTCTTGAGTGGAATTTCCACCTAATATTCTAAAAAAATATTTTTTAAAGCCGGAAATTTGTGGTTAAAATTACCGCAACGCATTTCCAAACCCAAAATCCTTATCAAAATTTGATCTTAATCAAGCGATTGCCTAAGTATGCAGGTTTAATCACTTATGATCGCAGATTTACGTTCTCCATCATTTACTTGAATATGTGTTAGAGAAGGGTGAAAAAAATGCAAAAAATAAGTTAAAAAAGATTGATTCAGGCGATAACTGGTATAAAAAACGACAAAAACCACAAATATTAATTAATTTTTAGATGTTATCGTTAAAAAAGCTTTTTTAATCAATTAAATTATGTGTCATTATTGATTGTAGGTTTTCAAGAATTTTGTGTAAAACCGAGACAATTCATTACATTACAGCAATTTGCCAAATATCTCGCGCTTCTCGTGAAATTCATCAAGAAACAGAAAAATCATATACATTTTTATTATTTCGTATCATATAATAAAAAAGTGCGACTATATTGCAATTAAATCTATGAGCATTGAACTCTTCTTAATTGAAGTCATAACGTTAACTCAATAGAGATAAATTAAAATTGTTTCACAAAAACCCTCACCATATACAATGTATCTTTAAGATTTATTGCAAACCACAAGAACCTTTTTGCTCTGGTCATCTCACCAATCCTTCCTTGAATCCTATATGAATTGAAAATAAAAAGAGGCTTCGCCATCTGGAAATCGCAATGGTGTCTTCATAGACACTAATTAATCGCCCTTAACACAATTATTAACAATGCAACACACTCGTTCAGCGTCATAAATGCAATAAAATGACAAAATAATATCTACAGGTATCCAATTCAAATTAAATACACACTCGCGTACATACACTCAAAAAAAATAATAACAACACATCATTCCTATTGACAATATTTGTTTTGTTGCATCTCAACAATTTTTTTTTTTGATAAATTGACAAAAGATTTGTTAAAACAAAAATTTGTAAATATAACAATTTTTTGTCATTTTAATAAATAAGGCATTTTCATTTATAAGTTTATCTTTGTTAAAATGACAATTTTTTTTGTTGAACAAAGATTTCCCTACAAAAATATTTGTCCAATTGACATTTTTTTTTGTGATTTTAACAAAAATTTGGTTAATTTAACAATGATTTTATCCATATGACCAATTTTTTTCTCTGAGTGTACATACACAAGAAGTAGATAATTTATTGACCGACGTATACCTGAATTAATTGCGGATTTCTGTTTTTCCATTACAGATACATCGCCTCGCCGGCAACGCAGCTACATTTATCATCGCCATTATCACCAGCCTTAACATCTCAATCACCGACATCATCGCTGACGTCATCATCTTCATCATCTGCGTCTTCTTCGACGAACTCCTCGAATAGCAGCGGATTCTCCCAGAAATTACGCGAATTGGCAGCATCAGCTGGGCTTATGTCGTTAAAGCCGCGTCCCCCTTTGAAGCCTGTGATCAAGACAAGGGGCTCCCCCGGGCCAGAGTTCCCAAAAAAGGTGACATTCAGTGCATTTGCAACCGTTCAAGTGGTTTAAAAACGTCTGGACACTCTCAGGACTTCAATCGCAGTGAAACACGGTTTCCGTTAAAAAAAAGCCTTTGGAATTTGTAAAAACGTGCTTCACTACAAACGAAAATTGCATAATTTTGGCTGGTGGTTTTTCTTTTTGGTTTGCATGTAAAATTGTTTTTCATCAGGAAAATGAAAAGAAAAAACTAAACTCACAAACAATTTCGTTTATTGTTCAAATGTATTTAAAACTTGTATTTTTTAACGAATATTTTTGCCTATTCGTATATGGAAGATTGCTGAAGAAATAGCTTTATGCATTAGTTAGCTTTCAACTAATTTTTATTTAGGATAATTTTGTTTAAAAGTCATATATTGAACTGTTTCCCGTTGTAGTCATTCGCTATATTACATTATTATTATTATGTAAATTATATTTTTAATAAAATATCATTTTTAATAAAAATATCTAAAAGTAGTTTTTGCTGCCAATATGTAAGTTTTATTATATTTTTTTTTGTTTTTATTCAATTACCTACATATTATAATTAAGTTATTTTTTAAATTCATTTTAGTTTTTTTTTTTTGACATTAGTTATTATTGTACATGTTTCTTGTCAAATCACATGTTTTTTAAATGCCGCTGTGCAATATTAAAATGTAATAATAAATTATATTAATAGCTTTGCCTTTAAAATGTATGTTTTCTTTCAAAATTTATTTTTATTCAATTTAGCGTTATTGGGAGACTCGTTTCTGAATGATCATTTTTTTATTAATCTTCAATTTCCCAGTCATCAAGCGCGAAGAAACAGATTCGTTGTGCCGCAGCATCCTGAATAGTTTCAGCCTCTTCACGAAGAATAATATTGCAAAATTCTACGAGATTATTTTCGCCACCTTCTTCTTCTTGTTCTTGTCGTTTCCTCTCCTACAAATTTTTTGTGAAAATAAAAATTTTTAACAAAATTTAAAAATCTCTTTTATAAGAAAATAATTTTGTACTTACTACATTGAAGGCTGATACTTCGTATATAGCGATTGTCGCAATAAGCAGTAAAACGAATTTCATTTTTCAAATTTTTTCAATTCAATTTTGCAATCAAAACTGAAGAGAACTAATAACAATTCTACAATTTTATACATTTTTCTTGAGTGGAATTTCCACCTAATGTTCTAAAAAAATATTTTTTAAAGCCGGAAATTTGTGGTTAAAATTACCGCAACGCATTTCCAAACCCAAAATCCTTATCAAAATTTGATCTTAATCAAGCGATTGGCTAAGTATGCAGGTTTAATCACTTATGAGCGCAGATTTACGTTCTCCATCATTTACTTGAATGTGTGTTAGAGATTGATCCAGGCGATAACTGGTGTAAAAAACGACAAAAACCACAAATATTAATTTATTTTTAGATGTTATCGTTAAAAAAGCTTTTTTAATCAATTAAATTATGTGTCATTATTGATTGTAGGTTTTCAAGAATTTTGTGTAAGAGCGAGACAATTCATTACATTACAGCAATTTGCTAAATATCTCGCGCTTCTCGTGAAATTCATCAAGAAACAGAAAAATATACATTTGTGTTTTAATCGATTTCATGTGGTATGAAAACTCCAAAACAATTGACAACTGCAATAATATTATTTATGCAACACCAGCAGCTCATAATAAACTCATCCAGTTTGGTTATTTTTAGACATTTTCTTCAATTAAACATTCGGACCACATAAATGGGAAATGTTGGTTCAATAACATCAAACCAATCTATTAAATCTTTGCGATTCGGTAAAACAATAACTCGAAGTTTCATTTTTAAAATTGACGTATTCATAACATCACGTTTTATAGAATGGTGCTGTTTATCTTATAATTCGGTCGATCATTCGATCAAAAATTCAAAATTAAACCGTTTTAAATCTTCTTTAAACCACCGAAATTTTAATTACCCGTTTATGGAGCTGCTACGCTTGAGGATCTAAAACCTTAAACACTCTCCCGTTGCAGAAGGTCCCAGTTAAATATTCCATTAATACATAGAAAACAACATTTGCCTAATGAGCAGGCTAGGTAAGCCGCATCTGATGAAAGTCTGAACTTTCCGAACTATAAATCAGGACAAATCCGGTTTGATTGGCCCACCGATAAAAGTTTCCATACATAATAAAACAATATGTCCAGTGAATCGTAAAAATTGTTACGAGAATATTTACCCAGGGAAGTTTAAATGTCTAAGGAGTAGCACTGTAAACGACTATTACGAGTGCTATTGTCTAATGTGGTCATCAGATGATATTAAACCAATATGTAACTAACCATCAAGTAATAGTAATGAATTTTACTAACAAAAAAACCAACCACAATAAGTTTAGTTAACTTCTTTCTTATCTTGTATTTGAAATTTTCAACAAAAGAAAGAAATTGTTAAATATTTTCTCTGAACATGTAATAAATTACGTTCGAGTATTAATTTTACATCTGAATGAGATAAGTTCCATGAACGCCATTAGATGAGCAACTAAAGTTCATTGCCTTTTAACTTTACAAGCAAAAAAAATTATTTTTTTCAAATGCTTGTTGAACATATCGACATCGATCGGTAAATCGCAGAGAGGTACAAATCGCCCGCCGTGCAAAATTGACACCAAATACCGGTACATCTGTGGAACATCATCATAATAATTGTGAATTTATTTGGAAAAGCAGAAAACTTGATAAATTTCACATTTACCACCTTTAGCCCGCCCTCCCGTTGATTATGATTATGCCCCCGAGTACCTGCCCAGTTGCAGTACAACAAACTGCAGAAAAACCATTGCAGCTGATGATTATTTTCATTTCTTAGCCTGTTTGCAGACAACTTTCTTCCGCCGATGGCCAGAGGCAATCATAGCTCAATTCGCTATATTTGCAGTGCAAGCATATTACTTTTGATTGAATTACCCGCAAGCTGATCATTGATGAGAGTCCCATCTATATCCGTTGCCGTGTGCCCATCTGAAATCTGAAATATAGCCTTGTGGGGTCTTCCAAAGCATCGAATCAGTTTTGACGTATCCATCGTGAAAATATTTTCAACAAACATGTTTGAAATCGTTCGGTTATGGTGGGCTGGAAAATCTGTTTCGCGGAACAAGTTCAACTATTTAAATGCAAGTAAGGGTGGCTCTGCCTGTTTTTACACTTTGTAGAAAAAAAAACTTTCCCTGCTTTTTCCAAGTTCAGATTTCAAGTGAACAGGATCTCAAGTTGAAAAAAAAACTTCTAGCATTTTATTGAAATTGAGATTAAACATGTCTGGATATGATTTTTGCAATGAGAGCTCTTTAATTTTAATAGATTTTTACATGTTATATGCAATCAAATTTAGTCAATATTTCTATAGAAAATATCTTTGATCACAAAAGATTAAAGAAAATATCAGTATCTCATAAAAAAATCAAGAAAAAGTAATACTACGTATAAGTAAGTAACAATTAAAAACTTAAATTACAGATAAAAAAATTTCAACGGAATGTTGTTTTTTTTCGATAAGTGTTTTTCATCTTAAGCTAGAAAGATGAAAAATCAACGTTTAAGCACAAACAATATACAGATAATCGACAGTCTAAGAAGCTCATGACATAATTTTCAACGATCAGCCGACAAAAACTCTTGGGTAAAGCTGGAAATAGACGCTGCGAAGGTCGGTACAATCGTCGGGCCAGTTTGCGGTCGCATGCGATAATTGTATCGTGTGTGCGCACGAAATGGCGGTTGGGCCGATATCGCACGGTCGTACGTCGCTGAGCCAAAACCTGCGGTCGCATGCGGCAGATTGTAAAACTGAGCTATTCTGATCCACAATGTTCAAATAGTTTAGTTTTTGAACCAGTTGTCGTTTTTGAATCAGTTGTCAAATAGTTTAGTTTTTGAACCAAAAGTTGACAAATTAAACCGAAAGACGAGAAATTTCAACTTTCGGTTTCATTTTTCAATCATTGCAGATTTAAAGTTGTCTACACCGAGTTGTTGATAAAGAAAGTTTACCAGCCCAACATTGTGGATCAGAATAGCTCAGTGATTAAGCGATTAAGCCGGAGGACGTGGGTTAAAATCTTACCCGGCGAGATTTGAACCCTTAAAAATCCCTAAAAGAAGTTGGAAAATTCGACCACAATTTTCCACCATGTGTAGATAGATGTAATTCTGCGTAACGGTGGTTTGTAATTTTGTCAATGGAAGGAGTGTTCTTAAAGCTTAAAACACCCACTTAACAAGGTGTTCTAATTTTCCTCTCCAGGATCATTTTAATTTTGTAATTACGCCACAGGTCAGGACACAGTTTTGCTCTAATTAGAATTTACTATATGGAAAATTTACCTAAATTAATATTCTAAACACTTTTCTTTTTAGAAACCAGGTTGTTTACCTACATTAACACACAAATATCTCTTCCATTTTTTTTTTAATATGGAAAATGAGGAAATTGCAGTTATTGTAAGTCGGAATATCCGCATGCTAACCAAAAGTCACACCTAAATTGTCGGAGGTCAACTGCATCTTATTTGCATCTTGTCTTGGACATTAATTCAGTACAATGTTCCACTTCTTCAATTTTTCACTCGTGCGTTTATTGCACCATGAATTTATTATTAATTTCTTTGCCGGTGAAAAAGAAATTCTCAAACTTTACACGCACGAAACATGGTGTCACCGACAACCCATCATCATTGCGGCAATCACCGGTCATCATCACCTTTCGGAGACCACATAACTTCGAATTCAAGTAGCCCAGTGACCTGTTTCATCCGTCGAATGGAGAAAAAAAAAACTCCCCACCGAATAACATTAAAAACAGAAAAAACCAAATTAAATTTTATTCCTCTCATTTTTTGTTTATGTCACTAAAATTCATGTAGGCATTATGACATAACAATCACTATAGGCGGTTTCGTATCACCTGCGCCGCGTCCGTCAACTCTTCATCCGATATTTTACGGTCCACTCCATTTACATCAAGAAGTATAAAATTTTCACAGAAAAAAAACTTTTTGACTCAATTTCCTATATATGTCTCATACAGATGCTATCTCAGATTTAAGATAAAAAGTTTGATTTTGTTTCGTGACACCGATTCGAAGCGATGGTACGATGACATTTTGCACAAAATGGAAAAACTTTCTTCGAATTTTCGAAATTTTAAATAAATCTAGCCCCATCAATATATCAATAAGATTTCACGTGCATCAAGATTAATAGTTCCCAGAAGAGTTAATCAACCTTTATATAGTCGTATATTATGTACTAGAAAAATACCCTTCCAAAATAATAAAAGTGAGATTTATTTCGACAATTTCTTTTGCTTATTTTTCTTATGGCAATGGCTCAATAAGGGTTGATTACCCCCGAAGCGGATATTGAAATGGACCGCTCCTAAAAGTTTGTCGGACTTTTTTTTGCAATTTCTCATAACACTTTAGTGTAGTTATCAGCGTGATAGCCCTTAAAAGTCACTCTATTCGCCCCTATTCCTCTTGCTATGCTGCTGTTAGTGGACCCTTTTTGAACTCCCGACAAATTTCTAGAAGCCAATCTGCTTTAACCCTTCTGGTGCGTTTGAATTACAAAAAAAAACACACTAAACGATAACCCACAAAATTTAGGTGGGAAACCCCTGAAATGTCCTATAATCGTGTGTTGTTTCTTCAGTCGTCTGCCAAACTAATGATTGGAAATATGCAAATTAAATTTGATCTTTATTGCTATGCGATGCGCCGCATTTTGTAGCTGGAGTCGGCTTTTGTGGGTTATGCGAATTATTATTGGAAAAGCTTTTGGATTGCGATATACCAAAGTCTATTTTTGTCGTTGTTTGCTATTTTACAATGTCGACAAAAAGAGTGAAATGGCCGAAACGTTTATTTGGCCAATAAAACAATTTCGTTATATAGGAAATCAATAAATGCTGACAATAGAAATGTTAAAAATTTTGAAATGTTTCAATTCGTATTTGTATTTAAATTGATTTTTTTGCTGTAGTTAAATACATTTTGCGAAACAAAAGGCGTATTTTTGGTTATATTGACTTTTACTCAATCAGATAATAAAATTCTGAAAATGGACTGGATTTAATATTACACGTAAAAAATCTTTTTACTTTTGTGCAGAAAAACACAAAGTTATATAATATTAGGACTTTTAGAGAAATTTTGTGACTATAAGAGCAGTAAAATATTTTATTTATGTACGATCAAGATAAGTAATTTATGATTTTGTACACCATTGCATAAGCATGAAACTCCCAAATATTTCTAAAATAAATGTTTTTTCTACAAAAATATGGCAAACATTTCTCAAATATTTGAATTATCGTTTTTAAATAGGAATTCCCAAACTCGTTACCCTTAATATTGTAATGCATTATCGATTGATATTAAATAAAGTATCATATTTTTCAATACATACTTGAGATACTTATATCACCCTTTTTTTTTAACATGAAAATCTAGATGAAAATTTTCTGCAAAAAAAAATATTACTTTCTATTCACATATTTCTAGTTCGTGAAACAAAAAGCGAAAAGTCCATACTTGAAATTTAATAGTTAATTTCTAGTTCGTTACTAACAAATTAACAACTTTTTTTTCTTGATCCGCAGTTTTTTCGTACTTTTGGCTCGGGAAACAAGAAAAACCAATTTAATTCGCCACATGCTTTCACTGAATCAACGAATGGCAAGCAAATATAAAGCAAATAGAAAAACAACCTTTTCGTGATAGTCTTAGAAATAGAACCTATCAAATTTAGTTCAGTCACCAATTAGCCCCCGAAAAATACTTTCCCAAAAGCCGGTCAGTCAAATATCAACTTCCGAGATCAATTGCCGATCCGGAGGTTAAAAAAACAGATTTGAAACAAAAAAAAAACGATCGTGTTATCCCCAACAATGTAATTTCTTATGAACAAACAGCAGGTAAATTAAAAAGCACGCGTAAAAAGTGCTACGATCAGTGATTAAGTCAAATGTGACCAAATAGATCGATTCATCTGTGAATTGATCGTTAATTGTTGAAATCGCAGTCGCAAAAATTTATTGAGCGAAAAGTCTTTGGATAAAACTAATTGCTTACTTCCAATATTGGTCTGTATTACTTTTTCCGTTGTCCAGTAAGTGAAATGAATGATGCTGGCCGCAGTATTTCTTCTTATCTGTAATGGCACGTCACCTTAATTAATTTCCTCGCCTTTGATTTTGGAATTTTTTTTCGGTGGAATCCGATTCAGTTTCGTTTGAAAGACCTTATCTGGCATTCCACTCCATTCCAAAATTCAACCAAGTACTCGCAATGATTTTATTTTGATTCAGCAAAAAAATATTAAATACTTTTCCTCTCGTTATCTTAGTTCAATGAACAGACGAACTGAATCAAACATTTTTTAGCGCTATTCAAAGGAACTTTCTTTTATTTATACTAAAGTTAAATTGCTCAACTTTTTAATTTTTGTTTTTTTTTTCGAACATTTATAAATAACTACCCTGAACCTCACAGCAAACAGCTTTTGATTTAATCAAGAATTGACCAACTATTTAAATGCAATGTCGGCCAATGAATTTTTTAATTAATTCTTAATTAATTTAATGCGATTTCGGTATGCACTTAGAACACATTTACCTGATTACAAGGTAAGTATTTATGGTCATGCGAAGAGTAGTAAACTTGAACTTGAAGATTTCCTTCTTGATAAATCAGCAACAGTTGAATATTCTGGATGGTTTCGAATGTGACTAAAGAGAAATCTCGTTTCAATTAGAATGCAGCAGAATTCTTTAATAAATCGGCATATTTTCCCATGATCTTTTATATTTATTTATTCTATGTATTCATAGCGAGGTTTTTCAATTTGTAAAATCGGATTTTTCACAGAAAAACGAAAGTTCGTACTAAAACTGCAGGCAGTAGAAGTCCCATACAAAATTCACCATCCTCCTTCCCCTCTGTGGTGTCATAAATACTTGATGAACTTTTGGGAAAATTTTTACAAATATGAAATAAGGCAAACATAAATAAATAACGATAAACTAAATAGATTTCGCTATACTTTTCCTTATGCTCTTCCGTTTTGTAACGGAATTAAATTTCTATATCGTTAAAACTTATCTTTGAAAAAAGCCGGAAAACATTTCGTTATTCATTTCGTTACGTTACGATAACTTTTCTCATCCTTGGAAAATAACGTTAGGGGCTGTCCATAAAATATGTCACGCTAATTTTTGGTTTTTCGAATTCGCCTTTCCCCTTCGACACTCTTTTTCCCGATTTTTAGATAGAGTTTAATACCAATATAACATTCTCGTCACTCTAACCCTAATTGTGTGAGGTATTTAATGGACAGCTCCTTACGAGTGATAAACAAGCGAGTGATCAAAAAGCCAAAAATTATCATACGTGTTTTACACCCAGCCTCGGTTATGTTACAGTTGAATAAGATTTTTCATAACACTTCCATACATCATACGTCATTCCGAATAACTTCAACTGAAATTGCTTTTAAAATGCTGTTTAAAGGTTTTGAAAACAAAAACATTTTACGATTGTTTATTGGAAATTTCAGTTTTTTTTACACTTTTCAGTGCTAATTCGTAAAAACTTCACATCTCAGTTGTGTGAAACTGGTAAATCTTTTCACGTTAAATTAAATTATTGTTAGAAAATTGACGTATCGCGGACCTAACAATAAAAATTAAAATTCCAGTAGAACTCCACTAAGATAATAAAGAAGCCTTTAGATTCTCAAGATCCTCCATCAATCTATCAACAACAAAAAAAAATTCTAATGTATCAATTATAGGGAATGATAAACGTGTAGGCAACCCAGGAAACTTCTGTAACTTTGTTTATGTTACGATAGTCTGAGTACATGCGGTTTAAAAGTGGACTCTGTGAGTATAGTTTGGAGGCTGGTATCGAATCTCATAGATGTACAACTCGGCATGCCGAAAGCATATAGAAAAAAAATTCGATTAACTTTAGAATAGCGAATAGTCATCATCTTCATTTGGTTGAATCTTTCAAATAGATATAAGTTAGTTACGTTGATAGCTGGTTAATACCTACGGCAATAGTTTTACCCAACTACGCTATTAGATATATGTTTCTTTATTCTAAAGTTCTATACCAGAACGACGCCTCTAGTTGGTTGGCTTCACATTAAAATGGCATTGAAGTTCTTTCTTTCGTCGTTTCATCAGTTTCTTGGCAATATCATTTTATTAGATGGACACTTGGTCATAGAATTGTGAATCTATCTAAAAGGGTCGCTTTTGCGAACAAGCTAAAAGGAGTAATTAAAATTCCATTTGGACAATGGACAATAATTTTCTTATCGTCTGGTTTTCCATCTTATAACGATGGACATAGAAATATTTGCCCATCTGCAGTAATTTTCATCTGAAAATAAATCTCACTTTAAAAAAACTGAAATAGATAATTGCTAGATATTTTTCATAATAAACTTGTGACCAATAACCTCGATTCTCTTAAGAAATTAATGAAGAAATTGCAGATTTTTCTACTTGCCTTGAGAAGTGAATTTCGCTTTTTCTACTTGGGAAATGAATTTCTTTAAGAAAGTGCAAATCAAATTGATTTTTTATGCAATTAAATTTTAAATTCTTTGTTTAAATGCAAACATTAATTTGCAGTAAAATTGAATTTTACCGCTAGTATTTTAACCCTTTCATCTCCAAAGAAAAGGAATCACAATAAACCAAAAAAAAACTTTACTTTGCAACTGTAGGAGGTCGGTCTGGCAACACTGGGATATTTGGGTGAACACGAAGGCACCTGGCACTCGAAAAGTAGTAGAAGGAAAAGATAAAGAGGCCTGAGATTTGAGCCAATGTGTGATTGTTCGAAGTAATAAATAAAGAGTGTTTGAAGACCTAAACAACTATAACTTTTTGCAACTGATATAGGATGTCCTTTGGACACCGGGAATGAAAGCGTTGAAATTTTTTTACTAAAAACTGGATTGCCAATGGGAATTTGAAATTTCTGTCTAAAACCTTGTTTGGTAGGGGTGGCGTTTACTGGACTATGAAAAAATACTTCTTTGTACACAAAAAAAAAGGTTTACTCCATTTATTACATAAAACAATTCAAAAAATTTGGATAAAGATTACATTCAAGAATATAAAAATTTGAAATATATTAACGATCCAATACAATTTAAATATGTTGTCTAAATTTAACTACAATAGATTTTTCTTTAAATTTCTATACAACCCGATTTCCCGCCGCCGCGGGTCTGACTGGTGAATAAAAATTTCGTTTTTTATTCGTATATCTGATTATTATGAAAAGTAAGATATTCAAAATTATACTTAAAACCGCAAACACAATTAGAGCTGTTAAAGATGAAGAACTCGAATCTGCTGTACTTTTATTAGAATTACTTTTCGTTGTCTTATCTGGCCGGTTTCCTTCCTGTTTTTGTGCAATTTTGTTACTAAAAGTTGTTTCCTCTATTGGATTTTCCTCAATTGGTTCGTGGTGTTGCTGGGGTTCATTTTGTGGTGACTGATTTGGTTTTGGTTCATTTTGTGAGATTTCAGGGCTTTGGGCTCTGCTACAACTCCTTGTGTTTTCCGGATTTAAAGTACAATCCACACAATCAATTCCACCTCGACGACTTCCACTTGTATTTGAACGTAAATTCTGTCCACTGACTAGAATCCTCTTGGACAGAAAATATTTCACCATCTTTGCTAAATAGGTACAGTTCCAAGGATTCGTATCTAGGATAATCTCTTCTAAATGTATGATCCTCTCAAGTGGCAAATTTTCATATTTTATATCAACTAAATTATTTTCTTGCAGAAACAATTTCTGCAAACTTTTCGCATCAAATAAAATTTCCAAATCAATTTCGTTCAAATGATTTCTACTCAAATCCAACAATTTTAATTCCGAAAACATTTCATTCGTTTTTCTGCAGGTTTGTTCGTATGTCACAATTCTTAAAATCAGATTGCCATTCACGATATTGTTGGAGAGACTATTGGACATATTCAAATGGACAACGTTACAAAGACTCCTTAAAAACTCCACATTTTCAATTCGATTTGATGACAAATCAAGGCCAGATATTATTTTATTTGATTCAAAAATTTCAGCACCAATTTCACTTATTTCATTGTTAGATAAAAAAATCGTTTGTAAATTACTTATTGTTAAAAATAATTCTGAGTGTAGTGTTTTTAATTTATTCGAATTCATTTTCAGGTAAACTAAACTTTCTAGTCCATAAAATCCATTTATTTGAATATCAATTATTTGATTGTTCGATAGATCTAGTTTTTGCAACATTTTGCTATCCTTAAAAACATCATCCTTAATCACTTCGATTAAATTATAAGATAAACACAATTCAGTGTTTTTTGGTAGAGTAAAATCAATCGATTTAATTTTGTTATGTGATAATGTTAACACTTGTAACTTGTTTGAAATTAATTCTGGAAACATACTCTGATTAATTGTCTGAATGGAATTATTACTAAGTTGTAATGTTATTAAATCGGTTAAATTGTAAAACAGCTTATCAGGAAACGTTTCCAATTTGTTGTCATTTAAAATAAGATGTCTAAGTTGTGTCAAATTCCGAAAAGCCAGAGGTTCGATGGTTTTAATTTCGTTGTAACTGAAATCCAGAAATCTCAATTGGAAAGTCCCAATCAGCAAATCACTTTGAATTGTTTCGATTTTATTTTTAGTAATCGATATAAAATTTATAAGGCTCTTATTTAAAAACAAATCCGATGGTAGAATTTTAGTAGGATTATTTTCCATAACAAAATGTTCTAAATATTCTAGCTTGGAAAAGACACCACTTTGAAACTCCATAACGTTGGTGTTATGTAACTCGAAAAGGTGCAAAACCGGAATATCCAACGCAAGCAAAGTAGTAATATTTGAATCCTTTATAATAAGATGATGAATATATGTAGACGGGCAAATTATGTCCACTCCATGGAAACTAATATTCTGGCATAGTACAATTCCTTCGATCGTCCTTTCACATAGCTCATGCAAATGCACCACATTTTTCGTCGTGGCTTCAGTCGTGTTATAAGAATTAGTACTAGGCCCATAGTAATAGAGCTCCTGACACTCACTACAGTCGCCCGGTTTCAATAACCCAATCAAAACACTAAAAAGTAAAATGCCCAACTTTTTGCCTTCCATTTTAAAATTTAACAAAAAAAAATCTTCTTGAATTATAAAACTTTAACGCTTGGCTTATACAACGCGACTGACTCTAGTTTATAACCGAATACACTCTAAAGTATAAATCGAGCAATACTTTTATTAGCCTTGTTCAGATTTTCCCTTGAAAATCTGCCTGGAATGTGATAACGTAATAGTTTTTTACAATTAAACTAAATTTAGTCACTCGAAACTTTTGATAACCACTTATTCTTCAGAATAAAATGATTATTTTTATCTTTTCTTATGGCGAGTATCGACACTCGTATTAAATATGATGCTTGCGGGTATTAACTAAAATTTTGTTTAGTTCATAATTCAGAAATGTTATCAAATTTTTCCGGCGCGTGAAGAACTTCTTGGAGATTGTGCAAAATGAATGTATGCGAAATAAGTTCTGGGAAGTATTTCTTATAGTACATCAGTTTAATTTTTTTTCGGTTTTTCAATTGAAATGCTTGTTTTGTACGCAACGGATTATTCATAAACTATGTCACGCTGATTTTTACTTTTTCGATGTCCCTATCTTATGGCTTTTTTACGATAGGATTTCATACGACCTTCCACATCTTCCCCCCCCCCCCCATGGTTTTTTGTGTTATTTTAAAAATCCCTTTCGAAGGTCGAATACGAAACCCCCAAAAAAATTCACAAAATTTATATGAAAAATTAAAAGTTGATGAAATTTTCAAGACAATTGACTTTCTCCGATCACAAATCAATTATCACATTCCGTGTTGAGAGGACGAGCAACAATTCTGCATATCTACATATTGCACAAATATTCGACAAAAATATTACGTCCCCACATCGGCAAATGCTCGACAGTGACTTTAAAATATGCAATGAAAGACAACAATAACAAAGTTAATGATAATAGCGAGTTTTCATATACATATTCACGTATCCGAATGTCGAATGCTATATACACCTGCCTTCAACATCAATCGAAAAGTCAATTAAGGTAGTTAATCAACTTCCAGCGTCTCAGCAAGTACAAGAAAACTCTCCAACTTCCGTAAACCCCAGATCGGAGACACACCGGTCTCGCGAATACTTGTTGCAATTTCCAGGGTGAAAACCGCAGCCACAGCACACAAATCAAAGCCACACAATTTTACTTTCGCGGACGCCTCATTGCAATCTTACAAAAATTGAAAAAAAACCAATATGTATGTTTAAAGAAAAAAAACTTCTTTGGTAGGAAAACTACTTTTCCTCCAAATCTCAGGCCATTATCATTTGTTCCCATCGGACTTTTTATACGATAAACAAGCGAAATTATATGAAATGCTGCTCGAACCTGTCGGCGACGCACATATAGGCATAATTTTGTGGTTGCAAGGAAAACAATCGGATATCCGAATTCATAAAAAATCTACTGTAACCGCAGAAACCGCGTAGACAATTTTCTTTGGAAAATTCATTCATTTCCACCTGGGAACTAAAATTTTGAATATTAAGTGAAATTTGTGCAATATTATTTGCAATGTGCATATCTGAAGGTGAATAAAAATTCAAATCTCAATCAGTTGATAAAAAATTTGTTTTCTCCATTGTAATGTACTTTTAATGCAACTAATTAGATATAAAAATTATGAATATTTACTTGAGTGAGAAAATTAGATCCCTTATTTCACAGATGAGCAACCCATAACATATTTCTATCAGAGGAATTACATCTGTGTATCGCTTGTAAGGTGTTGATACTAAATCAGGCGATTTTTCCCCTTTTTTAAGAATTTTTCGATCAAAACGGGAATAAAGGATTTTCCATTTTTCGTGGGATTTCGATTTTTTATGCCAAATTGTCGGTAGTGTAATTAAAAAATGTCGCCTGCGGCAGATTTCAGGGAGAATTTTTACCTGTGCCGCGATTTTTTCTTTCACATTATCTGAATCCAAATTGAGTATTTTTATTCAAAATAAATATCTTAAGTCGAGTCCTGCAAAAAATTTTGTTTTAATTAACATTAATTACCTTCATTTCGACTTCTTTGGAAGCTAAATATTAATGAAGAGCCATTACTTAAAAATAATTGAAAACCGATTTCAAATTACCCCTTCTTCAATTTACCAAGTAAAAAAAATCAAGTCGCAACCATTTTTTTATCTGCACTAACCGCTTGATCTTTTAAAAATAAGTACAAAAAATTATGCTTACATCATAAACAAATTGCTAAAATGAAATCAAAAGGCGCACCATGCGGAATACATGGACTTCACATTAACTTCATATCAGATTCGAGTGAATTTATTTTTTTTTTCTTCGAAACTCGTTTTATTTTCAGGAATTTCGTATCAGCCCACCCAATGGGGGAAAACTGAAGATGATAACAAAGAGTGAAAGTCATGACAATTATCCGGAACGTGTTTATTTATTTCTTTTTTTCTTCTTCTTCTTCATTGTTTATAAAGAAAATCTAATGACCATTTCATAACTTTCCAGTGGACCTATTAAAGTCAAGAAATAATTTTCAGCCTATAAAAATTGCACTAACCACTGAGTAAATGCAATTAATAATATCTGATCTGATCGAAATCAAAAATTTTCATTTCATTTTACAATTTGTTGCCCTTTTAGACAACAATTTCGAGTCTTTAAAGTTGAGGTTTGATCAAATCAAATAAAAACTCATATCGTGTCGGTAATTTCCTTTGAAACTCTCCTCAATTACCTGTCGCCTAGGTTGGAAACTCCCCATGTTCGGCAACTTCGTCCAACTTCAAAATTCAAACCCATAAAGAATTTTATAACATGGGCAATTACCGCACTATAAGATGGCAATCCATTCGCAGTGCATTCACCCATCAAGACAAAATTTGAAAGAAAAAAAAATCCTAACATTTGGACAAGCGACAAGACAAAATCTAATTGTGAGTTACAACTACCGCCTTAGGACTTTCATCGCATTTTGCGATAATTAATTTCTGACCGATTGCAAGAAAAAAAAACATTTCAAAGCGAAGGCAATTATTACGCATCCACCCAAACTGGAGTGGAGCAGTTAAAATTACTATTAGCAATAAATATGATTCATAAAAAGACAAATCTCTAAAGACAGGTCTAATTTTTCCCCAAAAAAAATTTACGAAAAAATTCGACATGACTTTTTAGCGACGAAAGGTTCATACGAGAAATGTATGATTTTTTTTCAATGATTGGTCCGCAATTTAAGCACAATACATGGCAAATCGCAACATAATATCCGGTGAATTCAACTAAATCGATTGAATTTAGCACCTTTCTCTTCAATGGTCTAATTGACTAAATATATTTGAGAGCATGTTGCAAAGTGAACTGGTCGCTAAAAGAAATCACGGAAAGTCCACCCAGAGGCCAATTTAAATTTTTATTTAGTTTTGGTCTCACTAAATTTTACAATTTACAAAAAAACTGTTACACAATTTGAAATTTGAAGAAAACTGAAGAATATCTACTGCTTTAAATCAAGTAATTTGGTAGGATTTGCTAACAAAAATCCTTTTACTTCATATTACATAAATGGACAGCCTCTACATAAAACACATCATGCTAATTTTAGGGTTTTGGACCCCCACCCCTTTTCCCTAATCATACTTTTCGGGAAATTTTTTGTATCACACTACCGCAGACTTCCCTCCCCCAACAAGTGTGATGTATTTTATGGACAACAGACCATAGTAAAATTTTAAAGCTAAGTAATGATCGCATCCTAAAAATATAAAGCTATCGTGTTTTAAACGATTTTAAAAATAGGGTAATTAAAATAGAACAGCGACCTTAACGTCATTTTTAATAATATTTCATGCTTTAACTTTTTTGAAAAACCTAACTTTTAAGAAATCTCCAAACGAATTGGAAGCAACAGAAAATAACATTGTCTATATTATTTTATAATTAATTAGACCGTCAAAATGAAAATGATGTTAAAGGTCACGAAAAATTTTAACATCGCAAATTACCTGCTCATCACAAAACAACTTGCAGTACTTTAAAATAAAATATTAATATACCCAGTTGACGTCGTTCAGTATCGACCTACAACAGAAAATGAAGTTCTCTACATTTGACTGACTGAATATTTGTTTCAATTCACTCATCTAACCCAGAAACTCAATTTGACGATGGGATAATTACCAAAAATGATAATAATTTCCGTATGATCTAATCGAGATAGTATTTTCGGAGAAGTAATCGACCAATGCGCGTAAGAGATTCGGAAGATATTTCGCTTTTTGATTAAGACTTCCACCAAATCAAAGAAAAACTCTAAACTACTTTGCCATAAAGTTTCCATCATTCGAAGCTGCTGATGATCAGTTTTTTTTTTTTTTTTGAAAAACCAACCTTTATTTCCTTCTACGCGAATACTGGCCAAGCACTAGTAAGTATTTGTGAGAAAATGGCATCGATGGAAGCGACAGTGTTCTACTTCTACCTGGTTGGATAGCTGACAGGCCAACATTTTTCATGATATCGATTCTGGCGAGATCGCCTCAAGTCCTCATTTTATAACTTTTCCATACATTTTTTTTGCGGACTCGGCAAATTCAGCAATTTTCTTTGACCGCCCTGAATGAAGATCTCCAGACGAAGAAGATTTTAGTTTAAAACAAGTTTTTCAAAATAATTCTCCACCATGTAAGAAAGATGACGTCTTTAGCCTTCCCTATTGAATGCTTGTGACTATCTTTAATTTCTCTCTCCTTTGATCTTAAGTTTGGCTTTAAATTAACACGATTATGGTAATAAATTATGTTAATCATATTTTTGGCAGTCAGCTGAATTCTTTTAAATTGTTTGTCTGCCTGTGTTGGTATTGGGTAGTCGTCAAGGGGAGTTAGTTTCGCCGAAAATTAAAAAAGAAGGAAATAAAGGTTGTTTTATTGACGTTTCGAACATGTTTAAATTTGTAGGTATTATTTGAATGACAATATTATTTTTTTTTAGTTTTGAGTCTGTTTTTTACTACATTATTTTAATTAAAAAAAAACGACTCGATAAATCTGTTTCATGCTTTAGAAGCGGATATGAGATGCTATTTTTGACGAAATAAGAAAAAAATTTCAAAGTTTGATCTCACTTTTCATCGTTAAATAAATGCTGACATTAAATGGAAACGGACTAAAATTTACTGTGGAAAAAAGGAAGCAATACGCTTAAAACTAGGGAATGCCACAATGGTCCCCAGTGACCGACAGGGGTCGGTATGAAATTTCGGGGGTCTATTAACAATTTTGTGGACCGATTCTGGCTTGCGAATCAACGAAGGTTTAACTAATTTTTTTACTCTTAATATGAAACCATTCTCTCGAAGGATTTTTGCCTTGCAAAATTCCTACTGCGGATCATATTTTTTCGTATTCGTTCTAAAACATTTCTTTTTACTAATTGGCAGTTCTTAGGTTCTGTAGATTCGAATAACAAAATCGATTGGTGTTGACGCATTTTTCATAAACACTAAGACAACTTTTTAAGCATTAAATCTAGTTTAAAAATTAAAATTCTTTTTTTGGAAATAATTAGAACGAAATCTCCCAATCTCATACAACAAAGAATTTTTTTTTAAATATTTCTTACAGAAAATCTCGTCCACTTTAATAAAATTGAACAAACGTGTCTATAAGAAAAATCCTGTTGACCGCTAAAACTGATAATAATCGAAAAACATATCAAAAGAAGTAAAGAAAATTTTCCTAATCTAGTAGTAGTGAAATAGATTAGTAAAAGTCTCTCCAAAGACCGCATTTCACTTTTTATGAAGATGATAACTCGATAACCAACGCAAAGCAGTCTAGTTCACATGATGTCCAACTATGAATGACCACAAAAAGATTAGTTTGACTATAAATTCGAATCATTTGGGCAATTGATCTCGTCTAACTGGAAATATGTTTACTTTTCTACAAGTAATTTCCATCTCGACAAATTTAAACCTAGTCTCTGAATCATTCACTTAAACAGGTGATCAGTGCAAATTAAAATATTTAACACACTTTTTATAAGCGATATGTGCGAATATTTACACTAAAAGTCTTTAAATTGAACTGGAAGCGATTACAAAAATGCCAATGAGTGATCGTTAAATATTCAAAAATTAAAAATGAAGATCTTAAATTTTTATTTTCTTTAAGGAAATGTCCATTAAGTATAGCAATAAAAAAAAAGTCATCAAATTTTCGCCGGCTTTAAATTTTTTAGGGAGGCAAATTTCAATATCTGCTTTATAGACATCACCCAGACTTGCTATGCTACTGATTGTTTGTATAGCAATTTTCTTGAGAAATTTTAAATATCATGATTTAAACTCGTTAAATTTTGTACAATGTTTATAGCTTTATTCAAATAACATTTATTGCAACGTATATAGCTTTTTAAATTCGCAAAAAAGCTCAACCGCAGATCAAAACCGCATTGAATTCAGTGTTGTCATGCGCACAACATATTTTAACAAATGTGATTTGTCACTGTGAAGGACATTTCGATGTGATTTGTCACTGTGAAGGACATTTCGATTTTCCATCATTATGAGGATATATAATTTGTCTGTCGGTCTGACGAGTTGTCGGTCGGTCTGTCTGCCCGTTTATGTCTGCCCGAAACTATGTGCTTTTCAGAAAAAATGTGTATAACCAGGTTTAAAAGAAATAAAATTTCCTGCATTATTTCCTTTACCTTTAACGGTTCTTGAGATATTTGAGAAATTATTATTTTTAACACATTTTTTTCCGAAACTAAATATTGCAGAAGAAAGTTTTTTGTTGATCACAACTGATATTTATTTTTTGTAACAGAAAACATTTTTTTTCTTAAATTTAAGTTCATATCCAAACAAAACTAAAACATTTACAATTTATTTTAAAATAAAATTTAATCAGCAATACAACTGATCCCATGAATATTCGGACTTGGAGTTCCACCTGGATAAGCCCGTGTATAATAAATACGATTCGCTGTAATGTATTCCATGAGTCCTATTAAAAATGAGCACTTGAATTGATTTCCCTGAATGTAAATCGCATTCAGTTCAGTTAAAGTTCTAAAAAGAGCATGATAATCAAACTCTTGGACTTCATTAAAATCAATTGTCAACTCTCGTAGCTTCTTTAGAGGTGAGAGTTGATTAATGTCCAAACTTCGAATCTTATTCTTTGAAAGGTCCAATTTAGTTAAATTTGGAAAATTATCTAAAAGTCCCCCTGGAATACTTTCCAAACCAGCGAGAGACATCTCAAGTGTTTCCAAGTTTCGCAAATTTGCAAATTGTCGGCTATCCGCAATAGTTAACGGGCGATCTCTAAGAACTAAAACTCGTAGTTTTACAGCATCTTCCAAGAAATTAAAATCAAGCTTCGCACTTCCACCGAGATACATGTTGTCGACAGTTGTGGCATTTGCAATAAATAATTTCTCCAGGTCATTATCATATCCGAAAATACTGTTCACAGTTCCGTCGATGTAAAGGCGTTTTGCACCGCAATACCAAATATTTAAATATCTTAAAGATGGAACATGGATTTCTTCTACTCGATTATAGGATAAATCTAAATTGTCTAAATTTCCCAAATGAAGAAAAGCTTCTCTAGATATTTTAGTAATTTTATTGTGATTTAATGTGATTTCTTTCAATTTGAAATTATTTCTAAATGTGTTCCTTTTAATACTGTTTACTTCGGTGTATGTCATGTGAATATTTTCCAAATTCACTAAATCGTCAAAAATTCCAATGGGCAAACATTTAATTCCACCACCACCGAAATCGAGTTTTTTTAAATTCTTGAGTCCAGCAAAAGAGTTTGTTTCCAATTCTGTGATTGGATTTCCACCCAAGAATAACGATTCCAAATTTGGCGAGTATTTAAACAAGTTGTTCTCGAGTTTTGTGATGTGATTGGTTCCAATGTATATCGTCTTTAAATTATTGGCCCCCACGAAATTTGATTGCTCAATTTTTTTAATTTGTGAATTCACCAAATTGATTTCTTTAAGTGCAGGAAAATTTTGAAAAAAGTTCTTCGGAAAACCAGATAACTTGCACTGAACACACTGAAAATGTTGTAATTGATTTCCTTTTTCTGATATGAAAGTCACATCGGTCTCATTGCTGAAATCCGTGTACCAACAAATCGCACTTGTTGGTCCACTAAATCTGCAGATGTTCTCTAAAATTATTTCCATTTGATAGCTCGCTCCAATCAACGACGCAAAAATAAGCACAAAAAATCTCAACATGATTAATATTATTGTAAAATCTTCACTTTTGAATCTTAAAAACTATTAAAATCGTTCTGTTCTATCGAGAAAATGAAACTGCTTTGAGAAAAATAAACTCCAACCAGCATTTTATATACTTTAAGCGAAAATGTTCCAATAGATAACAGAAGAATCTCTGAGGGGCTTTTTCCAAAAATTTAATTGGAAAGATTTTGTTTACTTCAATGTAGTGACGAAAATTTTATTTTCAATGACGTATTTTAAATTTAAACTTCGAACTGATAGCCTGAAAGAACATCAGTTCGTCTTCTCTGCAAAAAAAAAAAGAACAGATAGGAGATAATATTGTTTTCTTGTATTTCTTTCTTCTCGTTTAATAAGAATTCAGAGAAAGCTAAAAAGATTTTATTATTACAAAAAACTGTTATAAAGTGCAGTTTGCTTTAAAAAAAAACTCTTACAAACTGGGTTTTTTACCAGCTCCACACTCTCTCCGAATATATGCGACAGTCTTGGATGCCACTTTCGTCGCTTTTTTTTGTAAAATTATTCGGCTAAATTGATAAAACATAGAAATGCATGTTAATAAAACATAGAAATGCATGTTAATAAAACATAGAAATGCATAAACAACAACATTTTATTAAAAATATCTAAGCTCTGACAAAATATGGTAAAACTTTTAGAGGCGCTGGATACTTCATTATCCATTTCGGTCCAATATGAGTCTCCCCAGTATTTCCGTCGCGCCATTGACCCTTTGGCAAGTAAATATCTCGATCAACTTTACTCATTTCCAGCACAGGGGCCGCAATTATATCATCACCCAGAAGAAATTCTGTTGGACAAAAACATTGAATTACAAATTAAAAGCAACACAAAAAGAATCAAAAACAAATTACGATCGTAAATTTGCTGTGCCACTCGATCCTCTGGATCGGCCCACCACAGCGGAGGATTTACAGGATCGCCACGCTGAACTGCTAATTGGAACCGCTCCATGATTTTCGCTGTGTAATTATCGTGTAATTTCGTCATTGTTAAACTAATATCAATTGTTTCCTGATCGAAGTTCCAAGGAACATAGGAAAATTGCAAACTAGGCATAAAGACATTGGCTTGAAGCCATCGAATGAACAACTCTTTACTTGGGGGATGGTTATTATATCCATTACCGCCAATCATGTCAGGTAAGACGAATGGATATCCTGCTAAGTTCATCTGCAAAAGGGTGGTAACCAAAGTAACCAAACCGTTGTTCCATCCCCATTCCGAATCTTTGTCAATCATTCGGAAGAAAATCGGAGCCGCTTGATTTCCTTGGCCTGAACGAACCTCTACCATTGGTCCGAATTTTGCAACAGTCCGAATGTATTCGGTAGTGATTTGACTCGGAGAAATTTCTTGAGAGCCTTTGAGAACGGGATCCTGAAAAAAACGGAAATAAATTATTTTGTTAACAACATTCTTATTTCGGTTTATGAAGCAACATTTATAGGAGTAGAAACGCCTATACTGACCGGTGGCGACCAACTGCTCTCACCAGCATCAAATTTGAAGCTGTCGATTCCATCTTCCTCCTGTAAACGTTTCAGGCGGTCTGAAAACCATTTGGCAGCGTCTGGGTTCGTAAAATCAATATATGCTGCTTGATTTAGTGTACTATCCCACCATTGTGTATCGGGGTTTCCCTCGTGATTAAGCACCAAATACCCATTTTGCTTTGCTTCGTTGTACCATTGCTCACAGTTTTTATTTATGAACGGATGAATCCACAAAGTGACTCTGAATCCTTTTTGCTTCAAAGCGTCGGTCAGCGAACGAATATTGCTGAACTTTGATTGGCGGAAAGTCAAAGCGCCATAACAAATTTCCCAATCGTCATCAATTTCAAGTTGACTATTGTTGAATTCATGCTTCAAAATTTCATCAGCGAATTCCATGACCACAGATTCATTAATTTCAGTTTTGTAGATCGCCCAGGTAGACCAAATCGGATGGCGAACCATTCTTTCATCTGGATAACCGCTTGGTTTGCCCAAAAAGTGCTTAATGGCGTGCATATGAGCTACTTTTGCATTTGCCGCTACCCCAATTAGATAGTTGAAGCTAAACCCATTTCCACGGGTGTCATAGGGTAGATCCTTGTGTGCACTAAAGCACAATTTATTCTCATGTCCTTGAGAGTTCTGATCGATAAACAAAGGCGTTTCATCCTCAACAAAAATGAGAACTCCTTCCGAATTCAACCAATATCGCTCTGTTATTGCGGTGTTTTGAGCCTCTTTAGTCAGATATGAAAAATCTGAAAAGGTTGCCTTCTCAATTGGCCAAAATTGATCGTGATTCTCCGGACCACCAAACCAAGATTTTTGGCCGATATCCAGATTCAAGCAATCCTTTGCAGTTTGACCACGAGTTAAATTTCGAGTAACCCTCACCAAACTGAATTCATTCTCATCAGTGATTAATTCAAAATTAATTTCCTTGTTATTATCACCACTTAGACGAAAGCCATTTGAAGTGTATTGAACTTCCGCTTTCGTAAAAGCAGGATCTAAAGTAAAGCGCTGAATAACGTTGTTAGCTGGAACAAAAAATTGTGAAATACAATAATATTAGTTAAATCGGTTTTTAAGATAATTAATTTTTAATATAAAAACACTAGCTTTCATACTGGTGAAAAAAAAGTGCCGTGTGTTAAAATCAAAATAGCAAATAATGAAGTTGTTCTAATTGAGTGCACATCGCATTACAACAAAGTTTCACTCTAATCAAACTTTGAGGATGTAAAAGCTATTACACTTTTAAACTCAATTTGATAATTACCCACTAGAAATGTGATTAATTTGATTGTAATCAATTTGTTGGGAAGCCAATAGAATTGATGAGTAACGACAATTACGTTAATTTAATAATAGACAAAAGAAAGGAAAAAAATCTTATTAAATTTATGATCCAAAAAATGTGGAGTGATTTGAGATATCAAATTTACTAAGTTTATAAAAAAAAACTTAGAATGTAGGAAAAAATATGAGGAATATATAAAAACGAGGATGTGTAGTTGTTTTAATATCCCAAACAGAGTGATTAACATTTAAACAGTATCATTAATCAAAATTCGAAGGTGTTCTTCTTAGAAATTAAATTTCTTTTATTTACCTCGGGAAATCACAACATCCAACGCATTTGATTGTTCCTGAAGTCGCAAAACTACATTACTTTTAGGAAATAAAATTTGAGGCGTCCTCGATTTACAGCCCCAAGCACATAAAACAAATGTTAACATTAGAATTAACCGCATTTTGCAAACACTAAACTTTTTTCACTTCAGTATTTATTTTACAGCTCAACACAACCAGGAAATGTTTTCACCAAACTAAGTTCAAAACTGTAATGTTAGTTTCTTTTATATGATTGAAAGTGGATTTTTTAAAAATGTAATCAGCTTCAATTGTCATCGATAAGTTTTGTTTTTGTAGTATTTTTATTATAAATTTTTATTAAAAAACGCCACTCAACAGATAAGTTACGTAAATTGAATAGCTCACCTTTAGAGATAACCAAACTGAATGACCAAGTCGTGGTGATCACAAAATATTTGCATCTATTTTTATTCTTTGCATTTATTAGAATTATACCTAATACAAAAACAAAGCGAATTGGAAGTAGTTGATGGAAAAGTGGGAGAGATATTCTCCATTTATTAAATTATCCACGTTTTAAACCCAACTTTTAAATATCATATTACGGAAGCACAGTAGCTTCCGTTTCACGTCAGCAAAGTTATGCAATGCTCATAACTTTGAAAAAAAAAAAACTGTTACAAAGTTATATGATTTAAAACCCTTTCAAAATATGCAACGGTTTTTTTTCAAATCTATTAAGATTCTTGATAAATAAATATTTTAAAATGAATAGAAATCGATTTGTGTGAAATCAGAATAATCTCGGATACCATCATAGGACAATTACACAACCTAAATGTGAAATTCGCCTGCTACGGGGAAAACAACAATCTTTGAGTGTTTAATAATTACTTGGTATTTCGAATCAAAATTTGGGGAAAATTTAATTTAGTAGGTAAAATGAGATAAGATTTAGTTTTGATAATAGTTTGATTTAATAACAATCCGACTTGCAGTCAGCGTTTTCTCTACAAAATTCTCTGTGATTATCCGGTCTTGGCGCCCCCAATCGGCTTCTTAGAATAATTTAAGTGTTTATAATGTAAAACTTATCAAATTTTATATCAAATTTCTTTAATTTATTGTATTTATTAATTTAATTTGCATCCGATGCTTGCCGGACGAGTTTCCATTGAATATAGTTTCACATTTAGGGCGTATGGATGATTAGTGATGGAATTACCCTATTGACTTTTTCGGAAATGAAATTACCCTATTCAAAATTTGGGAAAAATTTACCTCGAACTCAGCTCATAGACCATGTTCAGATTGGTTGAAATAGTCTGCCTAATTTTGACAGAAACTGGCAACATTAAGGCAAGGTGAGGATGTGGGGCTCAGTCCCGAATCTTCAGAATTCAGAAAGTGGAATTTTTTTTACATCCTACATGCAAAACAAAAACTGTGTTTTGAGTTCAAGATAATTTTATATTAACATAAATTTATTCAGAATCCATAAACAATTCGAAAGAAATACAATTTTATTATTAGAGGGCTACATATTATGAATGAACTGCTTTTGAAATGCTAATTTTAAGTTCTGATGTAGAAATACAAAACGCGAAAAAAAACTTATATCATTTAAAATCCATCATCATCATCCTCGGCCATCTCCTTTGCTAATTCCAGATCCTGCTGCTCCCTTTCCCGCCGCTCCTCAGCGCTTTCCAAGTCCTTTCCATACGATTTCGGTGGGTATCGCATGGCCTTAACACTCTGATTGTGTAAATCAAGACAGAATGAGATACGTTGATGGAAGGCCAATTGGGGCTCCCGAGTGCTGTAGATGTCGCTGCTTTCCTTACTACGCATGTACCCCATGCTGGGATCCAAAGTAGCTTCAATTACTCCATCGCGAATTGCCTTTGCGACGATGAACTCGGCATCCTCGGCTGAATCCAAGCCCAACTTCTTGGCAATGTCCTGGGGAGAGATTCGGGAGTAGGACAGACCAATGGAACGAATCGCCGTTTTGATGACGTTGTGGCGAAGACGGATGATGAGAGTGTAGGTGTGGTCCTGCTGGAATTTCGGTCCAAAGTTCTCAACAACTTCCCCGAATCTCTGGAGATTTCCCAAGCGAACTGCTTGGGTGAGCTGAAAATACGGAACCAACGACTTTCGCAAAGCATTCTGTCGGAAAATCTGACGCTCCGGGATGTTTCCCAGCAAGAGTTCAACTACGATAATCAACTTCTGTACCGTCTGCCTGAAACCCACTGCTGCGTGCTGAGGCGCCTTTCGCAAAGCCTGCACCAAATGTTTGTGGGCGACACTGTACTCCAATTTAGCCGCCTTAATTCTTCCTAAATAGTACAAAAATCTGGCCCACTCGTTGTTGCTTGCTGTCTCCGGAAACACAGATTTCTTCACCAATTTGTCAGCCTGATCGTAGAGCGAGTAATGCAGATAATTCCTCAACAAGCAATTGATAATAACTGCTTGTCCCTCAAAGTCGTTTCTTAAGGTGGCCGTTCGCAGCCTAGCATGAAGGAAACCTCGAATACTTTCCAATTTATCAGTCAATTCGGCAACTCGGGATCTGTAAAAGTAAGACTTTGCTGCAATTAAATCGAGTGTTCTCCGGTTCTGTCCGATGATTTTGTTCATCAGCGCTTCAGAGCACTGGAGCGCCTTTGGCAAAGAGTTGTCGTCTATCAACCGAACCAGAAGCAGGAGATGGAAATATACATCCACTTCTGGTACTGGAGACTTCGTGGCTGGTCGATTGCGAAGTCCTTCGGGCTCCAGAGTGCCAGGGGGCACGATCGGCGGGACGAAAACCATGATTGCCTCCCTTTCGAGGCCAGACGGGTACAGATGAATGGCAAGGTTCTTCAAAACCACGGCGTTCGTCTTCCTTCTAGTATTCGGTAAACCGCGAAGCACTCGCAAAACAAATCTAAACAGAAAAGTGTATTAAATAGTACGAAGTTGGTGTTTTTAGGGGCTTCTCTTACCTTGGTTCTTTGTTTGCGACGGCTTTTTCGATCTGTCGGACTTGTTCCCGGATTTCTTGAATAGTCACGACGTCTGAATCCTTTTTCGTCGCCTCAGCGTCCTCAGGTGAGTTTTCCGCGTTCTCCATGTCAACGTCTTGAACTGTATTCTCCGGCTGTCCACCCATTTTCAATAATTTCTCAGAAATGAAACAGTTTCTAAATCACACAATGAAACTCGTGAATAATTTTCCAAACCTTCAAAACTGTCGTCTCACGTATGAATCAAAATAATACCACCCATTTTGATATTATTCATAACGACCTTATCCCACGCAATGGTACTTGTGTTTTCACTTCAACGCTTTCGTACCTGACTTTTTACACAGAGAGGTACATAAAATGTACTTTCTGGTGTTGTACTGAACACAACATAAAAAATTTCAACTCGATAGTCAAACGATGTAGAATCCAGTAGGAGAGAGGATTTAAGGGAGTAGGTCGACAGAGGGGAAATATATAAAAGAACCTTCGTTTTTTCAGCTCAATATCTCAAGCGATGTAGAATCTAGCAGGGGAGGGAGTATGATGGCAGAGCGGCAGGGGGGGGGGGGACTTATATCAGCATCCAACCAGGAACTTTCTGTACAACTTTCCCTTTGAAATCATCAAAATCGGTCAACCCAGTAAAAAGTTATACGTGAACATACAAAAAAAAAGGAGTCGAATTGAAAAGCTTTTCCTGTTTGGAAGTCGGCTAAAAATTGAATAGTATTTTGTTTATTTATTTGAACCAATATATAACAATTATTCTGGATATACGCTATATTTTTCAGTTTTCTAGCGATATTTCACTGGTGGATTCAAATTTGAGCTGCTCAATCTCACGCTCTTGTGCGATCAAAGCGTGTTCAGCTGCAATTTTTTCAAATAAATTAAAATGAGCGTTTTTTGCCTGCGCAACAGAAGCACTATCTACAGGAGAATGTCCAATTTCCTGTAAAAATACATAAAAAAAATTTCATTTATAAATAATACTAGCAGACCCTACATTGCCAGCTTAAAGTTTTTTGTATAAATTTTAGAATGCCAAAAAACCATAAATAACTTAAAAACTGTTGGGAAAGAACGTTATCCTTACAGGACCTTCCGTTTAGAATTTTAAAAATCTAATACCGATTTTTCCCGCGAAAAATGGGAAAAAGGATATTTGCGTTATCCTTACAGGACCTTCCGTTTCAAATTTTGAAAATCTAAGATAGCTAAAAACCTGCTCCTGGCAACGCAGATCATTTTGCAAAAAACCGCGTTAAAAGTCCAGTAGTTTTTGAGTTTTGTAATCTCAAGCAGACAGACAAACAAACATCCATTTTTAAATATTAAGATACAATAGGCTTACGAACTTAAAAGTAAGTGAGTTAACCAATGCTTAAGTAATTACCTGAGGATTGTTATGAGTTTTAGCTATTTTATTATAGAGAGCCAAATGTTTCGCAGCTACTCTCTTAAAAGCCTCGGTTTGTTCGGGTTCATGGCTTAATTCAGGATGAAAACCGTGTTCATCTGCCACATATTGTACCGTTCGAATTTCCTGGTTCGGATCAACATATGAATATGAGCCACGAATAGTACCACTACCATCTGAAACTTCCGTATGTTTTCGATCAACATGTCCTGGAGCTCGGCCGGCACTATAGCTGAAAACATACGGTCGAGGCGGTACAGAAGTTTCTTCGGGTTCAGGATACTCGCCGCCTTTGCTGATTACATGAGAAACATCTGCTGCTACTAAAGAGTATAGACAACAAACCTGAAATAAAAATTGATATTTAACGATTTTAATATCGAAACATTGTTCTTTTTTATTTTGTTAATTTTCCTTGAAATATTTTGACCTATATTTTTGTTTCTATCGAAACCATTTCTGTTCAAGTAGTAACATTTTTCTTCGAAGGGGTTATTCGGCATGATCGAACGAATTAAAATTTTAAATAAAATAAACCAAAACTGAAAATAAATACTCATACGTTTCAAAGAAAAGAAAACTGTTTAATAATAAATTTATTATCGCTCGACATGCACTTAAAAAAATACAGAAAAAAATTATAATAATAAAAGAAACATTTAAATTTCATTAAAATCATCAGAAAAATTGATCGGGCAAACAAAAAATGAATAAAATATACAACGTATTGTTGAAAACTTAAAAAAACGAAAGGAAATAAAAAAACCCTCCAATACTATTATAAATTAAAATAAAAAAAATCAATGTAGGCCATAAATAAATATAAAATAGAAATCGTTATTAAAACACATAAGAAACGAAAATTTGAATAAATAAATCGTCGTCGAAGAAATAGGAAAACTGTGGAAAATTCCGTGAGCTCAAAGAATTGTTCGTAGCATGAATTCAAAATTCTTGATAAAAAGAAAGTCGATCAAAGTTTTACGATAACACTTAACACTTTTTCACGTATCTTTGTTTCGATACCATTAGAGAAGCCTATTTGTCTGTTCTTAATCAATTTTCGTTACTGTATATTCTGTTAATAAATTACACAAATTAGGTGTGATCTGAGATTTTTGCTACGTTATTTACACCGAGACAAAAAGTTATTGTCTATAATTTTTCACTTTATAAGGTATAGCTATACCCTGAGTTTTATTGTAGCATTTTCAAAATATATTTAATAGAATGTCATAATAGTTATGTAACTTCTTACACTTAAAAGTATCTTGGCTTTGTAAATTTTGTCCATTTTACCTCCTGTATTGAATTCACTCTACTGTTTTTTATTGCACATACTTTTTTCTAAATGTCGAATGTTCGGAAGATTGCTACATCCACATCACGGAAAACGAAAACACTACTTCTACTAGTATCATGTGTTCATTTGCTGATGCAAAAACGTGATATTAATATACAAGATATTTGAACCATCCAAAAATGATATGTGCGAACTTTTTTAGACTTCAACAATTGGATTGCATCATAAATTTTTGTCAACAATTCATACATTATTTATTATTCTCTAAAAACAAGACCCGTAGAACAACTAGTCATATGAAAGTTAGATTATATGCATTATTCAGGTAATGTCGCATTTTTGTCTCAAATCTTTCCAACTACTTCCTAGAAAGTTAATATCGTCATAAAACAAGTTATACGTTGTTCAAAATTTACCTAGATCGTTTTATCTCGAAAAAGTAAAAAGTTTATCAGCTTTATCTGATAGTGCCCCATAACAAAGTCTGCGAATAAAAATTGAATAAAAAGCTGGTTGACCTTCAATTTTGAAGCTAAATTATGCAATTTTGGTAGCTCAAAACTTGTTTTAAAATACGAATACTATGGAAGTTTTTACAAAATTCTAGTTAAATATGCCATCAGTCATATGCAACCGATAATAACTACACAACTATAATCATATATTTTTTTATGATTTAGTTAAGGCCCGTTTGCGCCAACTATTCTTAAAAAAATAAGTTGCGCTTAGTAAGTAACCATAGAAATTCTGGGGCCTAATTGAAGCTGGACTTAAGTTTCTAAGTTTCGTTGGTGCAAACGACCCCTAACGAAAAATCGAGAATGATTCTAAATAAATTCTGAAATAATACAATTATTACACATCAGCCTTATGCTTCGCACCTTTAGTAGCCTCGGTCCGCGTGCTACATACTCGTATATCAATCTTCTCATAAAGTGTATAGCGACAGTTTAAATATCCACTTTAAATTTTAACAAACACAATTTTGAATAAGGGTAGAAAAGGTAGTTCTTGAAAACAATGTAGATCCTATTTTTTATTGCAATATAACATTAACAACATTACTGCTAAGTTTCATGCAAATTTTACACGGAAATGCAACTGGATACATCACATCATGCCTGAGTTACCAGAAAAGTCCATGGAAAATTTCAGCTCTCTAAGTTGTCGGGAAGTAGGAAAAAAATTTTGGGAAGGAGATCCGGACAACTTAGTAATTTTATTATATAGATTGTTGCTAAATTGAACCCATGTTCGTTGCTATATTGAAAACGCATTCACAGCGAAAGAATGTTTGAGATATATTATTTCTAAGTTTGAAAATGGCGATTGAATATTGTCATTATTCTACAAGTTGGCCGATATCTCTCCAAGGCGAACAAGTAAAAATTTTGGAGTAGAAATAATTTGAAATTTAATTGAGGTGACCATATAACATATTTTGTGAGATTTCCTTTTGCTTTAAAGCAGCAATGGTCGCCACAAACTTTAAGCAGCCATGGTCGCGATTAGCGTTAAACATTAAATAAAATCTTTTATTTTTTTAGACATTTATTAACATAAAAACACAATGTTCAAAAATCCTTTAAAAAAATTAACACCAAAATTGTTTAAAAACACAGCACCCATAAAAATTATATCACATAAATAAAAAAAACTGCTAATCGAAATCTAATTTTTTAAAATTGCCTTCAGTGCCAAAGATATCAGTAACGTTTTTCGGTTTACCAGGACGTAGTTTTTCATTTACTCGCCCCATTCTTTCTTCCTCATAAAAGTAAGTTTGCCAACCCGTTGCACGACAGTGTTCAAAATATTTATCTGAAAAACGTAATTGTTAAACATATTTGTAAAATCCTAAATGTTTAAAAAATTATGTTCATATCTCACAATGTGTTTCTGACACACTTTCCTCCGGTCCATCGTAATCCTTGGGCAAAATATCCTGTGGTATGAATTCATAAATAGTTTCGTTACATGAATGTAAGTGAATTGCTTCATAGAGTTCTTTCTTCAAAAATGGTTTCATTAGTGCCAAAATTTTATCAATGAGTGGAACGATGTTGAAAAAATGAATTTCTTTTAGACGGATTGGTGCACCTTCCTACAAAAACATTTTTTTAATTTTAATTAATAATTAAAAAGTTTATGCAGCTTGATTTGTACCTGAAGATAATACAGAAACTTCTTCAAAGTCATAATACCCAGTCTTGCAAAGTGTCCAAATCCAAATCCACCTATATCAATAGCAATTATATGACCCTCAGCAGTACCATCTTCTAACATCCAAACATCAAAACAAAGATTTACCCTGGACAAAAAAGTCAATATGTGAAATTCAAAAGAACCTTTGCAAATTTTCTAATATTTAAATTTTTGTTCGTTATTGCGAAATAAAATACTTACAATTTTAGGCAATCTGCGAAAATGAATTTATTGGGATCTGAATCAATAATTTTAAAGATCGCCACTTTGTATCCTTTTGGTGTTAATTTTTGAATTGGACAAATACCACTGAAAAATCAATTTCAGTAGTTTATTTTAACGAAAAAAAACAGCACATCGAAATTAAAAAGCCTGAGTTTTTTTTTCACCTTAGGATGCTTTTCAAATGAACGTAAATTTAAAAATTTAAATTAATTTATTTAAAAAAATGTGTCTACAAAATATGAAAAAAAAGAAAAGAAAAATCTGGTATATCTTTAATTTTTTCAGTAAGTTACCCCTCACTCCCTAATATATAGCAGTAAAAATATGATGAAGCATCATATCATACTTTATTTAAATTAATCTCGTGTGATCAAGTTACAATTTTGGAATTGTAATTATATATATTGTTTAAGAAATTTACGCAAACGAATTACAGATTTTTATTTCGATATCAGAAAACATCCTCAAATTACAGATTTTTACTCAATAAGTTTGTAAGGCTTAATACTGGCAGAAATACTGATTTTTTTTTAAATTCTTACAGCATGTCTTTAATTGCTAACATATCACTTCCGCTTATGTCACGATTAGCAAAAAATTCTGGCGTATGTGTTCTAGATGTATAGAAAATATCGATTGTCGTTTTAGCAAGCTCAATTTTATAGTAACAAGAATGTAAAAAGAAAAATGCTTCTAGTTCATTAATTTTCGGCAAATGCGGTTGCAGATGTTCCCATTCCATCAATTTGATAACTTCACTTCTATCACACTGCGGAAATTTTTTATATTGATCTTCGACATCAATGAAATCCATTTCAGCAACTTTTAATTTCAATAATACTTTTAGAACTAAATGTATAAAATTTAACTGAAACTGAAAGAGACTTTTTTCTGAATCAGAGCCAAACCGTTTAAATGACCCAGAGCTGCGTATCTACAATAATAAGTAGATTTACTGAATCATCAAAATGTTGAAGCACAACCGGTTTAATGTAGATAATAATTTTTTTTAATTTTTGGTAGCCGTGAACCTATACTTTTTTGTCGTTTACGAAATACAAAGGTTTTGAGTAACAATTAAAAATTAAATACTTACAACAAGCACGAAGACAGAAAGAAATTATATTTTTTTTTTATTTTACACAACAGTAAAACTTGTATTATCATTTTAGTTAATTGGCCTTCGCTCAATCATATTTTTTTGTATAATTGTTAAACATTAAAAATTCGAATTCAGGGGCTTTTAAATCTGTCTGGCGAAGTCCTAAAGTAAATGCTTTTTTGTGTTTGATTTTTCAGGATGTCATCGAATCTCATAAAATTTCCTTAATAGCGACAAGGAAAAATAACTAAAACATAAAAGCAAGGAATAAGTTTTTGATGTGGTATGATGTGTATATATTATTTATGGGTATGATATCAAAATTTTCATAGAATTAGAAGTTCAAAATTCAAATGCTCAATTCTTCTCGCGCCAAAGTTTATATGGAATAAAATTGAAGAGACTGGAATAAAATGACACTGGAAATTGTATTTGACATTTCTACTTGAGCACAAATCAGATAGTTACGAAACCTGTGTAAAAAAGTATGTAAGTCGATTAATTTGTCGTTTCTTACAACATATTTTTGTTTGAAGTGCACGGAAGAATGTGCAGGTTCTACTAATCGGTCGTTTGCAATTGGCATGAAACGCTTAAGAAGTTACCTATAATCCACTACAAACTAGAGTTGAAGATTCATTATTGTTGTCAATCCTACGTTAATCGCCGGATGATTGTTTAAAAAGGAGCCTACACTTTGTTTAAAATGTTGCTTACACTTTATTATATAGCAGCAACTTGGCTTCAATCGTGGCGGATAAGAAAAATGTGTAATTTACTAGAAAAATTGATAGAAAACTCTAGCGTAGTATTTTACACGGTTCCAACAGACGTTAATGGTTTGTACTTTGATAAAAAACAAAAAAAATTTTAACTTGTCCCTTTTCTAGAAGTTACTGCAAATTTAGCAACATCTGAGTTGTGTGTCAATCGATTCCACGCTAGAATTGCTGAGTTCCTGTGGTTACGAGATAACCAGCGAGGATGCTCTCTGATACCAAAACAAAATTTAAATTTAAACCCTTGGATAACCTTTCCGAAGGAAAGGAATCTTATTCCATTTGACTATAACGATTTCGATAAAGAAATAAAAATTGATAAAGATAAAACTATTCATCTATTACTTGAAACTGATATTGTACCGAATCATGGATTGGATGGAAATGATGTGGTTATGGTAAGATTTTATATTGAATTTATTAAAGTACTCCGAATTATTACCGAATTTTTGGAAAAATGAAAATCGTTCCACGTACTGATCATACCTTTGTGACACGCAACATTTTTGTATATTCCATTAAAAGCGACAGAAAAACATAAAGGATTATCTTAATTTTATCTTTGCTCTACTTGATTTACGTTTTCTGAAGTCATCACAAAAAAAAATCAATACCTGACCTAATTTTTTTTATTCAAACTAAAAAAACATGCAAAATGTAACTGAAATAGGCAGTACAGCGTGACAAAATAAAATAAAACGGAAAAGAATATTTCAAATATGTGCTTATAAATATCATATTGAACAAAAAAAGAGAAAAAGTAAACACTCGTATCAACTATGGGGAAAATTTCATTAAGCTTTGAGTTCGCGTACAACGAGACAATGTCAATATCCACTGTATATGCATCATCAAGATTATGAAACGATTTTAAATTGTGCTGACATTTTTAGATTCTTTTTTTTTTAAATAAAAGAAGAAATTTGTTAAAAACCGAAATATAGTACTAGATCTTTAATTTAACAATACATATTAAAAATATATTATATTTAATTAAAAAAAAATTTATATTGGAAAAAGACTTTATTTAAGTACGTATATTGATTTGTATATAATTTTAGATCGAGGAATATGGAAAACCAGTGGCGTGGAAAATTGATTCACACTTCGCTGTTTTGCTTGAATCAGATTTAGACCACTTTACTAAATTAATAATGTCAACTTTTATGCAAAATAACTTTTTCATTAACGATCGGCTGCCATTAATTCGAATTGAATGTAAGACCATTATCATAATATTATACTGCCTGCCTAATTTTAGTGTTTTTTTATTTAGCTGTTCAATTTGACGGCCAACCACAACTGTATGAGCTGTTGAGGAATCATTGCCGTAAACAGCTTATTAATCGTTTTAAACCGAAACTTTCACCTGAAGACTGGGGGAAGCATATATCGGAATTACAAAATTTTAGTATACTAGCAAGTCAAGCAGCTGAATTTGAGTATAACAAGAATCGCACAGAAGGCAAAACTGGTATTGTTAAACCAGATTTAATTCCGTCAAAAAATATTGACGAGATCGATTCTCAAAAATTTAACTTAGAAACAAAATCCTCTCCAAAACAAAGTCCCAAAAAAATTGAAGCAAAAATTAGCCCAGTACGTAATTTAATAGAAACCAAAAAGAAGAATTTGCAAGATGAACAGAGAATTTCTCAAAAAGACTTGAGCGTATCACCAGAAAAACCAAAACTTTCAGTACTTAAGGCTCCTGTAGCAGATAACGAAAAAAAGTTGGTTACTAATAATTCTACACAAATAGCACTAACTAGTTTACAGAAACAGCCGATAATAACAAAAAATGTCAGCAATGAAATCATTGATAAACTAAATGACAACGTAGACGCATCTCAGGAAAGCTTTATAGTTCAGGAGCCGCTAAGTGTGAAATCCACCGAAAAATCAGAAGCAATGCTAACACAAAAATCAATTTTAACCAATCCAACTGATATGCAGACTACTAAGTGTTTACCGCCAAAGATACAATTGCAAACTCAAATTCAAGAACAACAGATTCCAGTTTCTCAACAAAAAATACCATCGACTTTAACACTAACGCAAGATTTAGTGGAGCCTATACCAAAGCCAACAAAACCCGGATCATCTAGTAAAATTAGAAGTGAACGACCGATTTTGGTGCGAAATAAGGGGAGTTTAATTGCAAGTAAACCGCCCAATGTTCTAGTATATTCGGAAAGTGTCACTATGAAAGATTCAGTTTTTGCAACATTGCGGAACATCTTAGAACCAGACACGTATGTTTTTTTTTAAATATATGTACTTTATTTTAAATTCTGATCTCCTATTTGAAATTAGATACACAATTTACCCTTTAAGTGCCCAACAAGCTAAAGAAAAAATATGGATTGACACCACCAGATTACTTGTCGTTTGCGGTGCTGTTAGTAAAGATGTGGAATTAGTTCTATTAGATTACTTTCTCAAAGGTGGAAAATTATTATCTTTATGTTCTGACATACTGCATATTGTATTACCAACGTATCGAACAGCAGAGGTACATTAAAATAGTTTTCTGTTCATATAACTCCCTGATGTTAGAATATTTAACCTTCTCTCTGTGTACTATGGTATATTATACCTTCAGTTTCAAAAAATGCTAGCATCAAATTGTGTGTAAAATTTTTCACAGATACCATCCAAATAAGAAACCTTGGAATCGGCCAATCCGTTGATTTTCTATTGATTTTTTTGTGGTTGGGGTATATTAGACCCCAGTGCACGGTTAGTGTTAGTTTTTCAAGACACAGAGTGAAGGTTAAACGCCTTCATTAATTTATATCTTTTTGCAAAACATTAAGTTTTCCCATTTGTAGATTTTTATAGTCAATTTTTTTTATAATCCAGGTTCGCGAACATGAACTGGTTCAATTTTCCTATGGTAAGTGGCAAAAGGTAAAAATGATGCACCATATATTTTGTTATCAACCGTCGCCAATTAAAAAACATTTTTCCCATGATGGCGAAGACTCTGTGCCACAGCAATCTAAGAAACCGTAAGTTATTATTTATATGTTTAGCAAACAATTTGTAGATTTAAAATCAATTTTTACATCAGTATTGGTTATATTCCTATATAACAAATAACAAGAAACAGTTTTTACACTTGATTGTTGCTTTTTCACACGCGCAAAAAATTACACCTTTAAAAATTCACACAAAACAAAATATTGGTTAACCCATTAGTCCCCAGACTGTTGAAATTTTGATGAAGTAGTTTTACTTTTTTTAGGAACCAAAATATTTAAAAAAATATATTTTTGAATATCTGACAACCATTCGCAAAGCTGCTGTAACCATGATAAATGACAAGCTCCCAAAAAAGATAACTTCAATAGGCATTGAAAACGCCTTTTCTAATTTTGCTTAATGTTAAGTAGATATGGCCATTTTCTTTAAAAAAAAATAGTTAAAAAGCCAACCAAAAGAGGGGTAAAAAAGACGTGGTGGAATCTTACCGTCCGAACAAACAATATTCATCTATTAATGATGAACAACTTTTCATAAGAAATCAAAAAGGTTACTTTGCAAATTAAAAAGCGTTTTTAACAGTTATTTTCAAACTTTGAGTACCGTTATCTCACAAACTAGAGGTGATAGAGCAATATAGTCGTAAAAATTTAACAAATCGCCAGTCTAGTTTTGGTTGTCGAACAGTGTTATTATTTCATTATCTGAGGCCTTATTACCGAACACGATACGATTGGATCGAGTCGTAAACTCCATGTTGTTGTTAGTGTAAAACAATAACAACAACATTGAATTTACGATACGAACTAATCGTATCGTGTTCGGTAATAAGGCCTCTGATTTTAATACAAAACTCCATGAATCACGTTTAATTTTTTCACTCGGACTGAGACAAAAACGTAAATGGAAATTTTGAGAAAATTCAGGAAAGATATTGACGAATCTAAAAAAAACCATAAAAATTGCAGTTTTTGAGATATTTAAAGAAAATCCTTTTTTCGTCCTTCAAAAATCTTTGAAATTTTTAGACTAGGGTTTTTTAAACAGCCCAACAATTTATAAGAAAACAATGTCTTATATGTTTTTGAGTAGAATGAATAATTTGGGATACAAATTTTTTCAAGCGGAAATAATTGGCTAAAAAAAAGATTTTGGCCTTCTTCAAGCTCTTTTAAAGCCCATACTAGGGACCACGTGGTGAAACAAAAGAATACGGGTATTATTTTTTTTCCATGAAAAATGTGTATGTCAAACTTCATCAAAATTCGAGGGACTTGCGAAATCCGCTGTGCGATTTGGCATGGAATGGTTCTATATGTTAAGTATTTAGTCTATGTTATTTGCTCGAATGGAAATAAAGGAAACACTCTTTCAGTGCTGATTGACAAAGTAAAATTTTAATTTTTAGAAAAGGATCAAATATAATTGATATAATTTCTCTTATTTCGTTTTTCCTTTTCTTTTTATATAAAAAATGTGTTGCTTATGTCGCGGTTGGCTGGTATTGCTGGTTCTTGATTTATGATTCATTTTACTTTATGTTCTTTTTTAATTTATATTATTCTGCAATTACCGAAACCATACCTATCCGACCTACAATATCCGTCTTTTTAAAAAAAAAAACATCCCTATCCGCCGGCATTAAAATTTCACAAAATTAAACACTATACTGCCTGCCCGCTATCCATTTGTTTGTCTAAATCTCGTCATTATGCTCGTGTGTGCAAAAAAAAAATCTTCGTTGTGTATATGTTTGTGTGACAACGGCTTAGAGCTATAGTGTGCCCAAGGTCCACCGAAGTGAAAGATCTTCAAGGAACTGTCCACAGTCTTGATGTTAAAGTACTTGGAATTGAAGAAACCTGGAATACGCCGAGTCTTCTGTTAGCTATTGATGGGAGCAGTGGAGGGAAGGCTGTGTTCTCTCAGGTATGACATGTAGAAATTTTGGTTTCAAATTGGGATTTTTTTTTCTTTTCAATTTGATAATTTGGAAGCAGTGCTGTCTGAAATCCTTTGATCACAGAGTAGTTATTATACAGAGTTCAAAATTTTTTCCCTATAATTTTTCCTCCTAAACATGACGAGCACAAAAGAATCGAAATTCGTTTCCTGCTCGTCCTTATCCGATTCGTCTCTACCGTTCCACACACGTCTCGTCCACAAGCTGACACAAAAAATTCGGAAAAAAATGAAAGATTAATAAAGTTTTCATTAAGTTAACGAGTGACTGGCGTTTTAAATAAAATCCGACCAAGAAATTATCTTCGGCTCGCTCTTGCAAAAAAAAATCACAAAAAAATATTATTTAAAATTATGAAACGACAGCACTGTTTATTAGTCGAATTGACGAAAAAATTGGGTCGGGTTACTGTATTATTTTGTGAATTTAAGGTTCACTTAGAAGCCGATCCTGCTCAATTTGAATCTGACGAGACAAAATACACTGTACTAACACAAAATAATAAGGCTCGTATTGAAATATTTGCGGATCTCTTAAAATCTCAGTTGGACGCAATCATCTGCGAAATTGATAAAAACTCCAGTATGAGATATAATTATAAAGCAGCATATTTCTTGGGGCGACATGATGTGAGTAACTGAAAATTAAATAGGTACTGAATGGTGTTATAAAAATTTAAAAAAAAAACATTAAAAATTTACGTTAGTAAAATTTTACGTTTATTTTGCAGTCGAAATTTGATCTTTTGGATAAGTTAAAACCAAAAATGCAAGGGGAAAAACTAATTGAAACTAAAAATATAACACTCCAATTTTGTGGTAAGGGGACGAGTTATCCGAGTGCCAGTGAGACATTGCTACCAATTTTAATTCATTCTTGCCCAGAAGACTTCTCTACAGTAGATTATTTTGATGTATGTCAGATGTGATACTTTCAAAATATATAAAAATATCTTTTTTTCCAATTTAAAGAGTTTAAAAACAAATGCAGTCGGACGTCTTGTAATTTATACTCCCCTGGTAACTAGTTCGATGCACTTAATATCGGAATTAAATTTAACCCATGGAATCGCAGTCATAGCTAAGTTGCAATCAAATGGGACAGGAAGAAATAGCAACCAAGTAATTGATTTCATAGACCTCTTAGTTTCTAAACATCTGACTTACATTTCTTTCAGTGGTTAAGTCCAGAAGGTTGCGTGATGTTTTCCTTACAACTTCACATAGACCCTAATACAGTGTTAGGGCGCAGAATACCTTTGATGCAGCATCTTATTGCAACAGCCATGGTCAATGCTATACTCGAAATGGAAGGCTATGAGGTAAGTAAAGGAAGGAGTTACTTGCATTTTTTTAAATAAATAAGTTATCAGACTTTCTAGTTTAAAGTTTGGGCTCAGGTTCAAAAGAACTAATTTTTTTTTTCATATTCAAAAGAACTAAATTTAGTTTTTTAACACGTTGACTGCCAGACCAATTTTGCAAAAATGTGAGGGAGATGCCAATACATGTAGACGTATGTAGAATGTACGTATGTATGAATGTATGTATGTATGCATGTAGATTGTAGACCAAGCTATCGAAAATGATAGCCTTGGCTGCTCATGAATCATAGTGCCAATTTTCACTGGCTATCAAAAATGATAGCCATGGCTCACTGGCTATCAAAAATGATAGCCATGGCTCACTGGCTATCAAAAATGATAGCCATGGCAGTCAATGTGTTAAACTATTGTTTTTCTATTCAGTCGATTGACAAATTCTTAAGGGTATTACATGCTTTGGGTCTAATAAGTTCGAGATTTGTGACCAATATTTCATTTCCCTCATAAGATATGAGACTAAGATACTCCACAGATTTGACCCGAAAACGAATATTGTCTTTCGCAACAAATGACTTTGGATGAAATTGTCCACAACTCGGATCACCGTCATTCCGAATGGCGAATTACTCGACAATTGTCACGTCACGGCGACTTTGGTATTCTTATTGGCAAGCGAAGCGACAATCGGCGAATCTGTTGACAATTGGTGAGAGAAACGACATTTCGGTCACCGCCAAATTGGTAGTGAGAGTACTCGTGTCGTCTAGTTAAGTAGAATGGATGAAGAGAAAAGTCAAGTCCATATTTGAAAATTTCCATATTTGGAAGTTTCTAATGGGAATGTAGATGTTGTTAACTTACGTTTTCGCTTCATCTATCGTACTTAATTGGGCAGCACGAGTACTCTCACTATCAATTTGGCGGTAACCGTCGTTTCTCTCCAATTGTCGCCGATTTTCGCTTCGCTTGCCAATAAGAATACCAAAATCGCTGTGACGAGATAATTGTCGTGTAGTTCGCCAATCGGAATGAGAATGATAAGACGGACAGACCGATAGATATACAGACCAACAAACAGATAAACGGGCATCCTAATAATTTGGCCTGAAACGGATTACGTACTGATCAGAAAGTTTTAAACTGCCCCCATTCTCAAGTCGGTCTCCGTCATGAATACCACTCTTCCCCTCTATCATGAATACCACACTTCCCATCTAAAAATTACTTTACAAAATTGAAAGGAAATAATAAATACAAAAGCCAATATGTTTATATATACATTTATTTTCTTATTTTATTTCTATCTTTACTTTTTATAAGTTATGATTATATATGTTAGGACAGTTTAATTTACAATGTGTGTACAATAATTTTGTAATTTTAAATGGATTTTGTTGTGTATGTCTGTTTTACCAATGCCATTGTTCATAAAAACTGTTGAGTGTATTTGCAATTACATATTTTTTCGATAATACAAAAATATTTCTCAAAAATGAACCATAAAATAGCTCCAATATTTATTTGACCTCTACAATTTGAGATCAATTTGACAGTTCATTACTGTTTGCTTTTTTATGGCTGTGTTTAAGTATTAAAATTGGAAGGCTAAAAAAAGTAAAACTTAGTCGTAAAAGTACTTTATTTTTCATACCATATAAAAACACAATTCCTAATTTTCAACATAAAATACATTGGATTTGATTATTTCGTCTGTTTTATTACAATCAAATAATGTTGTTCAAGCTTTTTTTTTTTATTAGTATTTTTATTTGTTTTTTGTGTTTAGGGAATGTTTAAAGTTTGCTTTTCGTTTTTTTTTTCTATATTATTTTTGGTTTCGTTTTATGTTTAATTTAAATGTATGTTACAATTAATCTTTTTTATCATTTTATATTGTTCTCTGTAGATATTCTTTTCTACAATAATTGTTCAATTTTTTACAATAGTACTTGTATCAGTATAATTTTGTTTTATCCTTTTATCCGTCATAAAAAAAACTCCTAGCTATATTATACTGGATGTTTTCATACATTTATAGTTTTTTGAAAAAAATCACATTTAAATGAGAGTTTTTGAAATATACATCTACATGGCCAACAGTAAATGCTGTGCTATTAAATGGTAAATTTATATGCTAATATTTTTTTTTAGCTTAAAATACTGATTCAGCTGATCTTGATAGTTGTACAGGATGAGATGGACTACGTGCTAGACGCTTCTTTGGCAACCGTTCCAGCAATGTTAGTAGTTTAGCAAAATCTGGTCTATCGTCAGCTTGAAACGACCAACAAAGCATTAATATATCTTTAACGTCACGCGATGTCTGTAAATTGGCTAGTGTCTGTTTCATTCCACGGCCAACTTGCCATATAACTGCCTCTGGTGATTGTAATTTATATGGAAATTCGCCACAAAGTAATTCGTACCATACAGTTCCGAATGAATAAACATCTGATGCGCGTGAAAATGGTAGGACTTCATCAGTTGGACGAAATGGTGTTAGGGCACGCATTAGCTCCGGTGCTAGATAACATAACCATCCGGTTGGTATACCTAAACCTAAATCACAGTAAAGCAATTTTGTTGAGCTAAACAGGCCAAAATCGGTTATTATAACTTTGCCATTCTCCAAAAAAATATTCTTCGTTCGTAAATCCTTGTGAAATATCCCGCGTGCATGTAAATATCCCATACCTTGGGATATCTGTTGTGCAACCAATGTTGTTCGATTTAAATTGAATTTTTCTCGTCTAGTATGAATATAAGTATATAATGTGTTACCCTTGCAAAGAGAGGTAACTATCGCTAAAAATGGTGGATTCATGCAGGCGCCCATGAAAAGTACAATGTTTTCATGACGAGTTTTCTTGAATGTAGCCACCTCCAATTTAAATGCTTCCAGTGTCCTCTCATCATCAAGAAAATCTTCCTTAAGTTGTTTTACAGCTACATCACCATGCCAATGAGCCAGATGCACCGTACCTAAACGACCTTTACCAATTTCCTTTTGCAGTTTTAAATCATCGTAAGGAATGTCCCATTCTTTTAATGATAACGAATTTTGCCGAGGCCAGTTGCCAGAATCACCTTCCTCAGTCGAGTCGAGTCGCACTGGTGTCCGATCGGAATCGGTGCTAGCACTTGTACTGCCGGACAAAGATACAGTTTTGTCGCTATCATTACTCCGATGTGTATCCGAGAGCTCTGATAATGGTGGACGCATGCTATTATTATTGTTGGAAGCATTCAGTTTTTGAAGTTTGATATGCCCGGCTTGATGATAACCGACGGAGCTGGTCAAATTAGAGCTAACACACACACTACTGCAATTTGAGCTACTCACGCTAATGCTTGTTAAGGAATGAGCCTCCAATTTGCCAATAGGGTATGATTGCAAATGATGCAGTGGTTGAGTCACAGTTACCGTTGTCGGAACATCAGGAAAATTGAATTGGATCGTTTGCTTTTGAGCAGATGATGGGGTTGTTATCTGATTGGTGTTGCTATACTGCGAATGTTGTAAATGACACAGCGCCGGGCTAGATGGCGATGAACTGTTGCAACTAGATCCGGGTGAACTACTATCAGGGGCATGATAAGCTGTGACAGATGTTTTTTGTCGTCGACCAGCTGTTAAAAAACCTGTTCGACCGCCCAAATTTGGCGATGCGTTCGGCAGGAAAACATCATTTGACTGCAATGTCTTCTTAAATTCGTCAACGAATTCTCGTGGTAGACCACACGATGGCGGGACATTCGCTTCACAGTCTTTGTGGCAGCGGTATTTACATTCTTTGCATTTGAGGCCAAAAAACATTTGCTTCTGGCAAAGATCACAGGTCGACATTACTTTGAAAACCTTTGTGAAACGATGAGCTATCATATGACCCATTCCCAAGGACACAATGGGCGTACAAGGTGATCGAGGCACTGTTAAGTTGCTTATATTCTCAACAATTACCTCAGCATTATATTGAGCATGAGATGGTAAATCCGGTCCTGGCTCTGTGTGGAGGCGAGTCCGTGGAATAACATGTGAACCAGACGACTGATGTTGATAGGTGTTGCCGTGCAATTGAGCTTTCTGTATGTTATTGTTCACTGTAGTCTGCAAAGCCCCCTGTGATGTGGTATTCTCTTGCATCATCAGTTGCGATTCGTGACTCTTTGATTTTGTCAAGGGTGTCATAGGATCCTGTTGTTGGCTTTGGGTAGTCACATTGGTAGAATTGCTGGGCGCTGTACTGCCAGTGTTGCTACTTGCTATTGAATTTGCGGTGGATGCTGTATGGGAAGGTGTCGATGGATTTTGCGTCAATAGAGTTTGGTGTTTCTTTTTTGGGGGTGGTGTTCCCGATTTTCGGTGACTTAGTTTCTGATTGGTGTTGTTGTTGCCACTTGAACTGCTTAGGTTGGCTAAACCTGGTGAGCTCGGCGGAGACGGGGAGGGAGTCAGTGCACCATGATGATGATGATAGATATGATGGTGAGCATGATGATGGCTTCGATTATGTCTGTCCCATGAGTCCCAATAAAGATTTTCTGGTTCCTTACTACCACAGCGAATTGAGTCCCGGCACTTCTTTAAGTTCTTCATAGCGCTGCTAAGTCGTCGAACTTCCTCCTCCCTAAGATTTGGATTATTGCTGAGCACGTCCCGAAGTTCTGGGTCTGATTTCTCCAGCAGTTGCTCAAGTGAGTTCATCCGTTGTATGCAAGCATTTAGTGATTCTTGACTGAGGCCAACCACACGCAGCCACTGTCGAAGTTCAGTTCCAGAAGCTGGCAAACCACTAGGTATTCGCTCGGGCAGCCGGGCTTTGGTCAGAAGCAATTCCGAAAACATTCGCACAAGTTTCGTTTCTAGTGTTCGTATTTCTTGCTGCGTCAGAGAAGCACTAGTGGCGCATTGAGTGCGGAGCCCTTCCAGTCGATCGGCTGAAATGTCGATCATGCTTTGAATAACGTCCAAACCATTATTCGCCTGGTTCGTCGCCTGATTTACTTGCGAAGACTCCATTCTGTTCTGCTGGTGGTGCTCTGTAATCCGCTTTTTTTAAAACGGCAATTAATTTTAATATAATTCATCACTTTTCTTTCTACTAAATCTGTTGTTTTATATGTTTTACTTACTTGATTACTGAGAAGAAAACAAATCGTATTCGCTGAACCTAAAACTATTATAAGGAAAAAGGCAAAAAAAAACTCTACTGACACTTCACAGATAAAATCGATTTTCCACCTAAGAAAAAGGCCACACTCGAACAATCGCTTTATTATACTAAAACTGAGCTGTTTTATTTGTCCAATACATTTTCATATAATAAACCGATACAAATGGATTCGTTAATAAAAGCAGTTTCGATCAATTACATTTTTTGTTTGCCGTCCGCCCGCTGTCATTTGCGAACTCGGCAGCCAATTTGGCCTGTAAATTTCACGTTCAATTTCAAGTACTAAATCACTAAAACCTACTAATTGTTTCTTATTTCTATCCACCGATAGAGTACCTGTAGGAGGTAGAACGGGTCATCGACTTTCTTATTTTATATTTTGAATATAAAAATAATTTTTGGGAGATGTCTTTATTCATATTATAATAAAAAATACTTTTCTCCATTCCATTTAAAAAAAAATGTGATAAAAACATATTTGGTCAATTATCAATTTACAGTTAGACCAAATGATTTTTTTTTAAATCCTGATCAACACTATTGTAAAAAATATAAAATTTACACAAATTTTTAACAATAAGTTTTTATGATTTGCAGCATTTAGACTTGCGATTAAAATGGCCGAATGATATTTTTGCAAATGGAATAACAAAAATTGGCGGAATAATTATAAATACACAATTAAATCAAACAAGTGCTATATGTAATATTGGCGGAGCAATAAATTTAAACAATTCGAACCCCACCGTATGTGTCAATGATTTAATTAAGGATTATAATAAGAATTTTAATAAAAATCTACCAGTACTCGGTTATGAGAAATTGTTGGCACAAATCTTTAATGAAATTGAAGAGCTTTTGGACCGAGTTCAGGCTGGAGATCTAGTTTATTTAAACGAATTATACTACAAATATTGGTTACATGGGTGAGTCACATAGCACCTTTTTTTAAAAAAAAAATTATAAAACGTCCATATTGACTGCAAATTTTTAAATTATCTTTCAGAGATCAAGAAGTTACTGTAATAGATAAAGCTGGACGTTCTAAACTAGCAACAATTGTTGGAATCGATGATTTCGGGTATTTAGAAGTGCGAATGAATGACGGAAACACTGAATCCGTTCAACCAGATGGAAACAGTTTTGATATGTTACGGGGTCTTGTATTGCCTAAATAAATCTAAAGAACTGAAAGACCATGCCATAGAAAAAATTTAAGATTGAATATTAATGTTACTATGAAAATTACTGAAATATTTATTACTGTTTTTGACTTTACAGTATGAGAACGTATTTGTATTATTAAAATCCTACTTCAAATTTATAATCTTGTTATTGAACACTAATTGTTACAATTCTATCAACTTAAAAAACAAAATTAACATTCCATTTTGAAAATGTCGTAGTTAGAAAAAATTACATTAAAAAGATATTGTGAGATCAATTGGGACTTTTTACTATATTATCTTTTGAGAATCTTTTGACTTGAAAATGACTCAAAAAAACTTCTAATGTGAATATGGTCAATATGATGAGAAAGTACTTTTGAATATGCTTTTTTCAAATCGTTGAAAAAGTACACTGAAAAGTCTGGTACATTTCAAAGCAGTTTTCCAGTACTTTCGCTTTATGTACTTTGGAAGTCAGCGAGGTCTCTTTTCATTCGACCATTTTGATCGGTGACACGTTTTTGCAATGGCACCCGCAGAAAAACCAAAAAAACCTGCTGCCGCTGGCAAGAAAAGGAATAAGCATCCCGTCAACACGTATTTGGGAGGCGGAATTATGCGTTATTCTAGTAGCAAGGTAAGAAAACACCAAGAGTGAGTTCCGAAAACAAAGTGGTCACGCGGAGTTGCGCTTCCTGCAACTCATTTTGTTTGCATTATCCTTAACTTCCTTTCGAACAAACAGTGACCGGGTCTTTGTAGACATAAGTGTTTGCGGAAATTGCTTGAAAATTGTGTATGCTCATATGAAAGTGCACATAACCTAACTAAACTTTCTTCGCAGATGTATAAGCGAAGAGCCCTGTACCGCCTGAAGGGAAAGAAGAGGCCAACTGTTAAGAAAGAGAAAAAACCGATTCTGAAAGTGAAGCAGATTTCCGGCCCCAAAAACGGCAAGGAGCGTGTCGTTTACACCAAGAAACCTAAGGCCAATTACCCAACAAAGGCTCGAGTCCAGAAACGACCACCCCGTGGCACTTTCAGCCGCCATACGAGATATGTTCGGAAGTCCCTGGTCCCCGGACGACTACTTATTCTGTTGGCTGGACGTCATCAAGCCAAGCGGGTAGTTCTCCTTAAAGTCTTGAGTTCTGGATTGTTGCTTGTCACCGGACCATTCGGAGTCAACTCCTGCCCATTGCGCCGCATTTCCCAGCGCTATGTTATCGCGACACAGACAAAGGTGGATTTGGGCAAATACAAATTACCCGATCACATCGACGACAAATATTTCAGCCGCAAGGACAAGAGGAAGACCAAATCTGGAGAGGGTGATATATTTGCTACCAAGAAGGAACGGTTCATCCCCAATGAAGAACGTAAAAAGGATCAGAAGGACGTTGATGCTATTGTTTTGAAGGCGATCAAGGGCCATGCAGAAGCCAAGTTCATCTACAAATATCTTAAGAGTATGTTCAGCCTTCGGTCATCGCAGTATCCTCATCGCATGAGGTTTTAATTAAAATTGTACACATGCTATGTACAATAAAAATTTTTTCAAAAATAAATTTAAAAGAAAAACTAGTTTTTTTGTTACAAGTTCCAATAGGAGCCTCCATTATTTATTACTTTAATTTTTTTTTCATAAATTAAAAAAACTAATGACCTCTGATAAGATTGACATCCAAACTGTATTGAATTTATTAACTCGATATGATTGATTAATCATTCATTTTTACTTTCCTCTGTTATAGAGAGAAAGTATTGTATTCATTACGGAGACCGGGGCAGATAGAATATTTCTAATCAATGCGAAATCCGTTTCAGGTAAATTGAGACATTTAACCGCGACAATGATTGTTTTCTACAAATCGTAAAGATATTGGAACATTATATTTCATTTTTGGGGCTTTAGCTGGAATAGTAGGAAGGATGTCCGTGCATCTGTCTGTCTATCGATCTGTTCGTTTTACGTATCTTAAATATCTCGAGAACGTGTTTAGCTAACAGCTTGAATTTTTTTGTAAATGATCGTAATTTTCTATCAACTTTTGAAAAAGTAACGTTAGCTATAACGAGTACCTCCTATATATATTTTTTTTTAAATACAAAATTTAAAGGATATATAATTACCTACAGGATATTTGAAAAATTGAGTTTTTTGAAAATTTCTCGAAAACCATGCGCTTAAAAAAATAAAATGATTAGCATTTTTTTCTTTAACGGTTTTTATGTGTCTTTAACGAGATATTTGAGAAAATATTTTTCACGATTTTTTCCCGACACTAAAAATTGCAGAGGAAAATTTTGTGTTGATTACAACTGATGTTTTCACTGAGATATTCCTTTTAAACATTTAGGCAACATTTTAATATTGGAAAAAATTTCCACTTCATTTGAATCAAATAAGCAATATTATTTACTAATGAAAAAACAGCATATTTTATTATATGAAAAAAAAAATGAACATAATTCATTCAATTTAATGTTATAATATAAAATAATATAAGATTTTAGTCGTTGTTGCACAATATTTCGTAGAATGAAAAATGTAAGACAAAAAAATGTGTTAAACTTTTAGCGACATCTGGCGACTTTCAAGTTATAATCTGGAGACTTTTGTTGAGGACTGTAGTTGTTTTGCTAATTTCTAATATGCACATAAAATTGAAAAATCTCAGTATTGTTAAATTTCGTTTTATTTAATTTACAACTTGAAATATCGTTTAATTTGTTTACCTTACAGCCTACACAATAAATTTAATCACATTTGTTTTTTAATTGATATTTGTTAATTTTTATATTGGGCTCGAAAGGTCCTTATAACATTACGAAAACAGCAGTTCTTAATTTCCGCAATTGTATTTTCACTGAAACTTTTAAAAACTAGGTAGCAACTTAGAAAATTTCCTAAAAATTCCTGGAAATTAGGCAATAACTTAGAGAATTTAAAAAAAAACGCTATGGTTTTTTTTTTGTCAGGAAAGCAAATACGTGAGGATTCTGCTATTATATTAAATTTATCCTAGATAAAACCAACGTTAATTTCGGAAAATTTCAAGTTATCTCTAAATTGCCGTTTATCAATATAAGCATTAGAATATAATATAAGCAAAGCTATTAGGTTGACGGTAGTTTGGTGCGCATTTAAATTTGTGTTGATTTTGATTTGTAATTAAGATCGATTTTAATTGCTACAAGCCAAAATATGAAGTATTCGTTAATATTTTACATATAGCTCGGTAGTGTTTTTTTTTTAAATATATTCGTAAAATAAGATCCAGTATGTACAATTTAATAAAGCGAAAAGAAAGGGGAAAAAAAACCTTGAAAACCGATCTATATTTATAGCGTTCTTTAATCGTTGCTGGGCTGGCGTCAATTTTGGCAGTTCTGGCGGCTTAGGAGGAGGTGGTGGAGGAGCTATATGCGGTGACAATAAAATTCGACTTTCCTGCCGTTGAACCCATGGACAATCCGGATTATTTTCGGGATTTGTACCACGACGGCCGCCATTCTGAAAGATTAGATTAAATTAAGACGACTTAAAATCTTTTAAAAAGAATCATATTCGCATGCCCACAAAAATTTCAACTGTTATTTTTATGGACACTGATTAGACCAATACTTAGAGAAAATTATTCAGTTTTGTTTATATTTCCACGGTAAATGCAGTGTAACTCGGTTAAAGCGGACCTCATTCGTATGTTATAACAGTAATCAGTTATAATAATATGATACAAATGAACAACGGTACTCGAGAACTTTAAATTGGATACGTTATAAGCGAAAGTACGTTATAACAGAGTAACACTGTATTTTAAATTATTGCACTGAGGAAAATCGGGCATGTAGTAGAATTAAGAACCGTCATTTGATTTAACTGATATTTATACTACAAAATCAATTGTTTTTTTATTTGAATTAAATGAAAAATTAATAAAAACTAATACCAAATTATTCATTTTAAATGCAGGCATTTGATAATTTTGTGAATAAAAAGTATTAAAAACAAAAACGCAATCAGTTAATTTAACTGTCTGACAGAGACCGCATTCAACTGCTTTTTCGTTGAATCTAATGATAATTTTCTCTCAGGATGTACTTTTTACTCACCTTAATCTTTGCAGGAGTAGTCTCATCAACGATTTTCTCGATATTTTCCTCCTTCTTTTCCTCCTTAGGCGGTTCTGGCGGCGGTGGACGAGGTGTAGGTTTCGGCGTAGGTGTATCTCCTATAGTTATTAAAGTTTAAACATTAAAAATCGTAAAAAATAACTTCAATGGTTTTTTGTTTTACCTAGTACAATGTTCACGAGGCAATATTCCATTAGCGCCATAAACACAAATACAGTGCAAACAGACATAAATGCATCGACCGCCTTCAGGTATGAGACAGGTGGTAGAGCTGCCTGAGATTTTGCATGTTGCGTGGAGAGAGTTAGTAGTGAAGTTACACCCAAAGTTACCCGAGCTGGAGCTGCTTCGGGTTTGATCCAAAAAGATACCCAAGACATAATCACGATCATACACGTAGGAATATACGTATGAAATATATAGTATCCTAGACGTCGTTTAAGGATAAAAATCACTTCGAGACACGTGAAATTGCCAGTTGAATAGACTTGAGTGCAATCGGCCGTTTTATTTTCTATGAGGGCTAATTGAGGCAATTCAATATTCTCATCTACCACTAGAGGCACATCCGGATCCCATTGAAAAATCATATCATCGGTAGTGTGGGATACTAAAAAATAGTTAAATCGAAGATAAGAAAATCGTTCCCAATTGATTCCCAATTGATAACATTCTCAATTGATAACAGAATTGATTCTCAATTGATAACAGAAAACTCTCGATTTACGAGAGCTAAGTTTTCTGATTCCGACCTTGATATATTAGAACAAGCATTCCCAAAAAAAATATTTAAAAAAAATAAAAAAGTAAAAAGGAAAAAATATTTTTTTGGGCGCTGTGTATCAGAAATAAAAGCGAGATAAATATTTATTTTATTTTCTCTGATTTTATATTGCTTTTATTTCTAATACACAACGCCCAAAAAATGATTTTTTCCTTTTTAGTACATTTTTTTAAAATAAAAGCTTTTTTTCAATTTTTTTTTATTTGTTAGAAAAGCCATGAATACTATTTTTGAAAGATCAGAATACCACTATAAGTTTCAAAACAAAAACTTACAGCTTTCCATTTGCAATTTACATTCCTGTGTATCATGTGGGTAAATGGCAAAATTCATTGCACATGATAGTCGCAACGTCAATTTCACCATATATAATATAGTTTTATCCTTGTATAGCCACATATAATGATTTGGTATGGTCATCGTTTGAAAAGTTACTGATTTGGCGTTCTTAAAAAATGAATCCGGCCGCCACATATTCTTCAGCCAATCTACTTCCAGCAAACGATATTCTGTAGTCATGTTCTCCGGAAGTCTTAATCTAAAATCTTTCCAAGTTTGAGCAAAAAAAATATCCGCAGCATATGTCATGGAAGTTTCATCAATTGAATCCAACCCCATTACTGTTACATGAAAGAAAACCGTTGTCGCCTGACCATCTTTCTTCGGAGGACGCATTTTATCATACCGTTTTGAATCCTCCGGCAGGATATCTGTAAATGCAAGGCTATGTCTGAAAAAGGGGATATTGATTAACACAATTGTTGTTATTTAGGTAACTCTTACTGATATTCGCCTGAGACACATTTTCCAAGACATATTATAATTATACAAATGAGGAACGTAAAAGGAATCATATCCGTTTCTGTAAAAGAAATATGGAAAAAATATAATAGTATTTTTCTATGTCTATATGAAAGAAAAAATGTGAGACACCAGAACGCTAACTCTCTTTTTTGAAAAAAATTACATCAAATATAAGCGAGTGAGTAGCGGAGTTTTCCTATAGTGTTACAAAAAAGCCTTTCTCATTAAATGAATCACTTTAATGGATTTTGTAAAGATAAAGATTTTTAGTCGTAAAATACTTTAATTTGAATAACATATCCTAATTTAATTTTCTTACCGGTTGGGAAAGCCACCTTAAAAAAGAAGAAAAACACAGTAACATTGTAAATCTTAGTTTCACCTTCACTATTTTATTTAATCTTTCTTCAAGTAATTACTTTCAACCGATTTTTTATAAGTTTTAAATATATTAATTTACACAACTCTGTCCATAATTCTACCCATCCAAACATTAATAATCGCCATTTAACGGTGACATGACGTGATTCTAAACTTTCAAATAGATTCAATTTCATTATAACATTTCGATTGACATTTTTTAAAGCTGTTCCGATTGAATTTTCATGTATGAAGCACTTATGTAAAAATCAAGTCAATTCATCATTTTAAACAGACTCGTTAAATTAATTTTTGACGTGGATACGTCTTAGATTTTGGTTATAGGGGTACAAATTAGAAAATCTGCCTTGCTACCATGATAACAAATTTGCAATTGATGATACTCGATAGTTTGTGGTGACATCCGAACAGAAACTGTGTTATAAAATGCGGCCTACAGCTTGAATTTTGTTCAAAAAAATTCGCATTGAATTTATTCCAAAAATTCGATTTTTAATGTAAACGCCTGTGAATTTTATTGTGGTGATTCTCAAGACTTATTTCAGGAATAAACTTCTGGAAATTTGTCTCATAATGCAAACGGTTGTGAGACTTGAATTTAATGTCATAGAATAAAATTCGCGGAATAAAGTGTCATGATTTAAACGAAACCTAAGGTCCATTTGTGTGTACTACCCTTAAAATATAAAGTCCTGGTTAGCCTACTAATGCGCCAAAAAGTGTGGGACTTAAATATATTAAGTTGAACATAAGCAGCTATAATTGGTTGGTGCAAATTTTATACACACTTTAATAGCTGTAAATTCAGTGAACACATATTCTTTGCCATTCAATAGAATTCATTTTTTTGTGGTATTTTTGTTTGGATCCTTTAGAAAGCGTTTTTTCTTTAAAATGTTTTTCCTGTTGCTAATTCTAAAGCACAGAGGAAAAATGTAGTTTGCAAAAACGTTGATAGTACAAGGATAAGAGTGTCTACAAGCTTCAATGAACGTTACTTTTGTCATGTGGAAAAAAAACTGTGCAATTAAACTTTTTTCTCGGTTTCATATAGTGGCCATAGATAATATATACTTGATAGTGGTGTAACTACAAGTTTTCCCCACTCCGCAAAAAGTTTCAGTAAAAATGTCTCGGTAAAAAGTGTCTAATACAAATTAAAATTCATGTTCAATCCACCGCAAATCGAATTTCGTTTTTTTCTGGCACTAAATATTGAGAACACCCATAACAAAAATACGATAACTTTATGATTTTTTGGGAATCATTAATTTCTGAAAAATCGCTCAATGGCTTTTATTGTTCTTGTTATCGCTGTTCACATTAGGAAAAATTAACTTTTGTTTATAAAAATCTAAATTTCTGGCAAAAATCCGTAAAAAATATTACAGGGTCAGTGTAAAAAAATACGTATTCCATTAAAACATTACATTTAGAACATTATTAAAACATTATATCCCTAAAAACTTACACTTTGTTTATTTTATATGAAATAATAGTGAGAAAAAGGTCAAGGTTTTTGAGTTTCGAGATAGATTTTTTTGTTGCAAAAAAAAAATGATTTCAGACTTTTCACAAAGTAACCCTGTGCAAAACGATTTTAGTATCTTGCCTAAATTTCATTTAACTCCCTGTTTTCTATTCTGATTATAGTTTTGCAATTTTAGTAACTAAATTTAAGATACCTATTTAAATATAGCAAAAATATAGCAAAATAGTGATTTTGTATGTTTCTTATTATACCATATCTCTTACTGTATTCGACTTACAGCTTCGAAAAGTTATTTAAATTATAAATTGCTAAACAGCAAAAACGCTAATCAAAAAAAATAACAAAAGATAAAAAATTTAAATTAATGAAACTTAAGAAATCCTTAAAAATTTTAGTTGTAGAAAGTTTATGAAAATTCACTATCTATAACTACATTGAATTTTTTCACCAATACTTGGATATCATACATAATATAATTTTTTTATCAAGCAAAATACAGTGGAGCTATGATGGATATTGTTAAGAGAAATTCAAGTAGTTATTATAGAAAAGTTCGTTCTAATTTGCACTTCGAATCTTTTTAAAAATATCCAGCTAATAAAACAATTAAAAACCCCATTAAAAGGTAAAGAACATTTAAAAAAGACCAAGAGAATTTTCTTGAATAATTTGTTAAGTATCAGAAATTGCGGTATATCTAAAAATTGTTTCATCAATCCTATTTTATTTTTGGGGTTGATTGATGTATGTCTGATTTTTCAGCAAATTCTAACAATTACTGCTCGTTCAAGTTGTTCGAACATTATTAAGAAAATTGGTATCTTTTTTAAGGGAGCCGTGTAGAACTGATTTTTTTTTTTTAATATGCTACAAATCTTTTTTCCCTTTTTTTTAGCAAAAAGAAATTTTTTTTTTAAATCTACCATTATTTTACTCAAGCCGATTTTCGAGTTTACCATTAGAACGGTTGTGAAGCTAACAACACTAAGTATATGCTGTGTTATTCGAAATCATATACACTATATACTAAAAAGCAATAAACATTTAACTTTTAAATTGTCTTTGAAGTGGCGTTTTAAAAAATAATAATAAAAATCTTAAAGAGAAATCTACGTATGAATTAACTTATGATGGTAAAAAATGTTACGTAATTTCACTTACTGAAAAATAACAAAGTTGTTAACAAAAAATTATCCAAAATCGAATTTTATCCAATTTAGCACATTTCATACATTTGAATTATTTTTTTTTCATTCTTGAACTCAGAGATATAGTTTTTCAACATTTTTTTAAAATTATGTTTTATATCACACAGCAAAAAATGTCTTTCTAAAGAAGAATCAGAAGAAAATATATTTTGAACTTGACTTTAGGAACAAACAAAAACATATATTTTTTTTCGAAAAATCTTATTTTAACATATTTCAAATTTTTCCGTATTAGTTTTTTATGAATATAGCGAGTTTTTGTTTTAAATGGGTATGATATTTTCTAGTGTTTTAAACAATTTTTAATTTTTGCTAATGACCGAGGCAATGGATTAAAACGTACTAAATATTTTCTAAATGCGCGCCGAGCTTAAATAGTCTTTGGTCCATACTTGAGAAATGTTTTGATGTCAAATAACGTAATTTCCACTTTAAGTAGGAAAAAGCCTAAGGGTTGCCGCTTTCAAACTATTCATATATAAAAACACGCTAAACATTTTATAATCACATATATTAGCGATAATAGCTAACAAAATTTATATGAATCTAAAATGTTGTTAGAGGAAATATTTTATGTAAATTAGAAAGCTTCAAAGAAAATTACAGAATGTAAAATACCAGTCTTATATTTAGTAATTTCTTATGACAACCCCAATAGCGGGGAAAACTTAAACAAAGATTTTTGTTGCACATGCCTTAAGTTTTGTATCCGAGTAGGAGATGAAGCGCCTCATAACACCTTATTTATCGATTTCCAGGATCTCGATGTGGTTCTTTCACTTTTCAAGCTGCATTTACAGGCCGTCGAACGGCAGCAAGTCGAAAGCTCATAGAGCGTTGTTTGAAATTTTTTCTCATTGTAAATTTCCAATCAAAGTTTTACGTATATTTGAGAACAATAGTAGGTTATGTGTCGCATTCCAGCTTTTCCTGATATAAAAAATTACAAAAAGATATAGAACATTTGTTAATGCACCACTTTATTTGTCTTTCAGGTCACATAACCACTTGAAGTCTTACGAAATACTAGAAAACTTTGAAATTTTAGTTCGGAAGGGAGTAAAAAGCGTTTTGATCTTGCTTTCACAATTAGCGCTTGAGATTTTTCCTATTGGGGAACTGTTTGAATAAGAACGCCCCCCATTTCTACAGTGTATTTGTGCAACTCGGTTGCAAGCAAGGATAAAGCAAAGAATTTAATCTCTTTCCATTTACGCTTAAATGAGAAGAGGATGAAAATTTTGTAGCAGTCCACAATGATAAAAAAAAGATAGAAGGACATCATTTTAAGATTTGTCCGGTACTTGTGTTATATAGTTATATAGTATGTGTAAAAATTTGTTGTCCAAATAGATTTTTATCTGTAGATTTTTCCTGAAAAGCAGTAGGCCTAGGAAGGATGCCTTTATGCTCCAAAAGAACAAGCTTGAATATATATGGGGTATAATTTGCATCTTGACATCTTTACAACGACGTATCCTATATATCCGTTATAATTCTATTTCATCAAACTAGCCACAAAATGTCTGCTATTCACCTTCAATGTCGTCTATAATAATCAGCAAGGGAATCCCCTTATTGAGTTATATGTATATAGTAATATTGCTTCAAACTTTTGTGAAGAAAGAATGTAACCCCAATTAAAAATTAATTTTTAAAAATCGATTTTTAATAAAGAAGCTGATTTAGCTTTTACTTTATTATGAGTAGTAGAGTAGGTCTTTCTCAATATTTATTTAATAATAACCAAATTTTAAAGGCTGATATGCCAAAGCTGATTTATTTTTCTGTCTAATTATAAGCTCATAAAAGAAATCGGTTTTAGTTTAGGGTCAACTATATATCTGTAAATTAAATGCTTACTTCACAACATCAAAATTCGTTATTTCTTCTTATTGGAATTTGATGTCTTCTTATTGGAATTTGCAAAATAAATGTTTCAAACTTTTTATGGTTATACATAATGATTACCTAGAACATAATTATTGGCTAACGTTGAGTTGCCAATAGCACAAACAATGTGAATTAGAAATCCTACAGTTGGATAGCTAAATTAACACAGATCATTTGAAAATTTCAAAATTCTTTCTATATAAACAATTTCAATACTTATTCTAGAGATATTTATACCATCTTCGTTAGTGTTCTTTCAAGTTTGTGAAATTTTTTTTTCAGAGATTCAATCAATAAATTGATTGATTTGAATTTTGCGGGAACACTTAAAATGAGGTAACTAGATTTTAGTTGGTTTGTTTTAAAAGCGCTGAAGTTCAATTAGATTGTAGTGAATTTAATTTTCGAATTAAATGTTGTTTAACTGGTTTTTAGTAGGAGTTACACTTAAAGTATACTTAGAATGTGGCTGCGCAGTGTGTCATATTTGGGAACTAAGATTGAGAATTGATAGCGGATACAATGTATACATAATATGAAATCTACACTACAAAGCTTAACGACATTTGATTGAAAATTAAAGTCCTTGCCAGCATCTTAAGAGTCGCCACTTGAGAATCAGCCACTGCTTCTATTCAGGATTTTGTGAATTGTTCTCTTTCATAACAACTTGAAATATGCGATTTCTTGGTTTTTCCAGCCATTAGTCTTTATATATGAAATATATGCAAAGAAATATGAAATATTTCGCAGACTTTCTTCATAGGTTCTCGTTTCCGAAGCCGATGAATTACGTCACATGAAGCAAACATCTCTTTAGGTTCCCGGCTTCGCCCTTATGCATTAAATGAATTTTTCCATGTTCTCATTATCTGATATAAAATACTTCGTCCTAGTGTTCCTGACATGGAATTGAATTGAACTTTACTTTGTTTTTTCCACATTGGCAAATTCGAATAGCGAATAGAAACTTGTCCTTGTAGTATATAGGGAAATTGTAAGTATATGCAGTTATAAATATATAAGTATTTTTATGTCATTTCGTTGATCTAAAAATAGATGCAAAAAAAAACGGGCACCGTATAAGAAGTTGATGACGATGTTGGTGATGATGTTGATGAGCACTAGAGAGTAGTATAAGTCCTTTCTATTGGCAAGGGAATTGGCAAGTATCTATATAGAAGCCATGGTGAAAATTTCTCTAACGACTTAAATTTATCAAGAACTTCAAGATGAGGTTAAGTGGATTGTATTGAATGCTGTAAAAAAAATTTGAAAAAATCATTTTTTTAAGTGAATTTCTCTAGGTTATGGACAAATATATTGCAATAATATCTAAATTCATGACTGTATATGGATTTTCAATATATGTATGCACGAGAAAAATTATGGTGCACAAAAAAATGTCAAAGGTATTGGCCTTTTTCAGGGTTCTTGAATATTATGAAAATCTGATATTTAAGTTTTTATAGAATTGAAAATGAAATTGCGTAAAAAAAAAGTATGACGGAATAAAAACTTATATAGGATACCCAGTGAAAAATTATTAAGGCATTATCGCTAAGGTACCCAGTGAACAAAAAATGCCTTATTAAGGCATTATAAAGGCATTATCCTAATGCATTAAAGTTACCTTATTGTTGCCTTAATTTTGCATGGCCATTTCCTCTTATATAAGGCCTTATTACTAAGGCAATATTAATGGATGTTTTTTTTTTTTTTTTTACCGGTGATGGCGCTGATTGCTTAGATATGGTAAAAGCTTTGCTTAAAATGAGGATTTAAATATATTTTGTAAATAAATTTCTATTACTTTCGTTTAAATTCTCCTGCCAGCCAACACAAAACTTCAACAAAAATCTTTTGACATATAACTTTTAGTTCACTTTTCCAACACACGCATAAAAAGGCGCGTTTTTTCTGAGATGAACTTCCATCTCATTTTAATTTGGAGGCTTTTATATTACTTGTCTCATGTCTTAAAGATACCTTAGCGATAATGCCTTAATAATTTTTCACTGGGTATCTTTAAGACATGAGACAAGTAATATAAAAGCCTCCAAATTAAAATGAGATGGAAGTTCATCTCAGAAAAAACGCGCCTTTTTATGCGTGTGTTGGAAAAGTGAACTAAAAGTTATCCCAATGGGAACTTTTGTCATCCCTTACTTGATAATCGGTTATTTCTTCAAAGAAAACCGTAAGAACTTACAAATGTAACGGCTTGTAAAGCATAAAGTAATGTCTCAGTCAGAAATTTGCTATCACTTACTGGATAATCGATGCTTTCATCGAAGAGAATTGTAAGTTCTTACAAATGTAATGAGTTGTAAGGGAAGAAGTAATTGCTCAGTGAAAAAAATTCTTAGCCCTTACAAACGTAATGGGGTGTATGGGAAAAAGTAATGCCTTGAAACATGAGATAGAAACCATTCACGTTTTAACTCGCATTGTTAATTGACTTCGGTGGCCGTATGCGTTTGCGAGTGGACTTCAAACCCAGGGATCTCGGGTTCGAATCGCGGGGTGAGCAAAAGTTTTTCAACATTTAATAATACGTAAGAAAATATATTTATAATTTGGTGAAGAATTATATTTTTTTTAAATGATAAGTGCATACTTGTAATGCATGAATAAAGTGCTTACATGTAAAGTTGCTAGTAAGACCTTACTTTTCGCGGACATTCCTAAGTAAAAGTAATCGATGTGGTAACTGGACGAGTAATCAATGGTCATTACTTTTTCCGATTACGTAAGCGATTCAGTAAGCTCTAAATCCCCACTGGGATATGTCAAAAGATTTTTGTTGAAGTTTTGTGTTGGCTGGCAGGAGAATTTAAACGAAAGTAATAGAAATTTATTTACAAAATATATTTAAATCCTCATTTTAAGCAAAGCTTTTACCATATCTAAGCAATCAGCGCCATCACCGGTAAAAAAAAAAAAAAACATCCATTAATGTTGCCTTAGTAATAAGGCCTTATATAAGAGTAAATGGCCATGCAAAATTAAGGCAACAATAAGGTAACTTTAATGCATTAGGATAATGCCTTTATAATGCCTTAATAAGGCATTTTTTGTTCACTGGGTAGTTTCATTATTCAACTATACTCCTGTCAAATTTCAGAACACTGGAGCGATTAGTAAAAGAACAGGGGGTAAAGAAAAAGGATCGAATTTTTGTACGGATAGAAAATTCGAATCTGCAATTTTGAATGCTTTCATCACTTTAGACAAATCCCGAGATACTACGGTGCAGGATTAAGCAAAATTTCACAAAGTTAGTACCGATAACTATCAAGTTAGTATTTCATAGGCGTTTAGTGTAGCTCTAAAAATGTTGCAAGTCTTTAATTATTTTTTGGCCTATGTATGTTTCTTAGGACGTTAAAATTAATAAAAGCATTAATGTCGTTGAAAAATTAGTTTTTCAAAAATTCTAATCGTTTTTTATTTTGCATTGTCTTTGACTGATCGACCTATAAATGAGACAAATGAGATGACCATATATTGAAAAGAATACTATATTCTAAAATTAGGATTTTGGACTGCGAAAATCATAAATTTAAAAAAAAACACGTCCAATAAGAAGCTGTCGATCAGAAAAAGCCTGTAAAACTTTTTATTCTCTTTTTACTCTTCCGCTGAAGTTTCAAATAATTCAAAATAACAAAAAATGTATGAATCGGCTAGAATAATTAAACCTAATGTAAGTAAACAAAACACCAGATGGTATCCCACGTGTTTTTCGCTAGTACGGCGCATGTGTATCCGCCATTGCCGAATTTCTGAAAAATTATCGATTTTTCGTGAAGTTTCAAAGACAACACAAAAATTTGACATATGGGACAAAAGCTAAACACCAATTTGGTCAACTAAAAAATTGTTGCTCATAAACACCATAAAATCCTACAACAAGTGTTTTACACTATTTTAAAATTTCGCACTGACCGTTATAATAAAGTTAACTTAGATTTTTGTGAAAAGCATCCGTTATTGCTAAGAATTGTGGAAAGATTTGTTTGTAAGCATTTCACGGAATTCTAAAATAGCTCGCTGCCCAATATGCTCAAAATGCGGCCATATGCCCCACCTGATCGGATTGCCATTCGAGATAGTATCGATGAGGAGGCTAGCGATGACATAGAAGACGATGTTTTTATTAGAGATGGAAAATCACGAAAGGTAGAAAAATATATTTCGAAAATGACAAAAAACAAATTTTGCATTTCTTTGCAGTCGAGCGAAGAGAATGGCTTAAAAAAGCCTTTGATGGCACCCCGAAGGAAAAATAGCAAAACTCCAACTTCGATTCCAATCATGAAGAAGCACAGAAGATGGTGGACGTGCTGCGAACCATTTTGTTTGTTTTGCTTGGCAATCACAATCCTGATAGCCTTGATATTTCTAGCCGCACTACTGCTCACCCTTTTCCCGATACCTTTGCAAAAAATCAAAATTTGGCTGCATCATGAGAGTCCTTATAGTGGTCAACTTAAATCTTTCAGTGGAGTCTTAGATTCTGAGCTGGTTCCATGCTCGCAAATCAGCGTTCAGAGGATTTGGAGCAAAACCTTTGCTAGGCTTAACAGTGAGAGTCCCATTCGGAAAGCTGACCTAAACGGCGATAAAGTGGACGACATTATTTTTGGCTTTGGTGTTGGTATGATCCTTGTAGAAGATCCTAAAAATTTCAATTAAACTGTCTTGATTTCAATTTTTTAGATGACAGCATTCAATATGAGGAAGTGGATTTGCCGAAATGCAAAACTGTAACTCATGAAGAGGATGTGCCATGTGAAGGGGGTGTCATCGCTATAAATGGAGTCAATGGGGAGATTTTATGGCAAAGATGGGCGATCGCAAATGTGTTCTCAGTACTTTGCTCCATCGATATAGATAAGGATGGTTATTTGGATTGCATCGCGGCGGGACGAGTTGGGGTAAGGAAACTGTAATTGAATCGTTAAATTCTGTGTTTTTTAAACTGACAAAAAACATAACAAAAGCTATAATTGCCAATCTGGCAATCATTGGAGACCCGTATGGTGATATTCGTATCAAAATTCGAACAGTTGTACCAAAATTCCACTTTGAAGTCAAACGTTCCAATAAGATTTTTTAAAATTTATTCCAATCGGATTTTGATGTATGGGAGTTTTATGTAGAATCATATCCTAAATAACTTTTGTTCTTGTACTTTTTTGATAAGATGCACCGTTTTTGAGATATTCACAAAAAACGATTTCGTTCGTATGGGGGGTACCCCCCCTAATGGTCCATTTTTGTCCATTAACGAACTTAGCCTCGCATTTTACGAAAAATGGATCTGTGCAAACTTTCAAGTCTCTAGCTCAATCCGTGCGCCCGCAATCCGCGCCACAGACAAACAGACAGACGGACGGACGGACGGACGGACGGACAGACAGACAGACGGACGGACATGCAGAAATTAAATATTTTTATCATTCTAAACACACTGGTGTAATTCATTTTTTTGTGCGATGACGGGATCTTGGCGTTACAAACGGTAAGGCAAAGTTAATATACCATTTGGTTTCACCATACGGGTATAAAAACAATAATTACTAGCGAAATTTTGAAAAGTTTCTCAATAATGTTTTTAAAGTTGATATTTGCAATAAATGGGAGAAATGGAAATGTGATATGGAACTTTCGAGAAATGGAAGTTGAAACAAATTCACCGATTCTGATCGATTTGTATACTATAAATGCGATCCGGGATTTGGATGGAGATGAAGTTCCGGATATACTAGCAGTTCACGTAGAGGAACGCGAGGTAACTCGTTCGGGACATATCAAAGTGATATCGGGTAAAACAGGAAAGGTGATTAGAACTATACCGACCCCATTCAGGGAGGAGGTTTTTGTACCGCTGCAAATTGTTACAAAAGAGGACGGAACCGAATTACTTCTGATTATAACAGGAGGCCAAAATACACCTGGGGGCGTTTACACAATCCGTTTGCAGAGCATAATGCAGTTTACGAGTGAAAAGGAATTCATTCCGTTATTTCAAACTGAGTCATCGGGGTTTATGGTCCCAGCAGTCTTGACGGATCTTAATGGAGATTTAATTGAAGATATCGTAACAGCTTCTTTTAATTCCACAGTATATGCCTTTGATGGTAGAAACTACTCTATAATATGGAGTTATTCATTTTCTGCATCTGAAAGTGTTAGTGCCATTGTTCCTGGACATTTTGATCACGACAATGTTACAGATTTTATGGTAAAGTACAACACGGGCCCAGGATTTCCGGTGTACTATTATTCACAGACAGCAATACTGAGTGGTGCTACAGGCCAGCCACTTTTAGACTCAATAATGACCGATTCAGGAGGTCCAAACAGTTTACTTGGGGGTATTTCAATCTCCCAAACTTTCGGAGGGGATTTTTTCCTTCACTGGCAGACTCAGTGCAGAGGCAAATTTGATGTTAAGGATGCATATCAATTCGTTCCAGGTATTTTTAGTACCACATTTTTGTTAGAAATTTTCCATGTTCTGCTTTTAGACAGTGACATAGTACTTCAAGCCAGAGCTGATACCTGTCTCCTACGTTATAATACAACAACGGTACTCAAATTATATGCTATAGCACGACATGTTGAGCCACCGGGAGCAGTTATTTTCAGTTCAGGTATTAACGTTTATAATTTATTATCAAATTGTATTCATTTGTAAAATTACCTTCTTGGCGTTCTGCAACAAAAACAAAAATTTAAAAAGTCATTTTCTAGATTTTGCTTGATATGACACATTGGACAAATTTTTGAGATTAAACACGACAATGAGTTCATAATAAATTTGATTTAATTTCAGATGATTTGAATCTACGACTTAATCGTACAGAGAATCGTCAGTTAGTTCAACAGAATTCGGTGCCGCCCATTAAACATCCAAAAATGTTGAAAAAACTACTAGCAAAAGAGGCTATTCAATCAGATGATCAATCTCAACCGATCGCAACGCATAATGGAGAAAAGAAGCACAAAGAACTATTATTGGATACAAATATTTTTAGGAAACCGATCTATGATCCCAAAGTAGTCAATTTCCCCGAACAAGAGCCGCCAGAGCGTGACCAAATAAAACCATATTTTTATCTACCTTTTGGAAATCAGGCATCGGGTAGAGAATTTGTAAGTTATTTAAAGCTTTTATTGTTTCCAAGGGATAACAAACGTTTATTTCAGAAGGAGTATGAATCTGACCCACGTAATCAAGATGAATACGAAAATTTATACAACGATGATCAACAGAATGAACGGCCTATTCGTCTACGCAGCAAATACCCAAATAGCCGAGATGTAAGAAGTGATTTTTTCGATTATGACAACGATATTACAAATAATGCGACAGTGATCAGGCCCACTGCAGAGCCTTCAATTACAACATCTGAAAACGTTAAGCTAGATAATGATCGACGATTGAATCTGTGGGATTTAGAGTTGGAAAAGGAAGAGGAAGAAACTATGTCTGAAGTTCGCAAGTTCAATTATGGAGATCGTCAATTACGTGATGAAACCACCTCAAAAATGGATCAAGATGATAGCTTTCTGCCATCGATTTCATCAACGGGAATTCTTTTGGAGACGTTACAAGATAAAAGTGCAAGTGCAATTGATTTTGCATTTATACTGAATGTTAGAGAATCCGAAATTTATCCGCCTCTTTTTTTACCAGAAGACCTAGCATGTGTCGAAGAAAAGGTTGAACGATACAAAGGTAAAATTATGCATATTTTTAAAGCGCTTATAATCAGGGACCGATCTAGGGGGAGGCCGGCTGGGCATTTAAAAAGCTCGACAACTTTTAGGGGGCAAATTTGATTTAGGAGCGGCAAATCTTCATTCGTTATTACAAAGGTCGACAAAAAATTGCTTTGCCCAGGGCGTCAGAAGAGCTGGATCGGGCCCTGCCTAATATAATCGCTATAAATTTCAAACCAAGCATTTCATTGTATATATTCGCAGGCTATTCAACTGAAGAGGTTTTAGAATTTGAAAAACAAGCATTAAAAAAATGTTTACGTGCGCGAAATGTAAATTTTGCCCGGCGAGTACCTCGCTACGAATCCCAAATTGTAATTACAAGGATTTCTATCACATGTACATGCGGAAATCTACAGATGAGCAATGGCGAAGTCTGCTCCCAGTTGGAGAATATTGAAAAACAGCGCTGGATACAGTTTATGGGGAATGGCGGTGATGGGATATATAACAAAAAGGTTTTTTAATTTATCATTTACATATTTTGCTAAAGGCTTGAAAAATATTTTTTTATTCCTCATTTCATTGATTTCTCTTAGTTAAAAAAATTGTACAAATAAATTTAAGAAGGATTATACACCATTACGTTTTTTACTTATATTGTCTTTGGTATGCTATAATTTTAATGAAAATAAATGAAACATTAAACTTTTAGATTGATATTGGTGACAAAATAAACTTTAAGATTGAGATTGGTCCAATTTTAACGCAACGGTTTAAATCATATGACAGTCCCGATGTAACAATTAGAAAAATTTGGCATAATGAAAAAGTATACGAGTATACTCACGATACCGTTCCGAAATTTCATCAAAGTCGGAGAATCCTTCTCCAAATAATAATACCAAACATGAAAACACAAAAAAAAAAGTTTTTTCATATTTTATTCAGTAATATTATATTAAAAATAAGAAAATCGGCTGAAAAATCAAGTAGTCGCAACTATTTTCCAATTTCTAGTCAGGAAGGAGTATTGAAATGCCAAAGTATTACTTGTGGTTGTTTTTCTCTACTTCTTAACAATCTGGATAACATCTTCGTCATGCATAATGTGAGCGATTCCGACACGCTGTGGTGAGTACTTCGTTGAGGTTCCCCAAACTAAGGCATATTTAAACTGGGCAGCAAGAGTTCTATGGATAGAGTGGCATACATGCTCAACTGAAACCCCCTACAATCGAAATAAAAATAATTAAGAAATTTGTTTTTTAATACGTTTAAATTTAAAGACCTTTCTTAAAATTAATCCGTCCTCAAAATCTGGTGGTGCACCCGGCTTTTTCGTGTAAACCCTAATCAACTGTAAATATTCCCAAAGTGTCTCGAGCAGGAAATCTAAATTTAGTTTCATATTACAACTGACGACAACGGAGTATGACTGCCTAGCTAAACGGTCAACTTCCTCAATCGAAATCTGATCGATTTTATTGTAAACATACAAACATGGCAAATAAACCCGATTCGCTGTAACGACGTCAATAAATTCATCCTCGGTGCAATCTTCGCGAAATAGAACTTCAGCATTAAAAATTTTAAATGAGTGGAGAATCGTTTGAACCATTTTTTCGTTGCATCGACTAAGGGAGCAAGTAGCATTGAAGCTAAGACCGCCACCTTTTTTTTGTTTAAAATAAATATTTGGTCTCCGTTTATTCAATCTGATTCCCACCGACTCCAATTCACGCTCTAAAAGTTCTCGGTGGACGTTGGGTTTCGTTGCGTCCAGCATCATCAGGACCAGATCTGCTGTTCTGGCAACCGCTATTACTTGTCTTCCACGCCCTTTTCCCTGAAATCATTTATCCATTGGCTTACCGCATTATCACAAATAAATAAAAAGGCGAAGTTACCTGAGCCGCACCTTCAATAATTCCAGGCAAGTCGAGCAACTGAATGTTAGCGCCTTTGTAATCAATTACACCGGGGATACATGTTAACGTTGTAAACTCATAGCTAGCAGCTTCTGACTCGGTTTTCGTAAGGGTCGACAATAATGTTGATTTACCAACAGAAGGAAAGCCAATTAGAGCGACTCTTGCATCCCCACTTTTTAAGACATCAAAACCCTCACCCTTTTCTCCCCCTTTCTTTGAGGGCTCCAATAGCTGTGACCTGTACTTTGCAAGCTTCGCCTTTAATAGACCTAAATGATACTCCGTTGCTGCAATGAAATTCAGTTTTGTTAATAACAAAAGTTGATAATTGTAATATTTATTTGCAACAAAAAGAAAAAAAAAAAACAAGTCAAAACATGAAGGTTTACATAGCAATATATGTTAATAGCTTGCACACCCGTCGTTGTCGGGTTAAAGCTTTTAGCGTAAGTTTTTTTTGCACCAAAAAACAAATTACTTATAAACTTAAAAAGTTTGTATGCCTTCATGACCTCCCGTTTCGAATTTTGAAATTCTAACATCAGATTCATGATCAACGGCTAATATCAGTTTTTCGGAGGAAAAATAGAAAAAAGGACATTTGCTGAGGATAGGACGTTCCATTTCGAATTTTGTAAAACAGATCCTTAGCGTGTACCTATGAGGTAAGACGAATCTGTGTGGCATTCGGTTTGATGAGTGAGTGGAATTTGGCTTTTATATATTTGAAACTTTTTAAATATCAATAATTGAATTCCTGTTTATTGAAAAAACTCTTGTCTAAAATATTTATTGAAATCATTTGTTGGTGTGAAAGCAGATTTTGTATCGTTCCGATATAATAAAATGTAAAACCGCTTTTTTTTATGTCTTTGAGCTATATAGAGCAACGTTTTCTGCAAAGGCTGATGCGGTTTGAATGGAAACGATGTTCTATATAGCTCAAGAACATTAAAAAAAACACGATTATTCACCCTAATCACCTCAAAGAAAATTCCTTCTTGAATATATTTACATTATGCAGATTCATAATTACCAATGACAAAAGTTTCAAATTTGAAAAGTTCTGTCCTTCATATTGCTGTAAAACTTGAGGAAAACGAGCAATTAATACAGCTTGTAAGGAAACCCTTGAAATAAGTAGGTGTCAGGATCTTATAAACCATAGGTATGTTATATTATACAGACCGTTATTCGAGTGGTTTTTAGATAATGCCGCTGATACCGGATATGGCAGTGGTTTGGCTGGGTCGGTCCTTGTTTTTACCAAAAAAAAAATATCGAGTGCACCGCAAGTCTGGTTTTTCCGGCATGTTATTAATTTAACAAACGTTAAAGAGTAACAGCCACTAGTCGATAAGGTTAGACGTATCAGAGTAATTCATCAGCTCACAAAATAATTATCTGAAGAAAATATCACAAAAAGAACTATAAACTTAAAAATTTCTCAACTTCTACCAAATTAAATAAAGATTAGATTCCAAGTGCGATTCAAAATGTTTAGTTTTTGTTTTGCAGGTTGAGTTTCGTAGAGCCACATTTAACCTCAAAATTACTCACCCTTGTTTTTCTGGGTCCGAGCAATTTCTTTCTCGATCTCAGATATCTTTTCTAGGATACCCATTTTCCGGATCAAATTAAAATATTTAGGGAATCAATTAAAATCCAAGAGCGAAAAACCTCCACGCTAAAAAATCATCAGCTGAGCCAACTGTCACTATCTTTAAAATGTAATAAATTGACTGTACAAAGTGTACTAGATCGGACGTCAACTTTAAGATAACTTTACACGGCCACCATTTTAGTAAAAATACAAATTTTGCATTTATTTCATCGCGCAAAACTTTCACCAGCTGAATACCCCTATTTGAATTTGATAAATACTTCTCCTTGTTGCTTGGTCTGTAGTCAAAACAATTTCAACATAAAAAGAATAACAGCAAAAATTTTACTGAAAATATACATCGATTTTATAGGAACATTTTACAAAATTAATTATTACTATAAATTTTTTTCATTAAATTTCACCAGTAAAATAATTGTCTCGCTCCATCTTATTTTTTCCATTTGATTTGGCCATCTCTCAAAATTTCCCACATTTTTTTCGTTCATTCAAACACAATATCTTAAACCGGTATCAAGATATATGGTTCTTTGAAAAAAATATTTTTTTGCAATTCTCTCGAAAACTAAATTTTCTATTTTCGTTTTTTGAGCTGGAGTTTAACAAAAAAAAAGTATCAACAGAGTTTAGGAAACTCTTTTTATTCGAAACTGATCCTGTTTTTAATGCAGGTTTCTTTTCTTCATGTAATATTTATTTACATTTCTAGTCCCGTTTCGATTTTTTTCCGTTTTTAAAATATTAATAAATCTGGTTCTTGGTTTTGTTTAAAGTTGATACATTGATGCCACTAATTTACGGTGTGTAGTTGAAAAAAAATCAAAATAAGTTTACAAATTACGCAAATATAAATTAAATGTGGTAAAGGTTCAAAAAATATAATAAACGGTGCTTACTTCAGTTCTTGTTTATTGTTTTACATTATTCAAATTATACTGATGTTTTATTGTTTTTAAATGCTCCTTCAGATGGTATGCAGCATAAAATCGTTTTGAACATGGAATACATCTATATGGTAGAAATGTAAATATGAAATTTTTTAATAATTAAAAACTATTTTCAAAGTTCAATATTGATGGCTAATGCAAATTGTTCTTGCAAAATACGTACTCAAACGCCTTTTCGCCAGTATGAATTAATCTATGTTGAATAAGAACTCCAGGATATGCAAAACTTTTTTCACATATCTCGCATTTATATGGCCTTTCCCCAGTGTGTATCCTGGAAACTGAATATTAGATAACCTGAATTGAGATTCGTTTACCTACCTTTTGTGTTTTACCCACGTGGATTGATCTGAGAATCTTCGGTTGCAATATTCACAAACAAATGGTTTTTCTCCAGTATGAGTCCTCATGTGCCGTTTTAATTGTGTAGAATTGTGTGAAAATGATTTACCACAGATCCTAATTAAAAACAAAAAAAAAATAATAAAAATCATGTACCGTTCAGCGCTTTAAATATGAAAAAAAAACAGGTATAAAATGTACGTATGTATTAATATTTAGTGCAAAAGTTGAATTTTGATTTACTCGCAATTGTAGACAGGTTCTTTCGTATGAGTTCTCACATGCGCTTTTAAGGAGTGCCTATACTGAAAAATGTTTCCACAAATTTCGCACATATTTGTTTGTTTTTCTTTCTTGTGAGACCTTTTCAGATTACGGCATTTCTTAGTATTATTAACTTGTTGATTTAAAGAATTATCTAATTGTTCATTTCCAACCAAATGAGATTTTTTGGTACTAGCACTTATGTGGAAATGGTCAACTTCTTCATGCGGTGATTGAAAAGTATTTTCGCTGTTTTGTTTGCTTCTGCACTTTCTTTTAGTTTTTATTTTAGATGCCTCCTCCTCCGCTGTTTCCCCACTAACGTTGATTTTGTCCTAAATTTGAAGGAAATATAGTATACAAAGTAGTTATTAGATATTTTTACTTCTATTTCCAGTCCAGCAGTCTCTAATACTTCGAATTTGTTTTCTCGGTATGACGAGCCAAATGAATCCTCTATAAAATCATCGATATGCTGTTTTTTTTTCGAGTCTTCATCAGTATTTAAGTTGTCTCCAATCAAATTCGACAAAGGCGATTTGTTGTCTTCACATTTTTTATCTTTTAAGAATGATATCAAAGTGTTGTTCGAGTTGATACAGAGCTCGCGGAATTTATACGCGGTATTCAAATTATCTTTACATAATTCGCAAATCATTTTCGGTAGTGCTGGTTCTTCGCGTGCAATCTGAAATTAATTTTAATCTTCTTTCTAGGTTGATGTTTCTTTTCAACTTACCTGAATTTGCGCTACCTGAGCTATTTTTTCTAAGAGGTCTTTGGAAAATAAGTTTTCCTTCAACTCAGCTTCTTGTAAACAAATCCGACACATGTTCCACGAGAAATTTCCCCTCATTGCAGTTCAATTTGTAAAAGTTTTTGCCAATTCTTTACTTTCCAACTCGCATCAACAAATAAACAACTCCAAATTTTGACATTTACATTTTAAGGCCCCATTTAGATGCTCAAAGTTGCTTCACATTTTGTCAAGTAATTTGTATGGCCAAAAGTGCATTTAGACGATCAAATGACTATGACAAATAAATTTGACATTTTAAAAACTAATGCAAATTATTTGCGAAATTATAAAAAAAATTGCTTGATTTTTTGCAAGGGCTAAACACTTTTTTTGCAATAAAATTGCATTTGCTACGCCTGATAAAAACCTGTATTTGGCGATTTAAATACTTCTTAAATAAAACAATTTTATTTCGGCTCTTTTTGCATTTTATTAAGTACATATTTAACTTGTGAAAAACCGAGTATTAGTCCACGTTTTTGCCAGCGTACGAAAGGACCATTTCTAAGCGTGCGAAAGGACCATCAATTACAAATAAAATGATGTCCGTTTTCAAGTGAAGTATCGATTTTATGATAAAAATTATTCTATTTTTCGACTGTAAAAAAGTACAAATTACAAAAAAACTTAGTCTCAGGACTAGATAAACTAACGCGTAATAATTATGTAAAATTCCAAATAAATCGGTTAAGTGTCACCGATTGGGAAACGTTTTAAGAAAATCGCGATTCAAGCTTATATGACTTTGAAGTCATATAACTGCTTAACCGTTAGCGAAACCAGTGGTCTATTTCACAAATTTGTATTAAGTTTTTCAAAAAAATTTGTAAATTAATGGCTTATTTTGCTTTAGTACAAATTTGTAATTCTAAATTGTAGTTTGGTGAAATAGGCCACAGTTTTGAATCTTCAGATCAAATATAGGTAAATGAATTTGACATCTAACAGAAAGTTGTTCAGGAAAAAATTGGCTGGGAAAACCCAAATATAAATAACTTATTTGTTCACTAGACATGAATTTCCCAGTTTTCCCAAAATTGCTTTATTCCAAAACTTATAAAAAATTTGAATTGTGGAATTTTCTGAAACTTTTCTCTTCCGTTGAAAATTTTGTGATTTTTTTCACAATATTTTTTGTGATTGGGTTGCCTGCAACGGAATTTCCAAAGGGGCGGCAAATAAAAATTTTTACGAATGTTTATTTCGTCCTTTCTAATTTCGCGTCAACGATTTCTGCGCCTGCAGCGTCATTTCAATGGTAGACCATGAAAAATAATGTAATTTCTGTCTAATCGATACGTGGTTTAACAAACACCAATTTGATTAAAAAAATGTTAAGGTGCTCCTAATTTTTCAATTGTATTTAACAGAGTAAATATAAATTAAAAGACACTTATATTTTAAAATTAGTCTATTTCTCGCGTCCAAAATGCAAATGAACTCTTTTATTTCCGGTGAGAGCTAAACTATTTTATTATTGACCTCATTGTCTTCACTAAGAACGATAACTGCAGAGTTCGATTTGTGTTTCAATGTTTTTAAATGTTCTTTTAAGTGGTGTGAATTGGAGAATCGCTTAGAACATGGAATACACCTAAAAATATACAAGTCGAGATTTTCCAACAATTAAAAAAACATATATTACTCATAAGGCTTTTCACCAGTATGAATTAGCATGTGTTTTGTGAGGACACTTGAATACGTGAAGGTTTTGCCGCAGGTCTCACATTTAAAAGGACGTTCACCAGTGTGAGTTCTAAAAATAATTGTTAAAATATATTGATCAGTATTAAACTTCGATTTACTTTTAACCTTATATGCCTATTTAGAGGGGTTGAGTCGGAGAAACTTCGTCCGCAATAACTGCATGTGTATGGCCTTAAAGTTTAAAATTTTAATTGAATATTATAATCCAGATAGTTATTGAAATTTATTATGCCTTGCTCCCGTGTGCGTCCTCATGTGTCTAGTTAACTGTGAGCTGTTAATTCCAAATGATTTACCGCAAATTCTAAGTAAAAAACATTGAATTTGAAATTTAAAACGGTTGAAAATTATTTCTAATGGTTGCCTACTCGCATGTGTAGAGATTTTCCTTTTTATGAATTCTCATGTGTGTGAACAGAGAATGTCGATACTGAAATGTGTTCCCACAGATCTCGCACATTTTAAGCGATTTATCCTTTTTTCGGCCTGGCTTCCTCTTTTCTGATACTTCTTGCTGTTGGTCTTCACTTACAAATACCTCATACTGCAGTCCTTCGGAGACTTGAATTATGTTTTCAGATTGTATAGTTGTTGTTGCGTGTCTCTTTTTCCGGTCTCGTTTCTTTTTTATCATAGTTTCAGGATCTATCTCTGCATGTTTTGTTTGGGGAATTGCTTCTTCAACAAAATCATTTACATCAATTTCTTCCGTCTGGCCTTCCCCTTCTTCCTTCGCGATCTCGTCAGCAGATTCTCCGCTGTCGCTTTCACAGAACATATTATTGTCGTCCAGCTTTATTTGGATGTAGTCCTCTTCCATTTCATGAAGTTCTTCCTTGATGATGCCTGAATCCTGAATATCGCCTTTGCTTCTGTTCGATAAAAATGCCTGAAGAGTCGCATTTGATTCTAGGCAAAGTTCACGGAACTGGTATGCAATATTTAGATTGGTGTTGCATTTCTGGCAAATGCTCTCAGGGAGGTCTGGTTCCCGTTTAATCTTAGATAATTCAACAATTAACAAGAATTAAGTGCAATTGAAACAAAACTTACCTCCAGGCCGGAACATATCATTATTTTATCGCAAATAATGTCTTGTTCGTCGTTCTCAAAAATATTCAAAAGTTCACCTTCTTGGAGGCAGATTCGGCAGACTGTCCACAGTGTAGTGGATTTCATTTTATTCCTTATTGTTTCCTTTAACTATTGTTTCGAATAAAATCCATAGAAACGAGGAAACAACTTTTAAAATTACTCCTGACCCAATGGAATTCGAGAAAACTAGGAAAAGTTGACATTTAGTTAAGGTACACTTCAAATACACTGGAAGCATCCACGAAATGCCTCCGTAGCCATTCTGTAGTGAAGCAATAAATAGGGTAAAAGCACGGGTAAAAGTAGGTTTGCTCAACAATTTGTAACGCACAGAATTAATGGCGGACAAAAATAACTTCACGGTGTAGGATGAATCGACTTGATTTTTACATTTCCGTCAGTCTGTCCGTGGACACGATAACTTGGAAACTAATTAGACTAGAGACTTGTAATTTGGTACAGCCGTTTTTTCTTCGTAAAATATGAGGTGGAGTTCAAATTTGGACCACTCCTTCTTCTCCCCACATACTAACAGAACCGTTTTTTGGATTTTTTTTCGAATACAGTACATCGTATCGAGAAAAGTATAAAGACCACATCATTTGTAATGGCATTTTACATAAGTGCACAATATATGAAAATACAATCGGAGCAGCTTTAAAAAAAATCAATCGGAATGTTATCGGAAAAACTAAAATCGGAAAAGCAAAATTTTTCCTCAATGAATGGATTTATACTACTACAGAATATGACACCATCCGGTTGACTCTCGACCTAAAAATATATTTAAATTTTATCAGCAATAATAAAAATCACAAAAATAAAATTTTTATCGAACTACTTGCATTGCTGCAACCGTAATTGCGGTTTAACTTAAGAGTTAAAACTCTCAAGTTGCTCTCAAGTAAGGAATTAAGGAAGTAAAACTAGAAAACGATTTATAAATTTCCATATCAACAAATGATGTGGATTTTTATTACATTATCTGTTATTTTTTTTATAATTTTAAATTTACATTCCCAATGAGCTTTATTTGGCCTTTAGGATGTATAATTTAGAAAAATAACATATTTTTTCGTATTTTCAATATTTCAATGGTACTAATATATGTGTTATTTATTTTTCGTATATTATAATTTAAATAATTTAATATTAAAACCAAATAACAATAATTTTATGACAAAATCTCTCTTTTATGTATTTTTAATTGCAATTATAAAATAGGGATGGCAGAAGGAAGCTACGCGCTTTTTTGCATTACAAGAATATTTTCTTGAATTGAGATTAATATATTTTTTTTAAACATGTCGATGTAATATAAATCAAGCTTTTTATATTTAAATATTTTTAAGTTAAATATAAATGAAATTCTTAAAAATTCCGGAATGAATGCAAGTCAAGGCTAAGATTACTACAAGTGGTAAATCATGTCACTTCAGGCATTTTCTCGATTTTATTTTGGTCTAAATATTTTCTACTGCATGTTTTAATGAAAATTACTTTAACAGCAGGATATTCTACTATATATTGAAAAATCTTCAGACATAATTTTATATAGGTATGGTCGATTTCCATTGCCGTTAAGTAACATGTGATTCTTTTTTTTATAATTTCAAAAAAGTTCATTTCAGATGTTTATTGACCAAACTCATTAATTATTTAGACCGATTAATTATTTAGAATAGATTAATGGAATTACAATAGACTTAATCATTACCGATTCTGGACAGAATTCAATGTTTCTATATTAAATAGAAATTTTTGAAAAACATTTGCTGGACGATCAATTTTATGTTTGTTTAGCTGCAACCATAAGCGATAATTTAAACAAAATCGTCCATTCGATTTGTTTTAATTCTGTAGTAAAACTTTTGTAATACATGGAAGATCAATACGGGTATTCAAAAAACTATTATCTGTGCTGTTATCGTCATAAACAATCGCTAAATCATTACTCTGTTACCAGTATTGTAAATATATTTTTTTGGTAAATTTACCCTGATCTTCAATACTGACAAAATTTCTTGCGCTATCGGATCTTGAAATATGATCAGGATATTCTTTGTTTCGTTCACATAATAACAATTCTCAGTTCCCTTAGTAAAACGTTTTGAAAACTTAAGGGGCTGGGGCTAGTTCTATAAAACCAGAAAACCTCTAATTTTTTTTTTGGAAAATACAAGGTGGTGCAAAATTAATCACCCTATCGGAAAATGCTCTCATTTTTATGCGATGTTCCAAAAAAGAAGAGTATATGCGTTTGTTTGTAACTATCAATAGGATGTAAACACTCACCGTCAGAACCAATCCAATCAAGGTTAGGGTTAGGTTAGGGTTACCTAACCTAAGGTTAATATGTATATTTATTAATGCGTTTTCTGGTTTTGTCAATAGGTCACTCTATATATTTAAAATATAATAAATTTCAAAAGTCTGTTAGACAGATACTTCTAGTCTCTTTAAAATAAAAAGGAATTTAATAAAAAAGATCTTTCGAGATATTATAAATAACCTTTAATAAAATTATATGAGTTTTCAAAATAAAAATAGATATTAGCAATGTTAGGAACACATAAACAAAAAAGTGTGAAGTTGATTTTGTATGACTATAGCGTCTTAAATTTTCTTTTCATGTAGAATCCTTGCACTAAAAGAAAGTTTTTTTTTTAAATATTAATAAAAAAATTATAAATAACAATTAGAATGTTTACTATATAAATATAATACATGACAAATATGAGGTTCTTTCTGTAATATTTCCGTGTTTTCTTATTGTTTCTTTTAAAAAAGTCACTATAGTCGCTATATTTTAATATATTTCATTCTCTTCATCTTCATTTATTGAATATTTATTGGAAAGCATTAACTGAGTGTATAAGTTTTTTTTTTGTTAATAGAGAAACGAGCGAACCTCTAGAGAAACGAACCTCTCACGAAAGTCAGAAACACATTTCAAAGGCTTTGATTGATTTGAAAATAGTTCTTAACTCCCCTGCCCGTTAATAAGTTCATCACAAATTTTCAGTAATTCCTCATTCTCGCGTGTTTTTTGCTGTAACTGTTCATTTATCGATAGTCGAGAGATCTCTTCCTTTTTTAAAAGTGCCTTCAATTTGGTTACCTCAGCCCCGTGATTTTTCGTAAGCGACTCCAATTTGTTGTTTGCACTGGAATTAAGAAAGCAAAACATGATTTAAAAATTCAAATCTCTTTTTCAGTATTTATTACATCTCGAGTTGCTGCATCGCATGACTTTTCATTTTTTCATACCGCTGCTCCTGGAGCCTTAAATTTTCGGCGTTCTGTTTCCTTTCAGCCAATAGTGACTCTTCACTTACTTTTAGCGCAGATGTAATCTGCTTCCCTCGCTCGTATTTTCTGTAAAAAAAAGTCGACACCATCAAGACTGAATTCGATTTGAAAACTACAAATAGAAGTTACGCATGCAAATCTGAAAATGTTGTTTCCATCGACATCAAATGCTGATAATTCAGATCCCTCTCTGATTTTATGTCCGCTAATTGTTTCTCGTAATTTTGCACGATCTGTTCTTTCTCTGCAATGATTTCGGCTATTGCTTTTTCATATTCTGCCATCACACTGCTGCAGAGAAAAAGGTAAATTGATAAAGTTAATAAAATTTGTTGAGCTATAATAAAATTGTATTTACTTGATTTTGGCTATTGTCTTATCTTTTTCTGTTATTCTTTTTAAAAGGGCCTCTTCTCTTTGTTCCGCATCTTTCAGTTTCTTTTCGACGTCCTCTGTTTTTAAACTGTAATTGAAAGTAGTTGTAATTTTATTTGTAGACACTTAAAATTAATAAACGTGGAACAAAAAATGGAACAAATCTGAAAAGAACATCGAGGAGGACAATAATATTTGAAATTAATCCTATTAAAATATCACAAATTAGATTTTTTTTGTAGATATTAATTTAGTCTGTGCCGAAATTTACAAAATGGGACCTCCCATCTGTAATGTATATTTTGGAATACTATTTTTATTTACAGACAAAATTTCGTTGATATGAGAGGAACTGAACTGACTAAATAGTCCGACCGATTAATCGGCTTCATTTTCGGCCAAAAACTGGCCTTTGGCCGGACTCTATATACCGATGCTTTTTCAGCCGAACAGAATTGCAAAAATTGAAAATCTTTTTCTATCGAAAAGTAATGTTAAGATTGAAGGAAAAATGTCGGTTCCCATATCTTCTCAACTTCAATACAAAACAATTTAAGGCGAAAATAGATGTCCAAATCAATTTTCAATTTGCATATAAATTAAGACCTAAAACCAATTGGATCTAATAATTGGCAAATAAAAATGTGGGACCGGTAAATATTGCGTGACATAGTGCAATAATAACGGATATTGTACAATTTATAGGTCAAACGGAGACGCTGTGAGCACAAAAAAGGTTTCTTAATTTATAGTGAAAACTTACACTTCATTTTTGATTTTCTTTTCCAATTCAGCCATTTTATATTCTTGTTTGTCATCACACTGCGAACTGGAATATAAATTTTTATAAACGATTTCTAAAGATTAAATTGATTTATCAATACAACTTACTCTATGTTATCAAAAGATTTGACATCATTCTCAGTTTTGATATCGTGGATTACATCGACACTCATTTTACCATTCTTCTGTAAAATTTTAAGTGTGAAGCAAAAAATCTTAAAGATTCGAAGTAAATTGATTTTCCACTCACTTTTATTCTGGTATCTGTGACACAAATATTATCCTTTTTAGTTGTGATTCGTGCGGGAGTCGATTTCACCTGGTTTTCCTCTTGATTGCTGTCTAATTTCTCCTGAATGTTTGTTTCGGCAAAATCCGCTTGTAAATGAATTATTAACTCGGGCGATTTACTGCTGTCGACTAGTGGTGTCTGTTTGATTGACTGTTGGTCCTCCTCCTCAAGAGTTGGTGTCAATTTTGACTGCACAAGTTTTGTGGGCAAAAGATTTAGCGATGTGTTGTTAGAACTATGACTGCTGATATTGTTGCTATTATTATTATTACTCCATTGCTGTTGATTCGAAGGAACCGAACACCCCAAAAGTGGATCAAATCGCAATAATAAGGAATCACGGTTAAAGTCTATGTTATTGTTGCCCTTCGATAGAAGAAAATCAAAATCTGATGGATTTAAAATCACTGTAAAAAAAATGAAAAAAAAATAACTTTTCTCACAATTGAATTCGACATTTAGCAATATGAGTGGCTTTGAGACGATAGAAAAAAAAACAGAATTTTAGTTCTATTAATTGGAACTCACAACTATAGTTAGTTACTTTTTCGATGGGTCACCCTCCTTTCTAGCAGTGAAACTTTAGCATGTTTTCAATAATTACTTATTTAAACACAGGTCTGAGCACTAAATTTTTGTAATTTTTCAAAACTCATGATTTTGCAAATGAGTTAATGGAGTTTAATTGTAGAATATTACTTTCTTTTTGTGATAAATTTAAGAAATTAATGCAAAAACACAAGAGACCATTTACGGAGGCTGACGTAAAATGACAGTACACCAGTGATTATATACAAAACATCGATGCATACACGGACATTGTTTATGTATTTCGCCCACATACGCATACAGGTGTGCCTACATAATTTTCAATGTTACCGAATGTGAAAAATTTTGCTGCTACTGCATGTGAAATGCAATGTTTCTTCAAGCAGCATTTCTCATCTGATACATCTGTTACAATGTAGAGTTAAACGGTACATATCGCTACTCCGGAGGAAGACTGTCACAACTCAAAAAATGTCGAATTTGTACTAAAGGTGCGGAAGAGTGGTAAATATGGTATACTTTGTTGTAGAAGTTGTAGAAGAGTGTCACAATTGTAACTTAAGCAAAAGCTTGTTACTGTAGATATTTTCTAAATATCAAAAATACTAACACAAAATATCAGAATAACTTTAAAACGTCATTTCCCAAAATTTACAATTTTTGAGTTGTGACAGTCTTCCTTCGGAGTAGCGATATATATTCTCTTTTTTCCGTTTGGTTCAACAAACAAATTTAAGAAGTGAAATTGAAATGAATACGCACTGTTTTACGTACTAAGTCTATATGAGTGTATCTATACCAATTTTTAACTCATGCGTCCTGGCATAAAAACGGAAGCCATGATTTAATCTTATTTTTAATAATCTTGCAAACGTTACCGAGTTAAACTTCGGTAACTCTGTAACCAACAACCCATCAACTGTACTTCATCCCACTTCTTTATTTTATCCACAAGTCTTATGTACAAACGGCGCAGTGAGCAAAGCAAACACAAAGAAATGACCTAAAAAACAAAAATGTTCTTACTGAAAAGCATTGCCAGACGGTTGGGAGAAATAAAATTTTATAGTGAGTCATTTCCCCATCTGGATGATCCAATTGAATGATTTCTCCTATTTATTCGATTAAACTATGATATTGGAAAATTTGCAAGTTTTCTCCTTTTATAATATTTAATCACAAAAATTGACATTTTTTTTATTATTTTTTTTTTACAAAAAAGATTATTTTCTTCACATCATGTTTGATGTTATTCTACATACAGTCGAAATTGGTCCACGAACATTACATTTTCATTATAGCAAACCTTCAATATATTTTAAAGTTTATAGGCCCTATCACAGAATCCGATACGAATAGTTCGGATCGTAAACTCAATGTTGTTGTTGGTATAAAAACAATGTTGTTGTTGGTATAAACAAAAATTGTAGATTTAGGTATAACAAAAATTGTAAATATGAAAAAAAAAATAATAAACAAAAATTAAATGCTTACAGTCATTGGACCGAAGTTCCTCATTCTCTGCCATTGTATCAGGTTGTCGCTCCTGACTTCGTCTTTTGGGAGGAGCTCCAGTTGGCGCCTTGAATGTCACATTAAATTGATCCGAAACAAAATTTTCAACAAAGACGTCTTGTTCCGATCGTTTTGAAAATGGATTAAAGATTTTCTTCTCACTTTCCATTGGTTGACATTTACTGTCAATATCAATAGAAGGCTCTGTACAATTTCCATTTTTAACAGGTGATGATTGCATTGAAAACGACATGTCTACATCCATTGGTTCAAGCATGTTGTTCATTGAGACGACATCCTGATTGGATGAAGCATCTCCAAATTCGTTTATTTGAATCGCAGGAGTTTCAAGAGGAAATGGAACACTGTCACTGGCACCAAATTGATCCAAGTTTATTGTTGTGTTGACTATTTCAGCATTAGTTAAATTTTTGTTGCACTTTTCGAGATTTTCGTGTTCAATGGAATCGCCCATGGCATCAAAAGTACCATCAAAACTCGGTGGACTATTGTCAACGGAGGCATTTAATAAATTTCCCTCAGCTTGAGGTAGAATTGATCCTGTAGGATTATTATGATCAAAAGTGTTGTTTAATAAAGCTCCTCTAGCGCCGCGTACAACGAAATTTGCTGTAGAATTTAATGCTTCCGAACTGGGAGCGAACGTTGTACTTAATCGATCCGAGTTAATTACTTTTGTGCTTCCATACGACGCGAGGGAGAATTCCTTATTATCGAAAGTTTTATCCAGCGATGATACACCGGAAGTTGTGATTGGTAGCAAATTTTTGGGCGTATCTGAGCTCGATTCCACCGCATTTACTAAAATTTCTATAGATTCATTCACTAAAAAATCAGCAGTTTGTTCTGCGGTAGGATTTATCAGATTGTTCTTATTAGAATTGCTGTTTGAAAGTTCATTATGAGTATTATTTGGTGTTAGAGACTCGGTGATAAATGTTTTTGATTCAGAAAGGTTCGTCTCGACAACACTATCAATGAGTGCATCTATGGGACAATCTGGCCTTAACAATTCGTTGGTTGAAGTAATTTCAATTGTTTCACCAAAAGTTTCATTTACAATTTCATTTGAAGATGGTTTCATGTCTTCATCAATTGGATTGAATTCTTGTTTCATTTCAATAATTTGTTGTAGATTTGCAACAGAATCTAGTTCAGGCACTGTTGTCGAGTCCGGGGTTGAAATTGTGACATTTACACGATCCAAGGTGATTATTTCCTGTAAGTCAACAGTATCCAATGTGCTGCTGTCGATGGTTTCAACATTTTGCGAACTTACTGATGATACGACGTTATTCCATTGAATGCTACGGCGATTTAATTCTGTTTCATTTAAACCTAGAGTGCTTTCAATATATGATTGACATTCGGTGAATGTCTCATCGTCGGATGAAATTCCACTGTTACCTTCATGACTTAAGACGTTTGGCTGGAGAGAATTGGAATTGTGTCCTGGTTTTGTAATTTAAATGAAAAAATAAATACAGAAAAAAGTGAAATAAATAAATAGTACAAAACAAATAAAACAATAAGTTTTGTTAATTAAAAATTAATTGTAAAGATTCAAAGTTCATAATAGACTCAGAAATTCAGTACAACATAGACCATGCAAGATTAAAAAAAAATGTCTCCCCATTTGATTGTATCAAAATTCAATCTAGTCAAAAAAGCTGGGCACCAATCATGTATTCCGACGCGTCTCTGTCTTTCGACTTCGACGCAGCTTTTAACTCTTGACTTCGCCATATCAGCAGCTTCAAATTTCCTGGAGTGACAGTCAGAATCACGTTTCGATTCATAGTGACGATTCCGCGAAATTTCAAGCTGCAGATATGGCGAAGTCAAGAATTAAAAGCTGCGTCGAAGTCGAAAGACAGAGACGCGTCGGAATACATGATTGGTGCCCGGGGTTTTAAGTCTTAATTGTTTAAGTAAATCTAATCATATTATCCTCTACTCCCCATAATTCTTTTTGTCATTCATGGTGCAATGTATAGAAAGTAATGTTTTTGTATCGAACGTAAACTATTTTTGTCCATTTCCGCTTAAGCGATCAAATAAAAAATTTAGACTTAAGTTTAGTTAAGTGGAACTTAAATTGGTATGTTGAATGTTGCATCTTTAAATTCCTTTTTTAAAAATTCATACGCATATCATGACTTTTTTCGTTCATATTGAAACGAGTAACTTTACTGACCTGTGGACTGATCGATCTGAAGATTATTTAAACTGGCAGTTAATTGTGACACTAAACTGTCATTGGCATCCGGTGAATCTGTAGCTACAATTTAAAGTGCCAAGAAACTAAGAAAACTACTCAGAATTGTTACGAATATTTTATGCTTACCAATTTTTGGTTGAACGTTAACAATATCTGGAAGTATTGAAGTGCTGCAAATATCCTTCAAGGAATTCACTTCAAATCTCTTTTCATCAAAATTTGATAAATCTGCTTTGTCTGATAGAATTGTGATAGAATAATAAATAAATCAGTATTCATCCTCCAAATTAAAAAAAAACGATTACAAAATACTGACCGTCTTTTAGTTGAAAATCTCTTTCATTATTTTCTTCTTTGATTGAATTTCCACCTTGTCTCACTTCGGCTAATTGATTTGGCTGCTTCGATGATTTTCCACTGGTATGGTTTGCCTGTCCGTATAAAATATTAACGTTATAACACAAATAAGCACTTGCAATATTATTTATCAATAAATTTAAAAAATCAGCCATCATTGTTGGAATCGATAATAAAAAAATAATTTTAAAAAATCTCCAAGGAAAAAATATTTTCGCATAGATTTTTGTAGCATTCATAGAAACTTTATTTTATTTGAATGTTTGAACGGTAAAATTTTAAGAGTATTTTGTAGAAAAATATAATATTATTATCATTTGTCAATAGTTTCGTATACATTCAAAATTTCCACGTTGCTCAGATTTTTCAAGGATTAAATTAGACAGTAATCAACATTACCCGGCCCTTACACGCGTCTGTAGAGCTGACACAGTCGCTGACACAGTCTCGTGTAAATGCACTGACTGCCAGTTCGCTAAATGCCTTCTAATTCGTTGTCAGTAATTTGACATTTGGAGTCTGTGCTATTGACAGACTTTATAGTCGCGTGTAAAGGCCGGGTTACTTTTATTATCTTCTTGTCTTGTTTATAAAATGAATTTCTATTTATTTCATGATGTCGGTGGAATTAACTTTTGTTCAATCTTTTATACTTTTATCACAAAGTCCTACCAGTTGGGAACCCAATTACAGATTATGATTTTGAAAAGATAAACGAAATTGTCAATGTATGATCTGAAGTACACTTAAATTAATTTCGTGTTCAAGATGTTTTAATTTTGATATATGAAATAATATTAAAACGAATACACTGATCGACAAATATTTGTAGATGATGTGTGAAAATAAATTGTGCGCATTTGGGCAAGGTTACAATTTGCAATGAAAAAGTACGGAAATTTAGAGCAGACACTGAGGTTCAGAGTTTTCAAATATGTTGCCAAAATATTCATCTATTTTAAACTTAGATAAACCCATGAGCTCTAGATGAGATTAACAAAAAAGTGTTGGACGAATGTTAGCAAAAGCAGGGAGGAAACAGCTGATCTAAATTGATGTATGAAAGTCGAGAAAAAATAAAATTGTAAACCTCGTCATCCATAATTATTCTATCGGCAGCTGATGGAACCATTGTATTGTCATGATCGTTGTCTAGATTAACTACACTTTTGGGCCGATTTATTATTTTTGACAAAATAAAATCCATCGCCAAACAATTTTCGTGAAAAAAGTTTTCAATAATTAATAAATATTATTGTCTGCGGTCTTTTGTCTTTAATTTTTTTTTGCCTATTGTTGAAGCATTTAGATTTCACGGCAGATGGAAAATAATGCGATCGATCCACTTATGAACTCTGAACGGGTATTAATCAGTTCACTAGACCCGAACCAAACCGAACTCAACTGTACTGAAATAATTGTATTTTTACACTGAAATTTCAATTCCTTCTAAAAGAGGATCATCATCTCCAATTCCCATGTAAATAGTTTCTATTCAGTATGTTTTAGATGCGGCATCTACATATTCTGTACAAATGAATAAGACATGTGCCGAGGAAGAAGTGTTACACTGATCTATAGACAAATATATGAGGAAAATTATGATAATATCATCGTTTCGTGTGTAATATTACGGGAAAACCTCTATACATTAAAGAAGGGGCGGAAAACTAAAAATAAAATACTAACATGAAGACAGAATGTATACTTGAAATGTCCAATGAATGAAAAAAATCTTGAGTTTTTAATGGGGTTCGTTGCCGTTCAGAGTTTCGCCGCGTTCAAATTGTTTTTTTTGGTGATTTTAATGAAAATTTAGAGCTGCGACATTTTGAAAATGAAAACTCCTTTTGTCGGATGTACGAGAATTACTTTCGCCAGACTTCATTTAGTTCTACGGCCGACGTTCAAATAAGAAAATCAAAAGATATCAACATAAGCAACAGGCAGGCAGCGACCTCAGAAAAATATCCATTCACACCATATGTTTATTGGTGAATTGTTGATTCCTCTTTATGTTCTGATTTTTTGTTTTACACTAAGGCTGTCTTCTAGAGAAATTTACGAATGGAAAGCTTATAAAAAGGCGTCAATTTGATGTTTCAATGAGTGATTAGATTCGGGTAGGTAATACTCTATATCTCACGTTTGCAGTTTCGGGATGCCGTGTTCAAATTATGGTCGTTCAAGCACTTGAGGTATAAAATTATGGGCTAAATTGATAAAAAAAAACAAATATTGCGTGGATTTCGAAAGAAATTCTTCCTATTGTAGAGTGTCTCATGTCACAACTTCCAAAAAAATTCTGTCCCACTGCACCAGACACCTTTTTCCTTCCCTTCCCCCTCTTTACCCACTTCTTCTCGCCCCTCACCCTGCCCTTTTATTACAAAAAAAAAATGAAAAAAAGGTGTTTTAAACAGAATTCCACAATTTATTTGATACATAATATTCCGATTGATGAAATTTTTTTAAATAATTAAAATATTTTCCTTGGACATTTGTATAAAAACGACTTTATAGTGTATGAAAATCAAGGATTGAAGAAATAAGAGGCCCTATTCCAGAATCCGATACGAATGATTCGGATCGTAAACTCAATGTTGTTGTTAGTGTTTTATACCAACAACAACATTGAGTTTACGATCCGAATCATTCGTATCGGATTCTGTGATAGGGCCTAAAATATTAGACAGTTCCATGTGGTTAGGTTATGATAATATCTATTGATGAAGTTCGAACAATTTTCATATCTAGTCCAAAAATTAATCGTTAAGTTTAAAAAAATTATATCTGATCGGAATTTACATGAATGCAAAGTGTTGTATGATAATTCTATATCTGTGTGTTCTTTTTATACAAATCGCTTGTCGAAAAAAATTTACTCTGATTATAAACAAACACACGAAATGCACTCGACATCCATAAGACTTAGTACTTTTCATCAACAAACTCCCAAGGGCGAAAAAAACATTTTGAAATTTTCAAGATGTTATGTTCACCTTTTTGCTGCTTGGTGAATTTCCCATTTCTCTTTAATTTTCATTAATCACACTTCACTTCACTGATCATACAGCAGAGATTTCATATCTGTGTCAAATGAAAAACTCTATGTCAATTACTCGAAATTTTTGATAATGTAAAATTCCAATTAATGGCGTTGGCCTTTGTACTGTCTGATCTTTTCGCGTAAAAATTTGGTGTGCGACTGAACTGACTTTCCTTGCAAATCTCACTAACAGGAATCGCGATCTATACGCGAATATCGTTGGCATGGCTGGATAAAAACAGAACAATGTACAACAACAATAGTTGCTATATGTATTAAATTACTATGTGCGGAAAAACAAAAATGAAAGAAATTTCACTATCCAGAACTGGAAACTAATAGGGGATGACGTCAACAAAGTTAGAAGATTTTTAATGGAAATCAATAGCTTTTAATGCACTTTCACTTGAACCAAAAAATGGATTAAATTTGGTCGGCCGTTCACTAGAGATTGTAGCGAAGCATTTGAATGAAGAAGCATTTTGAATTAATTTAACAAACATTTTTGACTTTTGTTGGTGGTAGAATTTTACTCTAAAATTTAATTCGTTCGGGTTTGAAAAAATTCCAATTTGTTTGTGTTGCATTAAACGGAGTCTGGACAAACATTAAAATCCAGCTAGCGAAAAAAAAAATTATTTCTTTATCCAAATTGGATTTCTGGCTTGTGTAATTAGCAAATTTTTGAATACAATGAACTGCAGACTTTATTGTGACTCGCTGAGAATTTTAATTATTTGCTACGATTAGCTGTAGTATTTATGGGCAAGCGAGATACGGGGGATTTCCAATCAATTGCTGTGGTATATTCCATTTCCGCTGCAGGAAGTGATTGGTGGCATTCATGGCTATTCTGGAATCTGAAGTTAAAACGTAAAACTAAACTCAGTCGATTCGATTCGCCACTCATTTCGTATTTTGATATTCTGAAATTTGCAACGAGTAATTCTACCTTAAAAACGTTACTAGGTTCTATGCAATCGAACAGAAGTGAAACTTAGTGGATTCAAGAATATAAATTGCGTTCAATCGAGAGGAAATCGAACCAACTTATGCACCTTGAATGCGGCAACTTCATCATAAATCGATACACTTGTCTGCAGAAATCAGTGCATCATCGTTGTAAGGTAATCAATCAAAAATTTCACATAAATCAAATCAGAATAGAAACTTCTAAAACTTAATCATGGGTAGACACAGGACTAAAAAATGTTTTAGATGAACCTAATTAAAATATGTCGGATTATTTGTTTTATATAAACTAAGCAAAAGATTGACTGGTGTGTTTAATAGACTGAGTAATTAAATTGCGGTCTTCCAGTTATTTTTTTAAACAAAAAAAAGAAATATCTAGCTCGTCCTAAAAGCAAGACATTTCTGCGGAATAATACATCTCTTCAAGAACTTCTATCAACAAATCAGGGACCCAATTCAATTCTGTTCAAACTCCTAGATTTTTTACAAATTCAAAAATTAATATAAATAGGGTTTCCTTTTATTTGTAAACTAGCTTGCATACCCGTCGTTGCCGGGTTAAGTTTTTTCAATTTTTTTTTTGATGGTCTATGGTGGAGCTAAACTTCAGGCCAATCGGCTCGGTAGTTTCCCCGCGAAAGGGTAACATAGAGGAAGAGCTAAGTTTCGAGATCACTTTACCCCCTCCCCTTACTCCCCCCCACCCCTCGCGCTACTTTTCCGTATGCCTATGTTGGAACCAGAACTACCACAGACACTCATGCGAAATTTCAAATCAATCGGTTCAGCCGTGTTTGCGTGAAAGAGGAACAGACAGACAGACAGACAGACACCAACTCATTTTTATATATTAGTATGAGTATGATATGATATGATAAGACTAATTCACGACTAGATTCGGATTTAGCGACTCCAAATTAGCCCGAAAAGACTCTTATATCGTGTGCACCAGGAGAGGTGTCGGTTTGTGTAAAGATTTATTGTCGACTAAAGATTTCTTTCGACAAGACAGTCGATCGAAAATAAGTTACATGAGGCCACCCCTGCAATGGACAGGGTGGATGGTGTTCAAGGTCTGCCTCCAAGTAAAATGAATCGGAAGTTTAAATCTGAAATCGTGGAAACATGAATAGAGCAAGTTGGTTTTTATTGTTTTTGTTAGAAGCTCAAAATGACAAATCGAAGCCCTTCAATTGTTTTAGGGTGTCTAATCAAGCTTATTCAGACCGATGGACATCAAAATGCTTTAAGTAACCAAACTTGAAACCAATTCACTGGAATTTCGAGGGTGGCTTAGGTAGAACTGCTGTGCTTTGACCCTTCGCTTCGTCACCAGGGGATCTAAATTTATATAAAGTACAACGCACAAGTCTATTTCCGGATTGTTTTGCTACATCTGTTAGGGGGCAAACTGCCAGACAAAACACGCAAAAATCGAATGAAAAGAAACGTTAAAAAACAAGGAACTCTTGCAGCTCCTCTATCCTTGGCAAAGTAAATACCTGGAGTTTAATGAAAATCAGCAACTTTAAACTTGAAATGGAATAATTACCCTGCAGTGCGGAGTATGAAGTTCGCCTCCTTCCCCTGATATTCGATGCAAAGATTTTGTGTGGTCGAACAGCAAGACGGACGGAAGCCGGTAAATAGAAGCCAGGAGAAGGGTAATTTGAAATGTTGTGTTATCGGTCTGGGTCAAGATCAATAGTGCTTCAAATTCCTCCTGCCTTCTTATGTACTTGCTGCAGTTTCTAAACTGATGGCTGAAAGAAGGCGCAGGGAGGGCCCTTTATTTATAGTTTTCAAATTGGGAGCGTGCAGATCTTTAGTCGAGCATAAAGCAAGACATGGTTGATTTTTTTATGTAGTAAAGGGCAGTAAAATTTAAAAACTCCTTCCCCTCTCCCCTTCGACTGACCGTCGATTTCCGCTGTCTGAGCGCGACCGAATTGCTTGAATGTAAGTAAATATTTTATCATTTGTGGCTGTTGTAAAAAAAACTAAAAATAAGGCCGGACTGGACGTCACAAACCAAGGTAGATTCAGTGATTCTCTATGTTGACTTACCACCAAAGCTCTGAATCGAGAAACTACTGCGTTTCAACGCCAGGAACTATTTGATTTTGCAATGAGAAAACTAAACGTCCAACACCTCAATTATTGCACTGATTCGATTTGCATGGTTTTTTTTCTTGCACAGAACTCGATTTTCAGTGTCTTCTGTTACAGCACGATGGAATAATTTACCTGATTCGCGACGAAGGCAACTGGCCGACCATTTTATTTGAAACTGCTGAATATTGCTGGAGGAGAGGCAGAGACTTTGAATTGCAAACACACCGCCTCAGTAGCTGCGCCCCAGACACAGTTAGGAATACGCAGGGCGAAAGATTCCTTCGCCCCGTTGCCTTCCATTCTACCAACGGTTTATTGTCTCTATTGTTTACGTGTTGTAGCGCATACAACATTACAGATATTAAATCTGTGTACTTTTCTTACCATTTCATTTAATTGTAGTTCTTTCAAAGCCGGTCTCCTTGAATCGCCGTTATTTAGCGCGTTTTCCGGATAATCCTCCATATTCCCACAAAGTTCCATTCGTTTTTCACTCCAAGATATCGGTAATAGTCGAAATAACACTGGTTGCCACTAAATTCACACAAATTCTCCAAACACACTAGCGAAATGTATTAAAACGCGAGAAAAAATTCCGTTTACGCAACAAGAATTTTCAAACATTTGTTTTCGTTTTGGCGTGAAGTTGGCAGCAATGCAGAGCGACGTGGGTGCGATGCATAAGACCTACTATTCCATGAAATTATTTTCCGATCGAAAGGGAAATGATTAAAAAAAGAACTTTCGCAGCTAGTTGTATGGACTTCGAGCCTAATGGACTTATCGTTAGGTGCAAAATACCAAACTTTAAAACCACAATTTCCAGGTAGGCCTTAAGACGGTGTTTAGATGAAGCTGATCCAGGCGCCAGGCCATGAACGAAAAATATTACTCGTGTTTACATTGAGATTGGAACTGAAACCGGAACGCCAAACAGTCAGTTTCAATGTGAAACGTGGAAACTGAACAAATTGACAATCGGTATAAAATACATATAATTCTGTGACAATTGAATTTGAATGAAATAAATTTTAAATATCCCATAAACAATGAAAAGTGAAAGAACAATTTAAAAATATATTAGGTGCAATTAACTGCTTTCTTTTAAATTTCTCGCAATATTGGTGCTTTGACAATTAAAATACAAATGACGGTAGAACACAAGTAATTTGACAGCAATCAGAGCACGACAGATGGAACTCTGAAAATGGAGATTTTAGTTTTGTGGTGCAATTTCCTATTGACACCCCCACTTCCTCGTCTTGCCAGTATTTTGACAGTTTCGTTCATGGCCTGGTGCCTAGATCGGCTAATCTAAACAGGCTCAAATAAACTAGAAAAATTTCAAATTTTTAAATAAAATCGGTTTACAAAAATATTGCTTTTATTTTTTCATAAATAATTTTCTGAACGAATTTAATTATATTTCGCGGAATTTATTAAATTGATTACTTAAAAATTAAATAACAAGATCGTAAAGAGTGTTTAAAGTTTTGATCTTCTTTTTCAAATATTTTTCACTTAACTCTAAAGACAGAAAAAAATATACTTCACATTTTTTGTAAATATAAATATAATTATTTTTAGTTATTATAAATTAAAATTGAATAACATTCAATTATTTTTGTGATTTTTTGCTTAGGTTTTAATATGAAATATTTGGTTTTTATTCAATTACTTTATAGATCAGATTCGGACTGTTTAAAAAAGAATTTTGCTAGTCTTTTTTAACATTATTGTTAATAACAGAAATAGTAAAAACTAACCATTATTAGTTATCATATTTTAAATTTATCATGTGTTTTAGTTGTCCATATGTCAGGTTTCAATTCTTGAGGTAGATTTGTTGTTGTCTTTTGTTTAGGAATTGTCCTTGGACTACTGATAAGGGCAGTTAAAACACCACCAAATATAGCTAACGATGCGAACGCCGTTTGCGGTATTAGTTGACCAAAAATCACAGTTGCCCCGACGAAGGGGGCGGTAAGGAGCCAAATTCGGGCCCAAACTATTGTCGAGAATCCACAGATTTTCTTTTTTTCATCACTAACCAATTCTGTTGTGCTAATCAATTAAAAAAAATAATTACATAGAGTAGATGTTACCAAATTTTGGGGAAAGATCGGTTTACCATGTCGTTAAAATTGCTAAAGTGGATGATATGGCAACTTTCGAGATCATCGCCGACAGCATTAAAATCGCAACACGATTGTTTCCTCTAACTGAAAAAGAGAAAGTCAGTTAGTCGTCAGTAGGTATATAATTAATTTTTGATTCTTACGCTCTGCTGGGATGATCCATGCTAAATATGCAATGCAGCCTGCAATGATGTTAAAACAACCAGACCAGAACCATTTTCTAGTTGTATTTAAAATTAAAAAGAGCCCAATAAAGACTCCGGTAATCTCACTGAGGCCGGCTATTGCAGTATTAATTTCTAAATGATCACGACTAAAGGAACGGATATTGAGAAGCATTCCATAGTAAACTACAATATAAATTGACCTACAATATAGATTTGAAGAGTGAAAGAACACCCATATTTTAAATTCATATATCATAATACCATGATAAGTGAACACAAATCATGTGACGTATGGCTCGAGGTCCTTTCCAGATTGCCCACCATCCTGCAGGAGCTGGAGCTTCCATGCACGCGATTGCCTGGTTTTTGAGCTGTTGATCAATGTCACTTGGAAGACCGTGTTTAGTTCCGTTAATTTCTATGCATTCTATTAAAATCATTTTGGCCTCGTGAACTCGTCCACGCTGGATCATCCATCGCGGCGAGTCAGGTATGAATCTAGAAAAATTGTGAAAAATACTTTCATCACACCCAAAATAATTGTGTTCGTTTTTTTTTAATAATATAAAACAATAGAAAAGCTACAGTTGCCAGGGGACAACCGTCAAATCTTTTATTTTATGGAGTAATACTCTTTTTCAAAAGTAAACGGTTTTCCAAAAGTGTGGAAATTTATTTGGTATTTCGATTATTTTTAATAATTTGGGATAGAGTTACGTTAATTTATTCACAAGAAAAACTAATATACTGTTTAATTACTTACCTCCATAAATAAACTAAAATAAATGTTGGTAAGGATATTGCCATATAAAGTTGTGTCCAACTACTGAAAAACATCGCCAGTCCTGGCAATAGAATAACTCCAATTGACCAAAATTGTTCGAATAGTGTACAGACGATAGTACGATATTTACCGCCAGTAATATCCGTAACTATTTAAAGAAAATAATAATAAAAAATTTAAGATTGATTTAAATATTTATGTGAATTTAAATTTTTTGGCCGCGGGTCGAATAAGATTATGTAAAGTTTTGATCAAATAGGTGTTTGAAAAAGAAAGCCATATTTTTTTGAATGTTGTTAATTTTTTCCGATATACTACTAAGTTTTTTTCGTTTTTTTTCATTGTTTAAATGTGGAAAATTTGATAGCCTATGGAAACCCGTGGAAAATTTGATAGGAAAGTAAATGTGGAAAATTTGATAGCCTATGGAAACCCGGTCCAAGGGTGAAAATCAAAGCGTGGACCTTCATTTATTTATTGTATTATGATATATGAATTTAAAATATGGGTGTTCTTTCACTCTTCAAATGTGTGTGTAAAATTTATTCTTTATTGAACGATGTAGGCTTAATCAGTTTTCTGATTCCTAATTTCTTACGGAAAATAAAGAAATCCAAAATAGTCTACTAATTTTAGATGAAACAATGTTGGGTAAAGAATGATTTTTTTTTGTCATGCCAGAGGAAAATGATATGGAAAAAGTGACATGAATGAAAAGAACGATAAACTCACATATCATTCCTCCTGCTGTATACATTAGGGCGCAGCAGACTGCGGATAGGCACCTTAAAGAGATTACCGCGATATTATAATTGTCCGGCAAAAAAATAGAAACATTGTGAAGTATTGTTAAATAGCAAAATAAACGCACCTGAAGAAAACGTGTAATTCATATGAAGAAACATGTCCAGTCATATTTCCGCAAAAAATCTGCGTTAGCATTCCGGACAGCATCACATTCCTGGGACTAAAACTGCACGAAATAAAAAAAAATATGATAAACATTGAAAAAAAAACTAAAAATTGGAGAATAAATTGGCAAGCAGAAAAAGGCGATCAGTGAAGAAAAGGTGATAAATGCAATTGAATGTTGATTTTCGGAGGAGAAGAAGGATTATTCAAATATTAACTTACTGTTTAAGTAATGTACTAGCTAATATACCGCCGTTTAGCACGCCGAACAGATGGAAGAATTGGGTGACCGCAACCAAAATATCTCTGGAGCAGACCAAATCGAATTGCGTGATCAGCGAATGAAAATCTGCATGATGTTCAAAACTGTTACATGGTACTACGGATGCATTTCGTCCCTTCGGCTCCTCCCAAGGACTCGGCTCGTCGGCATTTGATTCATAGTGGAAGTACTGATGGGCATGATCCTTCGCATCTTTATATACGTTACAGAAATCAATATTGAACTCGTGATCCTCCTTGACTTCCTTTTCTGGATGCGAAACCTTTATCCATTCAGTATGATTCTTTGAAGCTATAGTTTCCGGTGGCTTGCAGTAGAATTCTCCGTGTCGTGGAGCCGGCGCTGTGAAAATAATGCACGCCATGAACCACGATGAAGGAATTTTACATAAGAAAATCAGAAGCACGGTTCTTAGTTGCCATTTGCCCCATTCACCAGTCACTTTGCCAACTGCATCTAATTTCGGATCCATCATTGGATCTCGGTAGACTTTCTCTCTGTTACTGTTACAATTTTTAATATTATTGTTATTATTATTATTATTATTATTGTGGTTGATGAGATGCAAATCGGTGCTATCGATGATACGATCACAACCGACCTCGTCCTCGTTGTTATCCTGAATGCTTTCGTCTAGCGCAAACGATTCAATGTCGTGTCTGGACTCATCTAGTGGCTTAATCGAGTTCCTTGGTGATCTATTACATCTGGTGGTTGGTATAAGCGGCGATTCAGCCTATTGCAAATTAAAAACAGAATTTTAATTTTATTATTTCCATATGCTTTTCGAATATCCTTTCACACCAATAACATAAAACAAGTAAAGCGAAAGTAGGTTTCGTAAATATTAAATTTCATTCGCTTTCGTAATTTTAAATCTTTTCGTATAACGGCCATACCGCTTTTTGCTAACTCAAGCACATTTCAGCTTCTCAGGTCATAGTCAGCATTGTGAACAAAACCAACAGCAATCAACTGAACCCCTGGATGGTACTAAAATCAGTATTTTCAGTTTAGCGTGTGACGTCATATCCCTTACGAATATTAATGCAGATGAGGAACATGAACTCATGTTAATAAAAAAGAGGTCCTATAAAGAATCTTCCTTTTTTAAGGCACGTTACATTGCCGTATAGTAAGATACTTTGCATTGCCGTATAGTAAGATACTTTGCATTGCCGTATAGTAAAAAAAGGTTTGATACAGTAGAAACTAAATATTTCATTTTTTATATTTCCTGAATTTAATAACAGTTTGCTACGTATTAAAATGAGATATCTTTATAGTGTATCCATTAATTTTAGTTTAATATTTAAAATGAAATATTTAGCCGGGTAGAAACTGACATAATACTAGATATTGGCATTTGAGGTGATTTATATATTCTTATTTGAATCAGTTTTGTAAAAATCGATGTTATTAAAAGAATATAAAAATGTGTCACGAATCACCCTGTACTTTTCACACACAATTTTTATGTCAGTATATTAATGCGAAAATCGATCCTTTTTGGCTGGAATCCTCTCAGAGATGCGCAATGTTTTTACACTGTTTCTGTAACTCTCATATTTTCTCCATTTTCCTTTTGTTGATTTTACCCCTAAAGAACTTAGCACCCCTTTGAGGATTAATAAAAAAGAAACATTTTGATCCTAAATTCCAGCTGTGTTCATTCTGTACCTAAATTGAGAAGCCTAAAACAATTTTAACGCATGTCGCTTTCGACTATTTTGATTGAAAATGCTCTCCAAAGGATTCACGTTTTTAGTTCTCAGCTGGACTGCAATATTACAGATTTCAGAGGGATAAGAGCGGCGAATTACTCATTAAAAACTGAAGTGATTGAGAGACCAGAAATGTTATCAAGTAAGAAGTATTCGTGCGAGGGAGGATGTTTTTAATTTAAGGCACCTGACGAACCATGTTCTACCGTACTGCATATATTAAAGAGTTAATACTGTTATTTAGGAAACAACGTGAAAATTAAATAATTTTTTGAACCTGTAAGGAAATCTTCTGATCATTGAATAATAATTGGTTCTCAGATCGCTTTAGAGATCTAAAATTTAGTAAGGTTCTCTGTTATTGTTCAATTGCTTTTCGGTTTTTTTTCCTTTGTAAACTGTCTTCTGTTTGTGCTTGCGCTCTTCGATAAAAATACTTCAAGGTCACGGAGACAAACATTTTTGACGTCAAGGATGCTGCTTTACTTTGGAATTTAAACGAGTTGAAGCAAGATGAGAGAAACGAGAGTGTAGTATTTTTGTAGGTTTTTGGTAAAATTTCTTCAACATTTTTTTCAATTTTTTTTTTGTTGTTTTGGGAAATTAAGTTTTGCTTATTGGTTGATAGACGTTCAGGCAAAAGGGAATTAAGGACATTTGAACTAAAAGCCTGCGGCGGATGATTTCCAGGAAAAATTGATTTCGGCTAAGTGAAAAGGGATTTAATGATCTTCGGCTTCTAAAAATGTCGTAGAGGTATGTGAATACACTTTATGAATTTCAGTTATATTTTGTTAAGGGGCAATTCAGGTATATTTTACTCCCCAAATTTTAATTCTTGAAATGTTGCCAGTCTTGGAGATTTGGATTATTGAAGTGACAACCAGGTGCGATAATTTATCAACCTGGGTATAATCGTTGGGATGATTTCAGATTTCAGAGAAAAAAAATTGTATTGAATTGAGCGAAAAATAAAAACACGTCTTAAAATGATAAAAAAAAATTTAGTTCATCCTCCTTTTCTTAAGAATGAGCACAGATTGTTAAAATTCGCTGAAGGGAAAGGATCTAATCGAAATCTTGGTTATGACATTTTAATTAATTATTTTAGGAGTTTCGGACCATTTTTCAGTCAGCACTAATAGATCGCCCTAGAAATACTAATTAATTATTGTAGATACTTTTCATTTAATTAAAATGAATAACTGGTGGAAAATGGAGATAAATACAAATATTGTTTATGTTAACATAAAAACATCCTAGCCACAAATAGCTATGTGATATCCTATATGATGAGTTTCCAAAAATTTCATTTTTTTTCAGTATAATTACATTTAGACTTTGTAGTTGCTTTAAAGTGAAAGAAAAACTGCCATTAGCATTTTAGTTTTTCTATTATTATTTAAAATTTTTCGGTTCTTCAAACAAATCCTTCTACTTTTTGGATTATTCGTTTTTTCGAGCTTTCATAGGAACAAACGGGTCAAAGGTAATAATAAGAATGTGAAATAAATCTTTCACGCAGTATCAACTTTTTCCTAATAATACCTAAATTAAACAGAAAAATGCGGTGCTTTCTAATTACAACCTCGACCTGTAAATAATTGGAAAACAATTTTTGAAGAAAAATAGAAATCGAATGACATTTTCGACTGAAGCCTGTGGTCATATCAATTTCAAGGTGCCGACAAAGGGTGAAAGTAACTGTAGACATTTCCAATTTTTTTAAAAACTCACTTTTTGAGTTACTCATAAACTCAGAGTTTCTCAATAATCTTACAGCAAATATTTCTGTCAAAAAAAAAAAACATTATCTAAAAGGTGTAACTTTTATTTAGCACAGTCCAATTGCCAAAAAATGAAAAAGGTTGTGAAAGAGAAGAAAAACCTATTTATAGCAAGAAGTAAAGATTAATAAGAATAGGGCCAAATTTTAGTTCAGTGCGCTAGAATGAAATCCTTTTCAATCATATTTGCATTGCTAAATCGCTTAAAGATTATAAACCCATTTCATGTAAACTTCTCTTTTCGACATTGAAGGGTTTTTAAGAAAATTTAATATCTAATATGCATCATTCTATCATAAAAAAATAAGAACACAAAAACCTCAAATATTCTTTTAAAAGGATTTATATTTTTCGAATTTATCACGCTTTTTTTCTACACTTCAATATAGGCGGATAATAAGGTTTCGTTTTGAACGATTGTTAAGCCCTGAAATATTCAATGTCGGAGAGTGTGGAAAATTTCATGCTAATATAAATTAATAGGAAACAGATTAGATTATAATTTGTCTATCGTTTCCTATTTCAAAGATTTAGATTCATGAGTTAGATCACTTTATTTTTTTACCTTAATATGGTTTCCTTAATCAATTTTTAAAGGGTTTTAGGGCACAACTATTGAAAAAATATAAGAATTTATAAAAAATATATTTTTGTTATATAGAGACATTAGCTAGGTGTCCAATACTACAGCAAGCACTGGCCTCAAGTATAATAAATGTAGCTAGTGTTGCAATTTGGAAAAGTTTTTTATGTCCGTATTGGTATGAGTGTTCAAATATGTGTGAACGATATTCTACTAATGAATTTTCGAAAAATATTGTCTAGAATTTTTCACCACGTTTTTCCGCATTAAATGAATTCAACATTGAATTTCAAATCCTACGAGGGCGGTTTGATAAGTCAGTGACTTTTTGAATGAAAAATATTTTTTTCGGCAAATAAGCGTTTTATTTCTCAACGTAGTCTCCTTCCTTGCAGCTCAATACATTTAGTCCAGCGTTTTTCCAATTTTTTTATTCCTTCCAAATAATAGGTTTTGTCAAGGTCCTCAAAATAGGCATTTGTTTCAGAGATGACCTCTTCATTGGACTCAAATCTCTTACCGTCCAGCCATTTTTTTAGGTTTGGAAACAGGAAGTAGTCGCAGGGGGCTAAATCTGGAGAATATGCTGGATGAGGTAGCAGTTCGTAGCCCAATTTATGGATTTTTGCCATGGTGACTAAACATGTGTGCACCCGTGCATTGTCTTGATGGAAGAGAACTTTTTTCTTCGTCAAATGGGGTCGTTTCTGCTTCAAATCTCGATCGAATCTGTCCAAAAGCTCTGAAAAATATTCGCCGTTGATCGTTTTACCCTTTTAAAGGTAATCGATGTGAATGACACCGCGTGCGTCCCAAAAAACTGTAGCCATCACCTTGTTCGCCGACAGACCCACCTTGGCCTTCTTTGGTGCAGGTTCACCCGGAAAAACCCACTGTTTCGATTGTTCCTTGGTCTCTGGTGTGTTGTGATGGATCCACGTTTCGTCTACGGTAACAAAACGGCGCAAAAACTCGGTCGGATTGCGACTGAACATCGCCAAACACTCCTTTGAAGTGGTCACACGGTTGCGCTTATGGTCGAGTGTGAGCAATCGCGGCACCCATCGCGCGGATAGCTTTTTCATGCCCAAAATTTCATGCAGGATATGACCCACGCGGTCTTTTGAGATGCCTACTGTCTCAGCCATCTCACGCAGTTTCATTCTCCGATCGTCCAATATCATTCCATGGATTTTGTCGACGATTTCTGGCGTAACGACCTCTTTTGGGCGACCTGAACGTTTGGCGTCAATTGTACTGGTACGACCACAACGGAAGTCAGTAAACCATTTTTTGATCATTGAAATTGATGGTGCAGATTCCCCATAGTATTTATCAAGCCTTTCTTTGGTTTCGTTGATGGATTTTTTACGTAAAAAATAATGCTAATCAGCACACGAAATTCACTTTTTTCCATTTTCCTTAAAATTTACGAGATTGTTTGCTTTCAATGATTGTCAAACACAAACTAATTGTCGTAGCTTGCTCAAATTTTGACAGTAGTCTATTCAAAGATGTCAGTTGACGGGAGCAGTGTTGGATTTAAAGTTACTGCGCCGGAAATACAAAAAGTCACTGACTTATCAAACCGCCCTCGTATATTGCATTTTATGCCCCATATGGTGAAACCATATAATAGGTTTGATGCACCATTTGTAACGCATAGAACTAACTTATTTTTGCATCTCCGTCTGTCTATCTGTGGATGCGATAACTTGAGAACGAATTAGTCCAGAGACTTGAAATTTGTGCACAATTGTTTTTTTTGGGAAGTTGGAAAAATGGGAAGTTGTAAAATTGAGAAGTTGGTAAAACGGGAAGCTGAGTTCGTTAATGGACAAAATCCGACTACTCCTTCCCCCACCCCCGTACAACCGGATCCGTTTTTTGCGACTTTCTCGAACACGGTACGTTGTATCGAAAAAGTTATAAAAACAATATCATTCATAATGAAATTTTGAAATATATTGTTTTCATCCATGAAAATTCAGTCTGAGCAGCTTTAAAAAATTTCAATGGGAATATAATAACGAAATTGAATCTATTTGAAAGTTTAGAGTTACGACATATAGGGAATATACGCCATATCAGCCATCGAACGATACTTCGAGATGGATTGTCGAAAGCGAGAAAACATCGACCGTAAAACATCGATGTTTACCGATAGTATAAATGTTTTATTATTATAAAGTATTTGGTTTACAGACCACCAAGGTTAAGTAGTTCGTACTATTTATAACATCTTGCAGTGGTAATTCGAACTGAAGAGCGTGTCGTAAAAATTTACAATCGTTGTGGGGTTTTAAATAAAGCAATGATTGATATTTGAAGACATTTTCGATTACAATAATTCATTAAAAATTCATAACACTCCAAGTTTATGGACGAAAACGGTGTAATATTTACAATTGATCATACTTTTCTATTGTTGACGATATCTTGACACGCAAACGTACAATTTTTGAACTCTATTTAGTAACACTAATTTATTTCTTATTGGATTATAATTTAGACACCTCTAAATGTACCTTAAAATACCTGTGCTTATTTATATACCGATATGTTTGTGTGTAAATATGAAAGTAAAAAGATACCAAGTTAGATATTTTTAATACTGAAAAAACTCTGAAACAATACAGAAACGCTAGGAGTTTTTGTGATTTGCTGTCCTGGTAAATTACACATATCTAATTAACTGATTTTTATTAATTAAATGGAATTAACATATTTAATTGTAATTAATGTATTTTATTGTTACTAATGTAATGAAATATATCCTTGTAGATGGAGAAATAAATGGTAAAAAATGACTTTGATACAATTACATGACTAAAAACATTCATATAGCTCGCAAAAGATAGCAAAAAATTGACATGAAACTGCCGTTTAATAGTTAATTGATTGAACCCTTAAACAAAAGTATTAAAAAAACATTTGATCCTATTTATACCCTCATAAATATATGTCAAATCTCAGACTTCAGTAGCAGATGCTATTAAATTGTGGTTAATTGTGGTTTTTTTTAAAAAACAATGACTGTTTATCGAAGGATCATTTACTTAAAATACACAAATTTCTGTTGAAGAAATTGAACGTGAATGGTTTTTGGGATAAATGCAAAACAAAACAAGGCACATTTTCAGATCTTTTCATAAGGGAATTAAATAACCGATTCTGTTTTGGAAATCAGCAGAGTTTTGTACGCCATCGCTTGTTAATTTAGCTATGACGCTTTTAAAAACACCGGCTCTATCTGCGGAAATTGAGCGCAACTTTTCAAAGACGAGTCTGAATTAGAATTCAATTACAAATAAACTATTTTTCGAACATTCGAGAACACTAATTCGTCTTTAGATGTCCATTCGAATGCAAGACATTATCCAAATTGAGGACGAGGATGAAGATTGATAAATTCTTTTTCAAATTTAAAAAAGTACCTGAAACAAAATATATGTATAAATGAACCAAAATAAATTTAATACGACGAATTCAATCATACAATTCTATGTATTATTTACTCATTATTTACGCTTCAAATTGGAGGTTCGATACATACATCAAAACAGGCGTAATTAATTGGGTATTTAATTTTACGTAAATTACGCTTCCCGTACTGGTGACTTGTGAAATCAAATGGGGTGTTTACATTCACAATAATTTTCTTAATTTTGGAAAAAAATTGGGTGAATGTAAACATTCAATTTCACAACAAGTCGAAAGTCAGAATTAAGAAGTTGATTCTTGAAGCCCACATAATATCCAAATTAAAATACAATAATTATGTCTGGTCACGGTGTTCTGTAAACATTTCTAAGATCTATTTTGTAAGAGCATAAAAGCTGCTTACAACTTTCAGTTTTTTTTTTTCAGTAATACACCTTGTAACAGCTCATTGGTAAGGGCCATAAACTCTAAAGACTTGCTAAAATGTTAAGTAACTAAATTTATCATAATTTTTATTACAACTCTCTATTGTATATATAGCAATCCTCACTTTCCCGTTTTAGTATTTCAGTCTATAAGTTATTGTAACTGAAATTAATTTAAATTTGCTTTAATTAATGGAGTCAAAGCAAATTTAATTTATTTCTTCTAATACCAGCTAAAGACAAAAAAAAGTAGACAGTTGAGCGGTCCTAACTTGCATTGGGATGACCCTCAGGGTCTACAAGATATGAATATTACCTAATTTTTGTATATAATTCATGTAAATTCTGAATAATTGTACATAAATAAATAGAATAATAAAATAAATTTATAAATTTTCAAAACATTTGACAAAATTCAATTTTTTTTGATATGGATGAATAAAAACAGCGAAAAAAAGTTGTGGGAAATTCCATTTTCTTAATTATGTAGTTTTTGAGATAATCGAAAAAACTGAAGGGACTATATACTGCGAGAACATTAGACTATATGTATTGAAAAAAGCACAGTTTTGAAGAAAATTACGAATTTTTAAAAAGCTGGCAAAAAACAAATTTCGACCATAAAACAATCGCAATCTGTAGTGACTGACACTTTTGTAGCTTCTCAGTTGAAAGATTTGCCTACAAATGGTAAAGTTGTCATCTTATCGAAGCCCAAAAAATTACTAGTGATTTTTACTGATTCCACCCCAGCACATCAATGTACATACATAAATCTTTTTTTTGTGGTTGATGTTTAAAATTTGGTCATCATTTAATGCGATGTTCTTATACCCGCGAGTGTACTATACTTCTATACTACGTACTTCGTGTACGAAAGTAAGAACAGGTTCTAGGTTCCATAACTTTTGCTAGTTGAACTGTCTAGCGATTATGTAGGTCAGAGTTTTTGATATTAATTGAATGTGATAATAACGTGGTGAAACAATAATATTCATAAAAAATTATGAAATGATTAAACAACAATTTCTAAAAACTGTAATCAAAGGTAGATTTTTATCTATTCTTTTCCCTTTCACAATTTTTTATTATATCCATTTGATCAGACGATAATTACACTAACGATACTAACATATCATTTATATGGCTTGGCGCTGAATTCGAGTTAGCGGGATACCAAAAACATCTCCGAAAACTCTTCGTTTTCGTATACAAAATTTCGTGTGCCGCATAAACTCAAAACATACATAAATATTGTATAAGGACTAAAGTAATACAAACTGCAACTAGTTTGGAATAATATTGATGAGAATATCTTGCTTGCGTGTAACCTTGTTCATAATGTAGAGATTAGTGGCTGTATTATGAATAAAACTGGTATGGCACCATAATAAAAAAATGGTAACATATTTGGTCTGATTGCAAAGATACACTGAGCATCATTTCAACAAGTTAAAATACATACCGTTGGCTCCTCATCCTCATCGTCCTCATAATTGGCTTTATTTAATGTTGATGACATGTGGGAATTATGTCGGCAATCGTGAAAGTTGTCTTAACGGTTTTTGCAACGGTTTACTGAATTACTTTAACTCAATTCCATCTGATTTAGTTTTTTGTTATATTCTATTTCAGGAATACCAAAATTTAGTCTTTTTAACGTAAGTCTTTATTTGAAAAAAAAATACAATGTTGGAAAATAGTGTCCGAAAATAAAATAACATGCCACTTTAGTTTCGTTCTTTTTAAACTTCCAAAAGTGAATTATATGAAAAAAATTGCCGTCATGAAGTTTTTATCAAGAAGGATTTTATAAAGGTAGATCTTATGTAAAAAAAAATTTTTTTTTACTTTCATAGGTTGATTGTAGGGTTTAAATTTTTGAAATAATCTAATTCGAATATAATTTTTCGGTGGACGTGATTTTTTCTTTTCTTTTTTATATTATTTTATTGGTATTTTTACAAAAATCACGTGAAAAGATTTACAAATGAAATAACAGAGAATATTAAATATTGATTGCTATTAAAAATCTGGTAAATGTATAGTTCGTAACTAGTCGTAGACAATAACTAAAATAATTGAAACTCGAATTAAATTATTTTTAATTGCGATATATTGAATATTAAAAGATTCAAAAAACAAAGACATTTTTTTGGAGACTTAAAATTGAGTTTCTTAATTTGTCAGTGAGAGCGAATGAGTCGAAATCGTATTTTTTCCTTAACTTTTAATGGTGATAGATTGTTAAAGGTTGGGGTGAGTTGTGTATCACAATTATTATTGAAAATCGATAATCTCAATAAACTTCACTAGAAACATGTATTAAATCACAAATTTATATAATGGTAGACTGAAAAGTTGGCTTCAAAAGAAAAACGGGGATATTGACTCTGCGTTTCATTCATTGTGAAAAAGGTTATTAATTTGATAGTGATTTTTTGGATCTGCTGAACTGTTGCGAAATAGACTTTTCTAATCAAAATGGATTTTTTAGGCGTAAAATTTCTGTTTATAGTGAATTATTATTTTTTCGTCTGTTGTTCCTTATTTTTATTGAAATATCAATTTGAATTAAGACGGAAGACATAATGTTTTTATACAATCTTGTCGCAGGTATTGATAAATTTCATTGAAAGTGTGACACGGTTTCGATAAGTCATTTTCTGTTTGACAACAATTTTTTTCATGGACATTTTTTAAATAATTGTTAGAGTTAGCATTTAAAACTTTTTTTTTGCAAATTAAGAAATCATCGTTGCTGAAATTGTAAATTTCGTTCTCAATTTTTTGAAAATTCCCATTCGTGCACAAACGCTGTTAGTTTTCTATTAGGAATTAAATAGTGAATCAATGGGATTTTTATACACTTGATTCTGATTCCTTATACACTTGACTATCACTTCCAACAAAATTTACATTTCTCAAAAAAAAAATCACTTGTATAAGTTTCGAGAAATAAACTAATTATAAATAACCACTGCTTTATTCAACAATTTGGAAAAATAATAATTTAATTTATAAATAATATATTTGCCTTTTCTTCGTTTCTCGAGGAAAAATGTGTTTGTCCAAATCTTAGGCGTGACTATATTTCTCATATGAAACAAAAACTTTAATCAATTGAGTTTTAATCGATTCTCACATGGTTTTGTTGTATTTCAGTTGTATCATTTGGTAACAAAATTTAATATTATACACCATGGTTCAATTTAGCTTATTTTTCAGAGCAACCTGACAGATTTCAATTCAATGAGTGTGTTTCACTTTCGCCGAAAATAGTGAAAACCACAAAAATTGTATAACAGGGGAATTCAAGCCGTTTTGGTTACCAGGGTAACTTATCATCAAGTTATAGACCTTGCGAAATGTCTGTTATTACTGCTGTGATCCGAATATCGTGACGAAATTACGTATTATCCCAGAAAAGTAAACAAAAATTAAAACTGAAAAGATAATACAGCAGCAACAAAGAGATCCCCTTATCCAGGACTATGACTCGTATTCGTACGCGTATGTAGCTTTCTCGGTTCCGTTCACGACTAACGACATTGAGCTGAATTGAACTGAACACCACCTTGCCATAAGTTTCGAGTCTGTATGCGGGAGTCCACATACCAGACACGTTCACGTCGACATTTTCGAATCACTTCTCTGGAGCGGATAGCAATTCTGCGCGGGATTGATATGTCATGATCCTTGCAGATATCAGCCTTCATATGACGTATGTCTTCAAAAACGTACAAAACGCTACGTAATGCTTCTCTAATGGTGCCTAGCAGAGAAGGGGTTGTGAAGGTTTGTCCATTTCGGCGATTGTAGAAATTGTTCGTTGATGATTTTCGCCTCTAATGTGCCTTGCTGCGTATCGTAGGCTAAGAGGAAGTTCGTTGTATTTGTGATACTGCAGACCGAGGACATGAATATAATATGCCTAGAGTTAACTGTGGTGCCCCGCTCTCAAGGTCAATGTCAACTTTATTCCCGATGATGATAATGAAATTGATTTGTATCCTTTGGACAATAGAATTTTTTGATTTTTTTTTGTTTGTTACAAAAACTTATATGCTAACCGTTGGGTACGCGCATAGTATAATAATCATGCATAAATTGATCAACAATTCGTGTTGAAGCTAAAATTCGATATTACAGAAGGGACGAGGAGTTAATAGCTAACTTTTATATTATATTTACCACCTACCGTGTCCATGGTTAGACAGACGATTTTGGAAAATAATAGTTTTTTTCGTTTTTTTATGATATAGAAGTCCTTATAAGAATCTAATTTGGGAAATATAGTACAGTCCTTCAGTCAATGTGTAATAACGTACTAGTTTGTAAATTATGGAAGTGATAGTTAATCTTGACGAGTTCGCTTCATTCATTCCCGAAGAACGTTCACCAACCGAAGCGTCAACGAACCGAAACAGCGTTTTTCATATAAATGTAGGATGAGTCTTTAAATTAAACTACGGAATAGTTTATTTAAGTTACTAGCTTTAAGGCCAGTCTTACGACGCGTAAGCGCAATCTTTTTTTTCGGAAAAATTGATAATGCTAAACTTATGCAGATTTTTAAAAAAATAGGTAAAGTTTAGATTTTTTTGTTAAGTGACTTTTTCATTTGCGCTTCGGATGACGTGATCCGGATTACCGGACTAGAATCACGCGCTTGGGAAACGCGCTTGGGAAACGCGCTTGGGAAACGCGCTTGGGAAACGCGCTCTGACTTACGCGCTTTGAATTATCCGATTAGAATCACGCGCTTCGGATTGCGAAACTCGAATTACGCACTTCGGATTGTGCGCTTCGCATTACTCGGTTGGAATTACGCGCCTTAGGAAGCTCAAGAAACTAATGTGCGAGATGCGATCACAATTTTATTGTAAAATTCATTATTTATGTAACACCAAAGCTCTACATTTTTACCTCTAAAGTTTGGAACTTACATTGTGTTATCCTTTTAATTCTAATATCCGAGAGGGATGCTTTTTGACATATATAGAAAGTCACATAAATTTTTCAAGAATTTTTTTTGGAGAATTTTGTTGTTACCACTTTAAAGATCTGTTGTTATTTAAAAAAAATCTGATTCACTGATATCACTAAATGTACGTTATGTGTATGGATTTATTTAACATAAAAATAGCGTTGCACTGTTGTAGCAAATTATTTTAACGTATCCTAAATGTTAACCGATTTTGATTTCGAGTAGGTATGTTTAAGTGTATGATTTCCGTCCAAGGGATTTAATTTGACTACATCAATTTGACATTAACAATTCGAAAGTCTTGTCTTATGTGGATGAAAGATATCTAAAAATCTGACCTTCAAATTAAGTTTAAACTTTTGCCGTTTCTTTGAAAAAGTTTTTTAAGATCGAAAATTCAAACTAAACACACTTGTAAAAAAACTGCAAATACATAAATACGAGTTTTGTCTGGTCTATTGTTGCAATGATATGACTTAAAGGTGGTATCCGACAGTGTTTTTGGTTTTGGTTTTAGTTAAAATAATGAAAATACTTTTGTAAATAGCGTTATAGACTTTGAATATTCAGTAAGTTTGTAATAAAATTTAAGACTATTACAAAAAAAAATTATGACCAAATTTTTAAAAAGTTTAAAAAATCTCAAACATGAGATGGTATACCGCGAACAAGAAAATATCTAAATAAAAACGTGTGTGAGATACCATCTTATAATTTCCCTTCAATCAGTTTGCGATGCAGAAGCGAATTTTCTGGCATTAGTATTGCTTATGAGGAAATGATTTACAAAAACTTGAAGTACAGCCGTTCAAATATGCAAGATATTATAAATAGAATAGTAAAACCAATTAGAGGGCAACACTAAAGAAAATCGTGATCTTGAACTTGAACGTGTCGCACTGGGAAAATTAAAGTATAACATAAGTGTTTTTACTCTATTTTTTTTTTCAGAAAGTTTTATTAACCAACTGTTAGAATTTTTTGTACTTCCAGAATTCAATTGTGTCCAGGCGAAAATATGATTCAGATAATTGAAATAAACGAAAATTTTTAGTGAAAACTCTCATCGACAAGCTGGACACGTTACAGAAGATGATTTGAAATTGTTTATTAGAGAATTTGGCGCGTTCGTGAAAAACTATTACAATATCTGTAATTGGCGACCACTGTCCATTCTATACATGATATATATATAAATTGACTTTTGGTTAGGGTTGATAGATTGATAGGGAAATCATTGAACATTATGGTGAGGAGATGGGAGGGGATTGTTAATTAGAAAATCTTGCTAAAGGTATGTCAGTTCAATTTCTACTAGTTATCTCCGAAACTGAAAAAAAACCTTTTTTACTTCTATAATTCGTCAACAATAAATCGGCGAGAGCATTGCGCGATTAAACCTATTTTATTTCTTCACGTTTTCAATAATGCGCCTAAATGCTGAGCGATTACGTGGAAATAATAACTCGGTCACGTGAATCGATATGAAAGACAAAATAAAAATTAACATTATGGGAAATTATTATTAACTGGTTTTTACGATTCGTTAGTGAAAATGATGATTCATACATTTAAAGCCCCAAAAACATTTTCAATTCTTTCATGCACAGCGAAACACCTATTATTGAAAGTAAATTTTCCTCGATTTTGATGCCGATTGTATTTTTTATTTAGTATTGCTTTGTGTGATGGGGATTTCAGAAGAGGATTTGTCAAAACTGAAGCTTAATTTTATTTGCAGTTAAAACAAGGAAAATAATTAAACGAAAAGGAAAATCTCTACTTTTTGAAAATAGATAAAAAATTGTCTTTGTTGTAAATTTGTTTTATGTTAAACTAGGATTTGGACCCAGCTTCGCCCGCCAAAAGCGTGAGTAGATAGCCTAGAGTAGGGCGGTCTATGCTTTTCTTTAATTTTTGTTCTTCGGAAAATGGTTTTCAAAAAATAATAAAAAGACATTAAATTCCAGCATTCAGATTCGGATTCACATCACTCCCTCTCCTTACACCCCCTACCTCTCGGTATAATTTTAAATTGTGACATGTTAGAGATGGACCTCGAGGAACACCTGTACCGAATTTTAGGCCAATCGTCTCAGTAGTTTTTCCGCGAAAGAGTAAAATAGAGGAAAAACTGACCCTCGGATTCACTTTACCTCCTCCCCTTACTCCCTCCACTTCTCAGGCTACTTTTCAATGGATTTATGTTAGAGCTGGATCGCCGACGATTTTATACCGAATTTCAGGCTCGGTAGTTTTCCCGTGAAAGAGTAATATAGAAGAAAACCCATGCTTCGGTTCGGATTCACTTATCACCTCACCTCCACCAAGCGCGTTACTTTCCGAAAAGCCTATGTTGCAACAGCGGGATTGTAGTATTTTACGAAATATCATTTCACCGGTTTTGATAATTAATCACCATATATTACACAAAACATTTTGTATGATAAAAAAAAAACGCTTTGTGAAAAGTTTATAAACTTAATCCTTTGTATGATGATGTAACATTACTATTGCATACCCAAAAAACGATTGCTTTTATGCAATATTTAATTTTCCATTTTGATTCAATGTGATGCTTGTTTTATCGGTTTTTGACCACACATTTTGTTTGTTTTAACAAGATTTTTTTTCTTATCATACAAAATGTCAAACATTGGAAAAAGCAATGTCGTATATTTTCTGCGAAAACCTTTCATTGCTGGATAAAAAAAATGCTTTTTTTAAATACTTGTTTTCTAATTCTGCATTCCTTATCGTAATAGATAATTGGTTTTTAGATTTAGCAACTTACAAAGGTTGAAAAGTCATTAAACATTACCATTGTTGCGAGAGAATTTCATTTCCGACTATCGTTTGTTGGTGAATATTGTAGAACAAATAAAAAAGAAATATTATGCTATCCAAGATTGTACATTTCCACCTTTCATAAATACAATTTTTCCAGAATTTGTGTTATATTTTTTCACTACATGATCTTCATAAAAGATAGTTATTTTTTTGCATAAATTAGTAACAGTTTTTGATAAATACCAATAATATGTTTTCTAGTCACTCAGATTAGTCACAGGTAAACAACAAATAATTTTAATAAAAACCCTTACTTTTTTCCTATGGATACAATTGATCACACAATATATTACTGATCGAGATTTTATTTTAGTAAACGATACCGAGTCGAGAACTTTGTGTATGTTTCTGAGACACTACATCGATAAATTTTTAAGATTCGCTGCACTTCAGATTGATTGGGAAATGATGATGAAAATTAGGGAAATTCCCCGCGTGCGATCGGTAAGTGATCAGTTCTATCGCGAATTAAAACTGATCGAATGTATTGATCGTCTTTCCGTTAAATAAGATTTTGGTTTAGATTCAATGTTGATTATTATTTGCAGAAGGAATTAAATACCATCCAGCTCCGCAACTGGATATTTGTCGCTGATTAGTGTTGGTGATGAGAAGATTATCTAGAAGATTTTCCACGACCACCTTTACCCCTCCACATTCGATAGTGATGATCTGTAGAAAATTATAATAGAGCAGATACAAAGCAGATTGAAAATACCTCAAAGGCCTCCTCTAAATGTCGATCGTCTTCCATTTGGGTTGATTTCAAGAAATTGTTAAGCCGATTGTTTTTTCAAAAAATTAGCAAAAATCACGATTTTTTTTTATCTACGTTAGTGATGAGATATTTTATACTATAGATTTTTATCAAGCAGAAGAACGAAAACAATGTTTTCAAGTCAAACTTGATCGCAAAATAACAGAAGCTCTTTTTGAAATCGATACGGTCCGAGTAACACGTTCTAATGCAGGTAAATTACAAAATTGTATCTAAGTTAATTTTCCACTGATCTGAGCTCAAATTACACAAATTTCGTGAATAATTTCATATTCGGATGCTGGACGGGTTTTTATCAAAAGTTTTTATATATACAGATATACATAAACAACACAAACACCTGGGATAGTATTATTTTAATATTGACTTTTGTTAATATTTACCATCTTTGTGCTTCATTCTCCAATGAATGTAAGAAAAAATAAAATACCGTCATATATTAGAAAATTACCTGATAAAAGGAAAATACAGTGGACCCCCGCATTTACACGGTCTTGTTCTACATGAATTCGTTTTATCGCAGTTGAAAAGTCATCAATTTGGAAACTACGACTAAACGTTGTTTTTTCTTTCCTACATATTGTGTTTTTGTCGAAACCACAAAGGTTTTAATAGGTTAGATTGGTGAGTTTGACCCTTTATTGCAGCACAATCCCTTAAAGCAGTGTTTCCCAAGGTAAATGTATTCCAAGGCATGGCTGGTTCAAGGATAGCGCGAGATCTGACAAATAAAATGACAGCAACCAAATTTTGAAAAGATTGCGAGTTGTTATAAACAAAAACATAACAAAAGCTATAATTGCCAATCTGGCAATTATTGAAAACCCGTATGTCGATATTCGTATCAAAATTCGAACAGTTGTACCAAAATTCAACTTTAAAGTCAAACTTTCCAATAAGATTTTTTTTTTAAATTTATTCCAATCGGATTTTGATGTATGGGAGTTTTATGTAGAATCATATCCTAAATAACTTTTGTTCTTGGACTTTTTTTATAACATGCACCGTTTTTGAGATATTCACAAAAAACATTTTCGTTCGTATGAGGGGTACCCCCCTAATGGTCCATTTTTGCCCATTAACGAACTTAGCCTCGCATTTTACGAAAAACGGATCTGTGCAAACTTTCAAGTCTCTAGCTCAATCCTTGCGCCCGCAATCCGCGCCACAGACAGACAGACGGACAGACGGACGGACAGACGGACGGACAGACGGACGGACATGTAAAATTCAATTTTTTTCTCATTCTAAACACGCTGGTGTAATTCATTTTTTTGTGTGATAACGGGATCTTGGCGTTACAAACGGTAAGGCAAATTTAAAATACCCTTTGGTTTCACCATACGGGTATAAAAATATCTTGAATTTCTATTAATAAATTAAAAGCTTCATGTAATTTAATTCTGAAAGTATTTTGACATTTAGTTTGGTACTTATGTTAGCTCAAGTTTTTTGCAGAATCATAAAAACTTTATATTCTTCATATCTATTATATAATAGGCTTATTTGTCGGTATGTTTGTCTATCTGTCTGTTCGCTTAAAACTCGAGAACCACTGAACCGAATTGGGTGAAACTTTCAGGGGAGCTTACCGGCTTCAAGGAGCGGGTTTGAACCCAAGATTCGCCTTCTTTGTTACCAGCTTCATCGATTTTTGTATATCGCTTTCTGTTTTTCTGCAAACTGACCCACCGGTGGTTCACATGTTTTTTTTATCTTTCTTACATATAAGAAAGTTATTAAAATCACTCCAAAAACGAAATCATAATGGAGTCCGCACGTCCCCAGAAGATAACCAGCGACTCATTTTGATAAGTCCGCAACATGTCTGTATGTGTGTTTCTATGTTCATTCGTTTGTATGCATGTAACGAAATTTGTAAGATCGTCTTTTACCTGTAAACCTTAATCGATTTTGACGCGGTTTTTTGCATTCGGATAAAATGAACCGCTTTCGAGAAAATTGCAAAAATCTTTTACATTTGTATGGGAGAGTGGGGAGGGGTGGTTAAGTTTTTCCCATTCAGGAATTGCCAGGCAAAATGAATTATTTATAGCGAAAATTGTACAAATTTCCTTCGTGACTTTTTAAAATTGATTTTCGGGAACAGTTTTTTAACAGGAGTAACTTGGGGACAAAAACAGTCCGAAAGGGACATTTTGACAAATCTGTAATACTATGTTGTGAGTACCTGAGGATTTTTATAGATATTTCAAAAAAATTCTATGAGTTTTTGCTGGCATCTGAAGTAAAAACAGAAGAAGTGTGTTAAATGGCCATAAATGATCGTCCTTGTTTGGATTCAGAAAAGTATTTTATGTTATTTTGTGATTATTTTAAGTGACTAGAGTGGTTTCCGAACAGAAAAAGCGGATTAAATTAACAAATCTCCTGAAATTATGAGTGTATTTTTAATTTGATATCTTTTTATATAATAATTAGTATTATTTTACGACGATAACAGCCAAGTTCATACAATAAGCTTAAAATGTCTTTATTCTGGCAAAAATAGACCATAGAATTCAGAATAAAATTTAATTTATATTCTGTTAAATATTTCGCAATTCTCAAAAGCGAAATTTGAGGAAATTCACGTCGTGTTTTAAAAATTTAGACACATGTTTTCTCTGCCTATTTTCTTTCTTCCTAAACAAAACCTAGATGAAAACAAAATTTACAGCAGATGAAAAATTCTATAGATAAAAACTATTTCGACGCGATTTTGTTTAGTTTTGTTTGTATACAAATCAAATTCGAACAAATTTTAAAAATTGGAAATATACATATATTTTTAATTTATATTTTAATTGTATATTTTTAAAATGATTTCGAAATTTTTAAAATGATTTTTATTGGTCTTTTCGTATTAAGGATTTTTAAGAACCCATACAACAGGGTATTAATTTTTTTAAAATTTAGAAAATAAGTAAATTATACAATGTTTCTCAACGGTAATCAGCAAAAATTCGTAATTAACGGAAACAAAAGAATGAAAAATTAATTTTGTTTTTCTTTTGGATATTTGCCATAGAAATTCGAAATATCGCCAATACAGATTTAGAATTTGGCGTCGTCGGTACGTACGCTCTAAGTTTAAGGTGAAGGTGTTCCCCTGAACTGAGTTACTCAGTCTTAGTGTAAATTGTTTCGTTTGCATTCCGTATTAAGTAAGAGGTTTCCTTTATGTATGGACAATAAAGATTTTAATTAAAATTACAGTATACCATTCACTATTTTCCTCAAAATGATTAAAAACAAATAAAACATTCGAAGTTAATTAAAATTTTTAATATGATATTTTAACCATAATGAATATTATAGGTATATTTAGTGCGATATGATATTTGACACGAATAAATATTTATTTTGCGCTTATTAAACACTCACCGGATAGAATGTAAAAAACACCCAATACATGTTTTTGACCTTTTAAAATTATTATCTATAATAGTTGCATATGATTTGATACTTTTTATTCATGCACACTTTGCTAAACGCAAGAAACACAAGTGAAAGACCCACTTTGTTTGTATAAAAAATCTGTTCAATCCGAATAGATAATCTCTCCTTAAACAACTAAATGGAACTCTTTAAGCCCATTAGACCACATCTTATGTACAACATGATCATGATCATTTTGTATGGGGAAAGTTTGAAATATTTTTCTTTCGGCTAACTTTTAAGATTATTTAACACGGGTTTTCATCACATAACATTGAAGGGGGGAAATTTTCCATAAGTTTTCTTAAAGTTTTTTACTTGAGAAAAATGTGAGACATTTTTACACATGTTCGAATATTCTGTACTTTCACAAACACTGCTGATAAAATTGTAATTAGAAGAATCTCAGACAAAATGTGCCAAAAATGTTGAGAATTTTTTTTTGTGTCTCTTGAAATGAACTTGATTTTTTCCTTAAATAGATTTAAGAATATTTTTGTCGTTTGCATATTTCATAATTTCCGTATTTAATATGCTTTTTAATTTTTAGCAATAAGATTGATGGGTTTTATTAGAGTAAAGTCGGGTGTTGAGGTATAGGCGGGTAATGTGGTACAGCATCCTTTCTCGCTTGTTTGATTTTACATACAAAACTGTTCTTTGTGAAATTCGGCAAACATTGTTTTTTTTAACAAGTCCATATGAGGCGTTAAAAGCTAGAGTGGACCAACCCACATGTCGAAATCGTGAATTTTTTGTGTTTGAATCACTATTGCGAGTGAGTTTCTAGATAAAAATGTTTGGATGTACAAAAGAACATTTCAGCATTGAGTAATAAAATCCACACAAATTATTTTTCCAAATATTTACAGTCAATAATACTACAAAAGTGGAAAAGCTTCAAAAACTCGAGTATGTGGCTTGGGCCACTTTTGCTCTCAACGCCTCAATTGATAACGTTGCTATCAAATATTATAGGCAATCTAAATATTTCACGCGTATTATAAATTTTATCCGTTTTTCTGTCCGGCAACCACTCTAGTCAATTAAAATAATCACTAAATAACTTAATACACAAATTACAAACGATTTTATTGACTAAAACACTGTTTTTATGAAATTTTGGTACCAATAAAAATTAGGTAACTGAAACTGGAAATAATTTTGATAACACAGCTATATTTTTTAAATTCATACAAGGACGGTAATGAAATTACGAATCGTATTGTAAATATCGGGTCTTTCAATAAGGACATTTAAATAAGGACATTTAAATTGTATTTAAATAAAACACAGAATATGTAATTGAGATATCGGGCTGAAATTTATTCCAGGTGTAGTGGATATATCAATTGTTTGACCAGCTGTGTGGCATTGCTCGTTCGTGAACTTCACCATGAGAAAAATGTAAACCTTGACTGACGTTTTAGCATTGCCAGATCATAAAAAAAGTTTTAGGGTTCTAAATACAATACGATTAATGAACACAGACTTTGTTCGAAATTTTTTTTCCACACCAAAAAAATCTCCCCCTGATCCGCTCTCCATATGGTGATTGTAAATTGAGTGAAATTTGGCATAGTAAAAACTTTCGGTTTAACCGCTTTTATTTTGAAAGTGAAAACTTAATTTTTAATTAAAAAAAATTTTAAACCGAAAGTTTTTACAATGGCATTAAGCATCCGTGAAGCCTAAAACCAATTATGACTGAAGTATGTTGTTTTTTTTTTACTAACAAACCACTAAGAAAAAAATAACTATAAAACTCGCCTGCTTACCAAGAGCTATTTTGTTTGTTAAAATGAATTTAGCACAGTTATCAGTGCAGGTTAAGTAATGAATTATACGGAAATAATTACTGGTCATATCATAAAGTGATTGATTATTAATAATTAAAAGTCATATGAATCTACTAAAGGCAGTTCATTTATGATTCATCAAATTAATGATTTAATTACAATTTGTTAGTCTATAAAAAGATTGGAGACATTTTCAATAGGCACAGTTTTTTCCTAATTCTGTTAGGAAAACTTTTTCTTTTCTTACAATGGAATTTAATATTCTGTATATGTTAACAATAACATCGTTTATAAGTTTCTGTGGTTGTGTAAAGTCAAAACTAATTTAAAATTTTTACTAAAGCTTTAAAAATAATTTTAAAAAATTGTAGGTATCTATGAAACAGTTTGAAAGTTCATTGGACATGATGCGAAGTGTTTGCGCACCAAAATTTAAATTAACAACTAAAATGTTGGATGATTTAAGAAGTGGAATTTTCACGGAGAATCAAGATTTAAAGGTATGTACTTTGAGAACAATTTAAATTTAAATTAATTGTTTTTTTTTGTAATTTTTTTTAAATAAGTGCTATACAAAGTGTATCGGTCAAATGACTGGAACGGTGATTTTGTATGTTGAAATATTAGTAGAAGATTGTTAATCTGTACATAAAAATTTTAGTTAACAAGAAAAGGTGAGATCAGTGCTCAGAAAACGCTCGGTCAAATAAATGTTTTGCTTCCAGAAGAAGTAAGGGATATTGCTAGAAAAGCATTACAACATTGTATAGATGTTCGTAAGTTTAACTAAAGTTTTATTCTTAATTTACATTACCTTTTTGTCATCCGGAGCTATGCTTCGACGTTAAAGGACCTTGTCCTGGTGTATTGAAGTAACTATTAAAATTAATGTAGCATTGAATCTAGTAATGTTCATATAAATTTCGGTATGTTATATTTCAAATAAAGTTGTTAATTTTTTTTTATTTCAGAAAAATCTTACACAGATAGTTGTGATAAAGTATTTTATGTAACGAAATGTGTAGCTGAGTTTAGTCCAAAAGATTTTAAGTTTCCGTGAACGATTTTGTTTGGAAAAACAAATATATTATACGAAAATATCAGCAAGATAATAAAAAATCATATCTAGTTTACTATATTTGTTTGTCTTTACTAAAAATATATTCCCACTTCAATGTAAATTGTTAGTTAACTAAAATATATCTTAATGTAGTTTTTGCAAAGTGCAACTTAGGTAAACGCTTAAGGTAATTATTTTCAAATTACAAGTCAGTAAATTTTCTTTAACATTTTTAATTTTTTTTACTTTAATCGCTTGTCTGGGAGTAACAACATATGCAAATTATGAATACAAATTTTTTTAAAGCTTCTATTAATATCTTATACAGTTGAACCTAGATAAGTCTAACGAAACGGGCAGGCACAAACAAAATATCGAGTTATAGAGGCTCGCTTTATTCAAGCTTGGCTGTATGATAAAAATCCAAGGAATCGATTAATTTAGAAATGTGTTGCATATAAAACGAATTGTTAGGGCAATAATTCGTAAAGGATAAAAAAAATACCTATTTTATATTACTTAATTGAAAAGATTCAAAACATATCTTTGATGTAAATTTTAAAAATTAAATTCTAAATACTCGTATGTTGAAGTCATGAACTAATCGAATTAAAAAAATAAAAAAACCGAAAAAATTGCTAAAAACTTGAAGTATCTGCAAATAAAAGTTTAGACTAACGAACACGTGTAATAAAATAAATTGAGTTTGTATTTTTGGCAATAGTTCTTAAACCAAACATATTAATCATATCATATCATCATACTAATATATAAAAATGAGTTCTGTCTGTCTGTCTGTTCCTCTTTCACGGAAAAACGGCTGAACCGATTGACTTGAAATTTGGCATGAGTGTCTGTGGTAGTTCTGGTTCCAACATTACCGCGAGGGGGGGGGGGGAGTAAGGGGAGGGGGTAAAGTGATTTCGAAACTTAGTTTTTGCGCTATGTTACTCTTTCGCGGGGAAACTACTGAACCGATTGGCCGATTTTGAACCGATTTTGCATAGATGTTCGTCGGGGGTCCAGCCCCAACATAGACCTATTAAAAAGTAGCCCGAGAGGTGGGGGAGTAAGGGGAGGGGGTAAAGTGATCTCGAAACTTAGCTCTTCCTCTATGCTACCCTTTCGCGGGGAAAATACCGAGCCGATTCGCCTGTTGTTTAGCTCCAACATAGACCGTCAAAAAAAAAAAATTAAAAAAACTTAACCCGGCAACGACGGGTATGCAAGCTAGTATTTTATATTTATGGGTCAATGAAAGTCAATTTATATTTGTCTTGGCAATTGATTTTTCTTGAAATTTGGTATAATATAATAATATATTAAAATTTCAATGTCAATTTGATAATTTTCAAGTTCATATTCAATCAATTTGGATGTCCAAATCATTTAGACGATATTGTTGAATGAAGTTATCAAAAGAATAATTGTTATCAGAAATTAGATCTCGTTACTTGAATATAATACCTGTGAACATTATTGTAAATATTGATCATAATAATATTCACCGATGATAATTTGTTTGGTAGTCCAGTGCAAAACATATTATTGCTAAGCAGATTATATGGTTCCAAAATCATTACATTAATTTTTTTTCTCAAAATCAATAGAATTTGTCTATATAAAATTAGTCATTATTGTTTATCGTGTATTTATCGAGAATTTTAAAGAGTAGTGTAAATTAACTAAACCTTTTTTTCAGAATTCGTTCAATGAGAACCAGTTTTAAGTCATAGTAACTCTTTATGATTGCGTTTTATTTTAATGGGAATAGGTATATCAATTAGAGTTCAAAAACCTACGTTGAAAATCAATTATCACCTGTTTGGTCAATTTTAAAGTCACGTGCAGCTGATGGAATTTTCGTGAGTATTTCGTGTTTCTTATAACTTTTTCTCATTCACACTTATTTAATGTGTGCCCAAAAAATTTTTTTGTTTGGTGTTACTTATCTGAAATCAATTTGCCATATAAAATGGCATACCTGATGGCTGTTTATTAATGTATATTCATAGCGATTAAAAAAATGTCATCCAATTCACGGAAAATAGTCTGGACTTGTACCATTTCAACAAGTACTTAATTACAAGAAACTCACAAATTTTAGCACACATCAAAATGCCACCAGTATTAGGTATACAAACAATTTCAAAAGTATGTCGTTCACGAGTGGCCATTTTTGAAGAAGGTCTTGAGAGAAATATCTAAGTATTTTGAAAAATTTTCATTCAACATAAGTTTCACGTCACATTTATTAGGGTAGTTTAGATGCTCAACGAATGGAAGAAAATGTGCAAAGATTCATCTATGAAGCAAAGATTTTCTAAAATCTATGGAAGATGAAAATATCGTAATAGTAATATGGTTTGGCGTTTCTATCGCGAGTGTTGCCGATTGTTTTGTTACCACTTTTCTGTTATTGTTGATCTTTTGTTTTTATTTGAATTTTAAATTAATTTAGTTGTGCTAACAAGAGCACGATAAGCAAATACAGAAAACATTTGTTGAAGATTACCCAGGGTAATGTCGTTAAATAAATTATTAGCATTAGCAAAATATTTGCGTCAATCGAATGCGGAGTTTAGACATCGATTCAGATCGTCTTTGCCGACTTTATTGATTACGTAATTTCTTCCAATTTTTTATTGTTAAGAGTTCTTCCGGTTGATTCAATTCCAGTGAAATGTAAATAAGCTTCAATTAATTAGTTTTGAAAGAAATAAATTATTGCAAAAATTATCATATTTTATATCTATAGGTACGTGCGTCCATAAACATAAACCTTTTCCTCAAATTCGTGTAATATATCTTGAATTTCAGGATATTATGACGTCTATGATTCTGAATCGGATTTTCTTTTGGCAAGATTCACTCTACTTCTGGAGATAAGAAGAAGAAAATATTTCGCCTAACATATTTTCTTTTTCGTAACTCTAGAAGTAAAGGGTGGTTAAATTTTAAGGGCCGATGTTGAATGTGAACCACACCTAAACGTCAAGTTTTTTTCTGCATTTCATTTGACATTTCTCAATTTCAGACTAACTCAATTTGAACCATAGAAAGATACACAATCGAGCAACGCGGTAAAGTTATTCAGGCTTATTATGAAAATGGGCGTTCAAATCAAAATGCATATCGTACCGATGATGCCGCCAGCCCATAAACCGCACCAAACAGTCACTCTTTGTGGGTGCATTGGTTTTTCGACAATCACTCTTGGATTATCATTCGCCCAAATGCGGCTGTTCTGCTTATTGACGAATCCACTGAGGTGAAAATGTGCCTCATCACTGAAGATGATTTTCTTCGAAAATTGATCATCCACTGTTGTCATTTCTTGCCACCATTCTGACCATTGACGACGCTTGAAATGGTCAAGAGGCTTTAGTTCTTGAGTCAATTGCACCTTGTAAGCGTGTAAATGCAAGTCTTTATGCATAATGTTCATCAACGACGAGCGTGGGAGGTGCAATTGTTGGGCACGACGACGAGTTGAGGTGGACGGCTCTTCAGCCACACTATCGCGAACAGCAGCAATATTTTCTGCAGTACGAGCTGTACGAGCATGCACTGGTGTTTTCACATCTCCTACAGACCCGGTTTGCTCAAATTTTTGCACGATTTTTCCGATTGTACGCACATTTGGACGATTAAATTGACCGAAAAAATCACGAAGTGCACGATATGCATTTTGATTTGAACGCCCATTTTCATAATAAGCCTGAATAACTTTAACGCGTTGCTCGATTGTGTATCTTTCCATGGTTCAAATTGAGTTAGTCTGAAATTGAGAAATGTCAAATGAAATGCAGAAAAAAACTTGACGTTTAGGTGTGGTTCACATTCAACATCGGCCCTTAAAATTTAACCACCCTTTAGATTGAATCTGAAGTAACTTATTTTCGATCGACTGATTAGTCGAACGAAATCATCAGTCGAACAAAAATTATTACACAGGCCGAACACGATAAAAGGGAGTTTTTTGAGTAATTTGGGGATGCTTAATACGAATCTTGCCATGAATTGGCTGGGTTAGCTTTACTTTTTGAGACACAGTAGAATCCCGATAATTCGTACCCCGATAATTCGTATATCTCGCTAATTCGTATGAATTTGCTGGTCCCTTGAAATACGAATTATCGGGATTCTACTGTATGAAGGAAAAAAGCCGTTGATTTCCAAATTATAAATATTTAAACTAATTTATATCTGAATATCTGAAAAGTAGACTAGTCATATTTGAAAAAGGAGACCTGTTAAAGTAGATTACGCTTAAATGTAACCCGGATGATTGCATTAAATGCATAAATGAATCTATTTTCAAGTTTATAAATGTCAAAATTACATTAAATTTTACATTTCGAAATCATAATTCGGATAATTTCAAGGAAATTGTCACAAAAATCGTTGTGCCCTTTAAGCGTACAACTAAACTACTGCCAGATTCGGATTCAACGACCCCAGGTGACTCAGAAAATACTATTATATCGTATGCACCAGAATGAGTGTCGGCCTGAGTAATAATTTTTGGTCGACTCAAGGTTTCGTTCGACTAGTGTAAAGGGTAATGGGGGATCGCTGATCTCGAATCCGTTGTCCATTTTTCGATAGCTCTCACGGTTTGGCCAGGGCGCCTAGAGTCGCCTCAAGAAATTGTGCTACCTCAAAATGGACAACGGATTCCGATTTCTCGTCGCCCAAAACCCCTGCAGACCAAGTTTCAGCCCGATCGGAGTAAAAAAAAATTTTTGAAAAAAACGCCAAAAATTGCAGTGGTTACTCCATCGTTTTTTGCGATTTTTTTCAAAAAATAGATTTCGCTGAAACTTGGTGTAAACTTTAGTCAGTCAAAGTTAGAAATGAACAAACACCAGCTAGAATAAACAAATTAAACAAAAACCTTTTTTTCATTCTAAATTCCTTGCTGTAATTAAAAAAATCGCGAAAAAGCATGACCAAGAAAGGGTTGAAAAGCAAAAATTAGCATGACTGTTTTATGGACCTATTAATGTTGTAACTAGACTTACAACGCAACGATAAACGTTTTTTATTGTTTTGACTGTAAAAAAGATTTTTTTAGCTTTTTAAAAAACATACCTACAAAAAATGATTTGATTTTTCCATCATTACCCTAGTCAACATAATTTCTATGGTCATAAGAATGGTTTAAAAAGGAAAATACCATAGCGTCGTTTTGCCCAGGAGCTTTGAGCATTGTAATTTCGTAACTATTTTTTTTAACGGTTATTGTAGTCAAAGTATTTTTGTAAATGCTATTTTTTATATTTTGAAGCGTTTTTAAGTTCTTATTATGCCTTTTATATGAGGTTCTGCTTAAAATGTCCGTTTTGTCTCGCGTTTTTATATTAACTGTTCCTATTTAAAAGATTGTGTCTAAAGTTAAATTTTGACTGCCAGAATATATATCTTATTAGAAAATCATAACATGGAATTTAGTGGGAATAATTGTTGATCGTTGGATTTTAGGTCTTAATTTAGAAATTAACAAGAAAACATTTTCATTTAATAAGATTAAAGAGTTTTTGCAACACAAACCAATAAAATAAAAACTAACAACAATTAAATACAACAAAAATACCGATTAACAAATTTTGTACGATAACATAAATAAAATAATACTTATAGATGACCCAGATTACATCAAAGTACTAATAACTGGAACGTACAAAAAAGGAAAGAATTTCACAATTTAGTTTTCTGAATATATCTCGAATTACTTCCAGCTGCAGAGATTTCCTCAACCATGGCCAGATTGATGACTCCGTTTCTAGTCCACGTGGAAAATTTTTTTGGGGGTGGTTCAGCCTTGAAGCAACAAGTTGCGATGCCTCCAATCAACCCAAGTATTGTAAAAAATGACAGGGAAAATGCAGTGTCGATGTTCTTTAGAACGTTGATGAATGGGGCAGTGAGCAGCCAAATTCGAGCCCAAACCAAACACGAAAAGATGAATATTGGTCGCTTATTCGGTGGCACCAACTCCCCACTGCAAGCCATCAGCATCGATTGTGAAATCGAAACGCCAGCTTTAGGAATTGACGAAATAACCATCCAAAGTGATACTCGCAAAATTTCATTCACTAAAATAAATTCGTACATTGTAAAACATCAAAATATTAAACCAGGAAAATTTTATTTACTTTTATGTGGAAAGAGCCAACCTAAGCATCCAATAAGTCCGGCGACAATGTTATAAATGCCCGCCCACATCCACTTCCGTTTAGTGTTGAGAACCAGGAAAAGTGCCAGAAAACAACCGATTATTTCACTGAATCCTGTAACAAAAAATTAAAAACTTCAGACAGGAAACTGTAAAACACTCTCGATTGTGTAAACCTGTGATAATTGTATTGATTTCTAGATACTCCCGACCAAAAGACCGAATATTCAATAACATCCCGTTAAAGTTTACAACATAAACTGCCCAAGCGATGTGCGCCGCAATAAAATGTCTTTTGGCATTAGGTCCTGTCCACAAATCCCACCAGCCCGCGGGGGGTTCCGCAGTCTTTAGTATTTCCGATTGTATCCCTAACTCCTGCTCAAGATCAGCTGGAATGAAGTAATGTCGATCGTTTATTTCTGCTGACTCCAACAAAATAGCTTGCACTTCCTTCACTCGGCCATGCTTAAGAAGCCACAATGGTGCGTCTGGAATCCATCGATAGAGGAAAATTAACACAAATGTTGGCAGCGAAATAGCTAAATAAATATGGACCCAGCTTTGAAAGACGTTCGAGAGTCCTGGTAATAATATCACACCAATTGACCAAAACTGGTCGAAAATTGTACAAACTGCCAATCTGTATTTCCCTCCAGTTATTTCTGAAACTAAAAAAAAGTAAAAAATCATTTTACAAAGATTTTTCTATATTTAGAAATATGCTGAGACATTTTTTTAAATGTTAAACTATATTTTACTCCGTATATTTGGATTTATAAGATTGATGTCTAATTTTTGTCACAATGAACACATTAATGGGCCTATTCTTAAAATGTAAGATTGCTCTGTATCTGTAACTTTACATTTTCAGTCCACTTTGCTATTCACAAACTGTAACTTTGACATTCTGTATCTGTAACTAGCTGTCAAATCATCTGTAAGTTTATGCCGAGAGAAAACTTGTCCATAAGGTTACATTTTTTAAGAAAAATGCAAAATTTTAAGAATAAAGGAAATAAATCGGACTTAATATTGTTGTATAATGGATGGGAAGAAGATTCTGAGTAAGTTAAATAAAAATACTTAGAAAGAAATGTTTATACGATTTGTTATACAGTTCAGAAGAAGCAACTGTCAGGAATCCCTATTATTCAGTTACAGTTTGTGAATACCAATTTGGAATCTAATGTAAAATTAGTGTGGATCATGTGGAACATGTAAAGTTACAGTTGCAGATACATTTACATTCGTGAATAGCCCCATTAATTAAGAAGTGATGGTGTAGAGTGACTGGAAATTAACAACTAATGGGGCTATTCACGAATGTAAATGTATCTGCAACTGTAACTTTACATGTTCCACATGATCCACACTAATTTTACATTAGATTCCAAATTGGTATTCACAAACTGTAACTGAATAATAGGGATTCCTGACAGTTGCTTCTTCTGAACTGTATAACAAATCGTATAAACATTTCTTTCTAAGTATTTTTATTTAACTTACTCAGAATCTTCTTCCCATCCATTATACAACAATATTAAGTCCGACATATTTCCTTTATTCTTAAAATTTTGCATTTTTCTTAAAAAATGTAACCTTATGGATAAGTTTTCTCTCGGCATAAACTTACAGATGATTTGACAGCTAGTTACAGATACAGAATGTCAAAGTTACAGTTTGTGAATAGCAAAGTGGACTGAAAATGTAAAGTTACAGATACAGAGCAATCTTACATTTTAAGAATAGGCCCATAAATATTTGTAATATAAACCATTTTTTCAAAATAAACAACGGTTCGAATTAATTTTATTTTTGCAAAAACGATTACTCTGTAAAACTGTGAAAAAATATCTTTGAAAATGTAATGATTAGCAGATTTTTGAATCACATTTTCAATAAAATCGAAATGTGGTTTTGATATTGAACCTTTTATTATGAACATTTATAAAGTCGAGTCTACGTAGTCTTAAAACTAGCGAATTTTAGTAGGAAATTTTAATAATGCTACAAATGACAAATTTATTTTCGACTTTAACAACCATAAATTTTTAAAATTTTTAAATTGCTACTAATGAGTGAATGACAGCTCATTGATTAGGGCCTTTAGAATGTACTACTAAAATTCGCTAGTTTTAAAACTATGTAGACTCGACTTTATAAATGTTCATTAGTAAGACCCATTATACTTTTGTAAAAGGATTTCTTGGAATGTTTTGTAAAACTTACAAATTACAGTTCCAGCTGTGAACATTAATGCACAGAATATGGCTGAAGTACATCTGAAGAAGCAATGCAACCAAAAATTGTTTATTACTCCGCATAAGCACCCAGAAACTATTTGAGAAGTCATTCCAATTAGCATAACTCGGCGTGGACTAAAACTGGAAATGAAAAAAGTTGAAATTGTGGAAATTTAATAAGATTTTATCAGAAGAAAAACCACAACGGAACCAATTTTTTTTGGTTTAAAACGAGGCCTTTTTAATTTAGGCAGCCATTATTAATAATTTTGAAGGAACCTGAATTGTGGGGTTTCTTCCCTAAATCTAAGATTCTTTAATTATCTTACTAATCCATTAATCTCGTAGCGATAATACCACCCAAAAGTACTCCGAAAAGATGGAAAAACTGAGTCCAAGCAACGAGAATTTCCTGGGAGCAAACCAAATCGAACTGCATGACCAATGAATAATATTTAGCCTCGTGCTGGAATTCCGAACATTCCACTGTGTTGCTTATATTCTCTACTGGAATCCTGGCTTTGTGATCGTATTCGTAAATGTAATTAAAATAGTTTCTTGCTCGTTGTTCGGCATTTTCGAAAACGTTGCAATGATCAGTTACATTTTCCTCTGTTTGAGGATGGGCTAAATTGACCCAGATTGATGAATTGTAATTTGTGAGATTTTCCGGTGGTTTGCAGAACACTTCCCCATCCCGAGGTTCTGGGGCGGTAAAAATAACACAAGCCATGAACCATGAGGATGGTATTTTGCATAAAAATATTATCAGAACTGCTCTTAGCTGCCAGATTCCAAAATTTCCTGTCACCTTTCCGACAACATCGTTCATTTTTTAAGATGACCTCCGTATGATTTGCTTTCACCAATATTGCAGTTATAAGATGGAGTTAGAAATGTTCAAACATCTAAAAAAAAAGAATTGTGTGAATTAATACTATATCGATCCTTTCGAAATCTATGTAAAACTGTAAGCGCGAAGCAAGAAAGAAGTACGTTATGAGGACATACTCGCTCGCGATTATATGTTATAGTTCATTTATGGGCTCTGCTATATAACCGAGGATTCCATATAACTGAGAGGTCGAATTTTGGTCATATTTTCTTAGCTAAGAGCAGTTTATTAATAAAAAGTTTGACCGGTAATGGAAGTTTTAATAATTATTTTTCATAAAAATATTTAAATAAGTCTTGTTGTTTAGTATTGTTTGTATTTATTTAAAATAAATCTTTTCTCTGAGCTTGCATAGAATCGCGGTGTCTTGCAATTCTACATCGTTTAAAATAAAACAACGTTTATCCGTTTTTCACATTTTTCAAAAGATTTTTTCGCTAATAAATCAGAATCCGATCTTTTTACAGGAAAACAAAGAACCAGAGCACTTCTTAGCATTTAGGCCCGTTTGCTGATACGAGTCATAACTATTTAAGTTATGCTTAGCCTTCTTAAACCATAGAAATTCTGGAACTTAACAAATTTAAGTTCGACATAAGTTGCTAAGTTTCGTTGGTGCAAACCGCTCTTAATGATATAACTTTCCACACCTTATTTTCATTAAACACTTTTTTTATAGTTTTAGCCAGAGCTTAAGGGAACAATTTAAAAACAAATTTTTAAAATTTAATTTTTCACAAGAGGAACTAAGTTTTGTAAAAATTTCATAGAAATAATTTAGAACAAAAAAAAGTTTCTTTAAAATTTAAAGGTATTTATACTCATCAATTGCCTCTTTTTGGCATTTTGAATACTTCAAATGATACGATCCGGAAGCAAAATTCGACTAAACTGAAATAAATTATCTAACTTGTCGTCAAAACATTTTTCAGTTGACTTAAGATTTATATTTTGTCCACAATGTTCCGGCAATGAAAAAAAGTTCAAAATTCGATAAGTAAATTAAGTTAATTGTCTGCTAATCTGATAACCACGTTCGGTTCTCATTCTGAATTTCTAATCACTGTTGAGGTGTTGTGTTGAAACTACTATTTTACATTTCAATTCTGAAATGAAAATCAACCACCAAAAAGCATAGAGATATATTTGTACGATGAAAAGTGATAAAGTGAAACGTTCTTTTAAATATTTACACTATTTAATAAATGGATTATAGATCCCATAATAAATGAGATACGACTAGATAGCTCTTTTATACTTCGATGTCATACTGGTGGCAGAACCTTTTCTTATCTCTTTTGGTTGTCGTTTCTTTGATAAAGTGAACTTTGGATCCTAATAGTTGGGGGTCCCATAAACCCCTAGAATAAACTATTTTTGAAGCGATCAATATCCTTTGTAAGTTTTTTCCTTACGAAGTAAAAATTCAAGGTGAAAATCCACCAAGTGTGACAGTTATTTTTATGGCTTTCCAATTATTTTGTGATATAATAATTGTGATCAATTTTATTTACACACTAACATAGTAGCATTACTATCTATATATGGCACTACAAACACAAAGTGCGGTAGAGCCTGCGAAATAGCCAGATAAGTAACAGATTTTAATAAAAATAATATTTGCAGATGAAAAAATACCTACAAAAAATAATTTCAAGACGAATTAACTTACCTTAATTATGTACGAATTTTCAAAAAATTTCTTTCTGTTGTTTTTAATTTCTTTCGACAAATTAAAAAAGCTTCGGACTCTAAACCACTGTAGATCACAGTCTAAAGTCCAAAATTGATTATGCTAAAATTTATATTGGTGGAATATTTATATTAGATATGGTTGATCAACCATTAGCACATTGATTTATATAAAACACACTTCACTTTTTAAAAAAATGCGTTGGACGCTTAAAACAATTTGTTTATTCAAATATAAAACTTTGTTTTCTGACAACTTTAAGATAGTTTCGTGAGGCTTTTTGAATTTTGACTGAATGAAATTAGTTTGCGGTAACAAATCAGTTATAGAACTGCGATTTCTTTAATGCAAGAGCCTAACTCAGTATTTCGATTTATTCAGTTTGAAATAGAATACAAACCATAGTATAGAGTTCGCGGGTCAATTGAAAACAAGCAACTTCAATTGATCACCACCATTCAATTGAAATGCCGAGGCAAATATAGTAAAAAAAATTTCTTTTTATAATTTAGTTTCTGATCCCAGCTGACCAGCCAGCCTTGTAGCCCAGCTAGGCCAAAGAGGTTCTTATAGAATCTGTTAGCTCGTCACGTGATTATATGAAATTTTATGAAATCAGATAATAAAAACTTATTAAAAATGTTCTTCATTTCTTTGTAGTTTGTTGTTTGGTGACGCTCAGTTAAATTACATTTCTATTTAAATTTCTGCAGTTAAATATTAAGAATTGTTGTTTTTCGGGGAACTCAATATATCCCGATGTATTTTAAATACACTTCATGTATGCATAATTTCAGATTAATCTTAATTAAAATTAACTGAAACATTTTCTTCATCACACAGTACAAGTCTTTGACTCAAGTGGTTTACTATCTGACTGAATCTTATTTTCAAACGTGTGGGGTAACTGAAATGGCAGAGGGGAGACAGAAAAAATGAATGAAATTCTTAGTAATCATTAAAAGTTTAATGTTTCAATTTGTGTGTAAGGACGAAGGTTACGAGATTACGTAAAGCGCAACTACAAAATTTAAACGTTTTATTTTTTTTCAAAGTATTTTATTAATTAAAGTATATGGGCGTGAACAATTAATAAGAAAATATAGAAGAATCAAGGGACATCGCAGGGAGAATTTTGAAAGAATCGACGGAGAATTTTGAAAGAAGATATTTACAAAAAGATGTTACGAAAATAAGCCTCAGATACTCAAACTCGCACAAAGTTCCCTTTTCGGCCGCGCTCGTCGCCACGTTCTTTGTACGCGGAAAAGTTCTTTTTTTAGCCACGGCGCCACGTTCTTTGTACGTGCAAAAGTTCCTTTTTTAGCCACGGCGCCACATTCGCGCTAAAAAAAAGCAAAAGCAAGAACCAAAACTTAGCGAGAACGCACAACATTTTGCACGACACCTGACGACAAATTTTATAAGTGTGTCTGTCAATTTGATCCCTTCAGGATATTAGCGTTCATTTGATAACGCTGCAATTGTAATAGTGATCGTCATCAGAGCAAGTAGGATTGTAAATCTTTTTATTTTCAAACTTCTCTACTTTTCATTGATTTTTCAGGCACATAAACACCGAAAATTTCATTCTACCTCCGCCTCAGGGGAACCTCACCTACGCAAACTCGCCCAGATGGACTGGGTGACTTCTTTTCCAAAAAAGGTAAACGTTTCCCTTTTGATTAGCAATAGGCAAGTCCGATTGGAATTATTTTCTTTTGGACAAACGGATGAACTTCTCAAGCTAAGTATATGAAATCCTGTACATTTTTCTTTTGCACGCGGACGCTACAATCTTTCACTTTCAACCATAAAATGAAGATTTTTTTGTTCGTTTTATCTCCACCTTAAAAGATCGCTTAGCTTAATTCGCAAACATCCCAAACATGAATGCACCCTTGTACTCTATATGAGAATTATTTAGTAGTATATTAGATTTGGTATACCATCTGTAACGCATCTAACTAATTATGGGACACAAAAACGAACTACACAAGAGTGTTTTACATAACAAAAGATTTTGATTTCCGATTGTCCGTCAAGTTTCTCGTAAAAAATTCCCCCTCCCTCATACAAATTAACTAGTTTTGTGCGATTTTCTCGAAAATTGTTTAGGATATGATTTTACACAACTCTTCCATACATCAAAGTTCAATCGAAACATTCCTTACCTCCTCATCCCTCTCTCCACCCCCCCCCCCCCCCCTCCCATACAAATTGATTTTTCTTAAATAAAATTTTTGCCTGTATTTGATGATTGGCCCCTGGAAACTGAAGCCTGACTTTTGTTAAGGAATGAAATTTCGTCCAAATTGTGCACAGATATCGTTAAAAACAAATTTTAAAAAACTGGAACATTTTTATGTAAAAAAATATTACATTAAGTTTTACACAAAGAAAAAGCATCATTTACTTATAGGCAAATTTTGAGCTATTTTTTCACCAAATTCAATTCTAATGTTAATTTACACTAAATCATTTTTAATTCAATTAAAACTGCTTTTGTCGTGTTTCTTTCTCCGCTTCAGTAACTTGAACTTCTGCCCAGAAATCTGCAATACTCGCACGCCTGGATCGGTTAAAGTGGGGTAGTTCTGGCCCAAGTGTTTCCATCGACGAAATCATAGGAGTTGCTTGACTTGGAGTTGATGTTGGTACATTTATACTTCCGACACTGCAAGCCGAATTGCGTCGAGATAAAATGATGACAGAATTTTTTCTGAAGGTGTTCAGCGTCGGGACTCTCTCTATTCGTGGTTGATTTCTATTCCAGAATTGCCCATCGATATACCACATGGAGAGTCCATTGAAAACCGCCAATACTGCGAATATCGTAATAGGTAGCAAGTGATTGATTACGGAAAGAGCAACTATAAAAGGTGCAATCAACAACCAAATTCGACTCCACGTAACTACGGATTTCATTAGCATTTTTCGCTTTGGCTCTGTGACTAATTCATTAGAACATGTTGTTAAAACTGAAAGCGAAGATGCATTAGCGACCTTCAAACCGACTGAAAACATCATTTCAAATCCAACGCGCCGACTTTCCTTTACTGTAGGGATTTTTCTAATTTTTACAAAAATATCCGGGAATTTTTCCAGGCAATGGTTTTCTTGACTTACTTGAACGTGGAACCAGCCATACGAAAAAAGTGAGTCCTCCGAAAATAGTTACCAGTATTCCGACCCAGAACCATCTTCGTCTGGTATACAAAATGAAATACAGTCCGATAAATATTCCAATCATTTCAGCGAAACCCATAACGGCCGTGTTTACGTGTAAATGATCTACTCCAAAAGCCCTTATGTTTGGAACCTGTAACGCATATTTTTGATATTTTATGATATTCACATTAAATAATAAAAATGTTTGAATGTGACTGGCAATGCCAGGTTTTTTAAACCGTGTTACATTGGAAAAAAAACATCCAGAATGACTTAGGCCCGCTGTACACTTGAGCTAAGTTAGCTCAGCTATGTGCCTGTTTAGAGCTTAACGTGGCGTGTTTCGTCACGTATCAAAGGAAGGATAATGTGAACCGCTAAACGTCCACGTCTAAACAGGCACATAGCTGAGCTAACTTAGTTCAAGTGTACGGCGGGCCTTAAAATGACTTGAAAACTATGTTTTTCGTAAAAAATTCGTCACAAATTCGTACATAAAAACAAAAAACCTTTTGTTCAGTCCAAAAGAAATCATTCAAAAATTTCTCTAAAAATGTAACTAAAAAATCTAACAAAATAAGATATGCTGCATAGAATTTGGATGCGTGTACAGAATTAGCCGATCACTAATATTGTAAATTTTTTTAAACTATAAATTTGCGTACTTTTTTAGGGTTCAAATTAAATACAAACCATTGCATGATACAACATCATCCACACCATCCAAGCCATGTGGACGGCAAAAATGAAAGAGCGACGCGTTTCGCCGTCCCAAATCGAGAAATAATTTACAGAACTACGTTTGGTTTTTTTTATTTCAATTAGGTACATATTTAACTGATGTTCTAGATCCAGGGGAATTTCTGTGTTATTGTACGCTGCACATTCCAATAAAATTCTTAGTGTATCGTCAATATTCCCTTTCTCGATGTGCCACCGGGGAGAGTCCGAAATCCACCTGAAACGATATTTTTATTTTACATATTTTAATATCATTGTAAAAGTATAAATTTGATCACAGCACCCAAAGCTGTAAAATGACAAACATCCTAATTGATTACACAGTCAATTATTACCTCTGGTTTTCATGTGTGATTACTTTGCGACTGATATACATACCAACAGTGTCAGTTTGAACTGTGAATATTTGGACAATCAGTTAATTTATTTATAATTTTTTCTCGCCTTGAGCTTGATTAAACTAAATTAATTACGACCTTAGCAAAAAAAAGTATTAATACTCTATACATATTTTAGTTACTAACCAGCGGAATTTTGTAAAGAAAACCAAATATTTTGTGCATTTTGAAACACAAAATAAAAACAATTGCTATATTTAAAAAAAAAAAAAAGAATTCTGTGTAAAAAACGGACTTTTTTTACTCTATATAATATATCAAATGGACAGATATGCGGAAGTATATTAGATTTTGAGTATATTAGATCATATAGAAGTATATTAGATTTTGTATACCGTTTGTAACTCATCTAACCAATCATCGGACACAAAAATGATCTAAACAAGGGTGTTAGGGAAGACAAAAGATTTTGGTTTCCGCAGATCTGTCCGTCTGTCCACAAACACTAAAAAATACTAAAAAAAACTCATTTTTTTTGGTAATTTATGGAATTTTTATATGTTTTCTACTTAAATATTTTCCTATATTATGAAATCCCAATAATGTTGAACGTCTATATTTTCAATAAACATTATCAATAGTTTTACTAAAGTTTGAAGTCGATTCGTCATGGCAAAAGGTTTCGGTTCGGGCCTAAAAACCTGGGGCTTTATCATGTATCTCGAATCGAAAATCAAATCGACTCGAACGCCGTACTCGAAAATGAATTGCATTGGTATCATGTAAAACTTTCGTATCGAGTAAAAAGTACTGCCATAAATTAATCGAAAACGAGAAACTTGCTGGTAACTTGGAAATTTCGTGGTTATATTTAGTGTCATTATTGAATAGTTGTAAATAATTTGCTGTTAGTTTTTGCGTTTTCTTTTTTGTGAAATTAATGCCGGCAGTTTAAAAAAATTGAAATAAGAACCGGATAAAAGTGAATGTGAAATAAGTGCCAGAAAAAAGTTATGACGGCGGTTTCAACCCAAGAATTGTAAGAAAATTCATACGGAATGGACTTCGTTTAAAATCGTAATTAACTAAATATTATATGTTAGAGGCAACTTTTCCTTATTTTTAATAGATTTAAATATGTTTTGCAAGAAATAAAATTCTTACATAAAAAAAACATTGAAATTACTTAAATTTTCCTTTCGAGTTTCATTTCCGGCGACTGAAAAGTGTTCGAGCAAATTTCCGAAAATGAATGACAAATATTTGATCGAATTCGAATTAGCTGATACCGATTCAAAAATTCCCGTACATTTCATTTTCGATTCGAGTTCCCTGATAGGGCCCCTGTTTCTGTCGAACACTAAAGATATCTTTTAGAAAATGTAATATCTTTTAGAAAATGTAATGAAGTGGTGCAAAATATAGTTATTTTAAAATCGTATTTGTTGTTGTGATCGTATTTTTCACTCACCTGTGCAGGAAAACCAAAATAATTGTGAATGATGAAATGAAAACGTATAAGTAAGTCCAACTATCAAAAAAAATTGATATTGCCGGCAATAAAATTAATCCAATAGACCAAAACAATTCAAAAAGTGTTACGATAACAGTTTTCGCTTTTCGATTGGTGATGTCAGCAACTAAAAATGTATGTTATTCAGCAATTTTATGTCCAAAGAGTTTTTAGAAATTCAAATATTGATACAAAGTATCAGAGAAAATGAATATCTAAACCAATTTAATCTATTTACGGATTCTTTGACCGGATGTGTACATAAACGCACACGCTGCGGCTGTCACACATCGGAAAAATATATGAAGTTCATACGAGTTAACCAATCCGGTTAGATTTCCGGCAAATATCGATCCAATCATTCCAACCATCATGAAGCGTCTTGGACTAATTCTGGAATTACACGGAACAAAACGTTTTTTGAAATAATTCCAATTGTCTTATGTAATAAAAATTACATATCCAGCGCTTCGCCACTGATAAGGCCTCCAGTCAAAGTTCCCAGAGCGTGAGCGGATTGGGTTACGCTGATTAAAATGGTCCCGGAGCACATTAGATTGAAATCCGTTATTAGTGAATTATATTCTGGGTTCTTCTCGATGGTACTGCAAGGAATCACTTGCTTACCATTCTGCATCGGTTTCTCGAATGGGTTTGCGTAGTTGGAATAATTGGTGGCAAATTTTTTATCCTGGGGCTGACAAAAGTCGACTTCGAATTCCTTATCTGTTTCAAGTTCTGCGTGTGAAGGATGGGACTTTTTTACCCAGTCCACCGCGTCTGCTGATCCATTTATTTCGACAGTTTCCGGTGGCTGGCAATAAAAGTCGGAGCTTTTCGGAGCTGGGGCCGTGTAAATCACTGCAGCCATGAACCAAGCAGAAGGAATTTTGCAAAGGAAGATCAGCAGAATGGTGCGCATCTGCCAACGCCCGATGTCGCCGGTGACTTGATGTATAATATCCTGTTTTCGTTTTTCGGGAATCGGGACTTCCGCTTGATCCGGAAATACGATTTGCGAAACTGTCGTAGAACCCGGGACTTGTAAGCTAACGTGCATTTCGAATCGGAGGTTTTTTAAGCGTTTCCAGAGAAGCACGCGGAACGACTGCCAAAAGTTTTTCAATGTCCAGTGGTCCAATATCTGTTAATTCTGTTAATTTTTCCCGTCATCGATTGTATGTCAGTTAAGTGGAAAGTTAAACATTCAGAGTCGATTATTACTCATTAGATCAATTTTCGGCATATTGTTCAGGAATTGTTGTAAGCGATGTTCTGATTTTTATTTAGCACCTAAATTTGACTATTTCGAATTATTATTTGACATGTTAAAGGTTTTATGGATATATCTGCAAAAAGCATTTTAACTGGGCTTCCATGGATTCGTGTTGATGGGTTTTAAAACCTGAAATCAGTGTTTCATTTTTTCAACACTCCAATTTTCCGAAACACTTTTTATAGTGTTCCGACACCACAAATAGCAAAACAATATAAAAATCAGTAAAATGTTTTTCGAGTGAAATCGTGGCTTACAGACATATAGAGAAATTCAATTTTGTATAGAACATATAAAAGATCTAAATCCAAAAATTTCACCAATCTACCTCTGTATAGTAAAAATGAGCAAAACATAAACACCAAAATTTCAAAACTAATGATGTTTCTATAAAAAAAAATCTAAAAACTCTTCCCACTTTTATTTGGGGTATTTTTTTCGGATTTTTGAGTTAGTTCTGATATTTATTCAAGTCATTCTATGTAGAAATTGCTACTGGAATCCCTCGATTTTCCACGTTTTTGGCCGGGGTCATTTTCTGTCGTATATCGAAACGTTGTTCATTTGACGGAAAGTATCAGAGAGACCGTCTGCAAAATGCTACTAAATATGATTGTGGGTTTTTTTTTGACTTGGCTGGCCAAAGCTCAATTTTTGGCCGTTAGTTTTAAATAAAATGAAAACGAAATTTTATCATAGATGCTCCCTTGCTACTTGTACTTTATTCCATACATTTAAGCGCCGGAAATACAACAAGGATTAGTTTTTTTTTAACACAAAAGTTTTATTGATTGACTCTAATTTCATATATAGGTATATATATTGTTTTGTTACGACTTTTTATAGATTTTCGTATTAGATAATGTTCGAAACATTTAAAATTTACATTCGCCTAATTTTAGTTTTTAGAGTACTGAATTGTATAAAAGAATTTAATCGAAAGTAATTTAATTTTTTGTTTTTATTAAATCAAAAATCGTAAACATTACGTTTTTTGTATCTATTAAATTTATTCATAATTAATTTTTTTTAATATGTATATATTTTAATACTTAGATTCTGTTTATTTTATAATCATTACTTTTATATTCAAAGACTAGAGAATTGTTTTAGCAAAAATTTGATTTGTAAGAAAATTTTGGAAAGGTCTAATGATTTCTCATTTTAACTCAACAAAAAAACCCATAAGTAAAATCGATTCTCACCTTATTCAAGGAATATTAAACAAGTTTGAGGAAATAATTTTCAACGTTATGGGAAATATAAATTTTTTTTTGGTTGAAAAGATTCGTATGTAAATAATTTACAAATGAATATTTGCTTTTAAATAAATTGATATTTGGTTCTGATCTACAACCACATCTTTTATTTAGTTCAATTTGATTTTAAATTAACTTTATTCATATCTATTTAATATTAATCTTTGGAATTTTTTTTCTTGCTTTAAGTAAAATAAGTTTACTTACTTAAATTTCTATAATTCATTCTAAGATGTATCTAATATCAAGGAATATTTCAATAATTTTTCTTAAATCGATTCGTTAAAATTATTTGTGCACATATTTGATGATATTTATGTAATTATTTTATTTTTTTAATAAATTTTTTGCGCTTATCACAGAAAAAATATAAAAATTGTTTAAGTTACATATCTTATTACCTTTATTTAAATAGTTTGTTTTTGTTCAGATTGAAATCGTGTTACTTTGAAAGTTGTACAAATAGTATTCACGATTGATGAATCAGTAGTTATATACAGCGGTAATTGAGATTTTAATTTTAGAAGATTTTTTTACTAGAACTCAATTCTTCATTTTCATGCTTAAAAATTTCAAAATTACGTTAGAATTCCATTGGATTGAGAGTAGAACTAGAGACTTTAAACGTATAATTTAAATTTAATTCAATGCTTAAGAGATGTTCAAATGTTTTTTTCGATAATGATTTTGTCTAGTATTTAAAATCTTTAATTTGATACGGATTTTTAAAACGTATAAACAGATTTGATGTTTTTTTTCAAAAAGATATTATAGCTATTTACTTTTAGCTTGTTCCGTTTTTTCATTTGAACTATTATTTGGATAGACATTAGATTGAAAAATTCTTATATCACCATCATTCGAGTTCAGGTGGTTATCTTTTAAATTAATTGAGCTCTGAAACCTAAAACTTATACATTAGGATTGCACAAAATATCCATTTTTATCAAATTTAAGACAACCATTTTCTGTCCTAATCTGAATGCATAATCAAAATATGTACAGTGACGCCAAAATATATTTTTTTTTGTTTATATTCGACTTTCAGATTTGAAACTAAGTTTTCTAATCGGAAAATCCATTCTACTGATCTCCAGTCAATTTACCATATTTTTTTTAATGTTTCTTGTATAATTCAAGTGGTTAGTTTTAGAATCCTTAAAAGAATTAAACAAATTGTCACTGTATATTTTTATAATGCTATAAAAATTAAGCTTATTTTAATGGTACTCTATGTCAAATGTATAATGATAGTAATTTTTAATTTGATTTTTCGAGAAATATTGAAAAAAGTTATAAAGTTTTGTAAAAAAAAACTATTTTTACAAATATATATAAATCTTGAATGCGTTTCAGGAAAATAAAATTGGATTTTTACACAATTTCTTGAATATTAGCTTTGCTTTATAATTTCTCTTAAACTACGTACCGTAAACTACAATTGGATTGGCCTCTAAATTAAGTTTCAAAAACAAAAAAAAACAAGGTCTTCTAAAAACTTTCAGCTCTATCTAAAACTGCTCAAATAAATAACTTACAGATAAAATTTACAACAATTCTTTGTCCCTATTTGATTTAAGATATACAAACCTTTCTTAAAAAAAATCTACTAACTTTAAAAATTAAAACTAAAAGGAACATCGATCTGGGACAAGTGGCCTCAGTTTACGGTACAAACAAACAGGATTCTCATATCAAATTTAAGTTGAAAAAAAGATTTTAGCTAATATTATTGATTTAGTAATGTATTTGTCACCTCAGAGAAGGACAACAAAGGACTCCCGTCCGGGTGATCGGTGTACGTGTTGGATGCGTAGAGAGCTGTGTGAGCGGTGATATTGGGGATATGTTGGCGCCCGCTACTACCCCCGGATGATGCTGGTGCGATTGCAATGGATGATGCGGATGATGGTGATGATGGGCTGGGTGAGGGGCATCCATGTAGCCGTTGTTGCGCGAAAGATAGTGCGATTGACTGGTGTCGACCGCCAATGATGACCTAAAAAATAGGAAATTCGTTATAAAATGATTTGTATTTAAGAAATTTTCATATTTCTAAAGTAATCTTGTTTTAAATAACTTGGAGTTGATACAGAAGGAAAAATAGCCGATACAGGATTTAGAATTAATGTTAAAAGCTTAAATACAAGCCATATTCACTGCTTCTTTTTTATAAGAAACTGTTTAGAAAGACCCCATACCAAATTATCCAAATTATCGTATTTACTGATAGTCAGACTGATCAAATTAGAACGAAATTAAAATTTGATATTAGATCTGTTACATTTTGCTTCGCTGTGTACGTCGATTATTTTGTGGACAACTCCTAAGTATTGAAAGCCTATGAAAGTTTTAAATGAGGGTATATTTACACGCACAGGAAATGAAAGCTTCAATTAAATATGGTTTTTGAGGTGCAAAACAAAGAAGCGTTACCAACACAACATTTCTAAAAAAAAATGAAAAGCAATTTACGCATTCGTTCACCATTCATACAACATAAATAAAAAATTAAAACAGCTAATAAAAAACTTAAAGTAATAAAAAAAAACATTGGGATCAAAATTTGAAAAAAAAAGTTTCAACTAAATCGACACTCACTGCTGAGTGCTTGCGTGCTGAGGAGCGTGGTGATAAGTGAAATACTGGTATTGCGAGTAGGACGCAGGACTCCATACCTCGCAGCTGCTGCTATTACTGCCGACCACCGTTTGATGTGGTTGATGTTGCGGATGCTGGACAATTTGGTGATGATGCGACTGCTGGTGGTGATGATGAGGTGTCGGGGGTGGGTGAACAGAGGATACTGAAGCTGACTGCATAATTACGTCGGAATGACTATGTGGCGACTGATGATGGTGGGAGTGATCCACTATGGGCGACGTGTGTTGATGCGAAAGGGATGCGACCGGATAAATGGCCGACGGATCGATGTTTTCACTGGAATGCTGATGATGGATCTGATAAATCTGAACGTCCGCGATGGAAGAATCCTTGTTGGCGGTACCGTTCCATTTCAGATGTGAAGAATGTTGCAAGTGCTGTTGCTGGGGCGGTTGTTGGTGGTTGTGGTCATCCATCTTAATTGATTGACTCTCGCTATAGAGGCCATTAGAGGTTGGCGTGTTGTTGGGAGATCGATTCGTTGCGCCAGTATTGCCACTTGCAGTAGCCCCTGTTGATACAGGTGTAGAATTATTGGCAGCTGCTGTGCCCCACATCAAAACTGTTTGGCGTTCATAGTGCGGTGGCGAATGTTCCACTTTCGGTGTCACCGAAACGATTGAGTTGCCGCCGTTTGTTGCACTTGTGTTGGTGTTATTTGCCGATGAGTTATTGCTTGTGTTGATGTGATTTGGTGTCGCATTCAGTGCTATCGACGAGGTGCTGTTCACTGGTGAAGGACCTCCGGACGAGCAAGATACAACCTCCATTATTTGCGGCGAGGATTTTGGAGTTTTCAGTGCGATCTAAGTGATTATTAATGGATTTTAAATAACTTTTTGAAATAAAGTTATGAGGTAATTTTTAAATGAGGTACAGATAGCTCAATTATATAAACTCAGCTGTAAGGATTTGTAGGTTCTGTAGAGAAAAATATTTTTAAGAAATTTCGAACAACTTACTTGAGGTGTTGATGTCGGACTGCAGTATCCACTATAGACAGCTCGTCCCGTTACATCGGCTCCACTACCATAGTATTTACTGGAGGAGTCCTGCCACTTGTCCTCTTTGCTTGCTATGCCATAGCCGTCATAGGATAGAAATCCGTTTGTAACATACGAAGCTGGAGCCGTGGAGTGATGATAATCAGGATAATACCCACTAACTCCTTGAAACCGATACTGATGGAACAGGTTTTCTGTGACGGGATAAAAATTGGTGGAATGAACGGAAGGAGTCATGTACAGGTTATCTGTTGGAGCGTAAGGGGAAGTCGTATACATTGGATTCAAATTGGAGTAGGCAGCTGCTACAGCAGCCGCTGGATCTGGAATATATTCAACCACTGGAGCGGGTGGCGTCACCTGAAACGAAGTAGTTCAAATCAGGGTTTGCTTGGTAAAACGGAAATGTGTTAAGTAACGCAGATAATAAAAAACGTAAAAATAAATTGGTTAATAAACCATTTTCCATTAATATTGTTTTTATTACTATGGCTGTTATGATATCCCTCACCTGTCCCAACGGTGACGATTGCTGTAGTTTACGTTTCGATCGGCACGTCGATAAGAAATCACGCAATTGCGTTTTGTAGCGACGACTAGAACGTTGCGGCGTGACTGGGGGTGGTAGAGATGTCGGTGAACCGGTGGGTGCAACCACTAATTGATCAGCCTCTGAGAAATATGTTGATGCTAGGCCTGTGTCCAGGTAACTAACTTTAAAGTCCATTGTACGCTTGCCAAGCAAATCGCGACCTTCCTCTTCCATCAACTGACGATGTGTGCAGATCACGAAATCCGGCTTCGAATTCTTGTAAACAAGTCTGGAGCTACAAAGTGCGAAAATTTAGTTTGTTCAATGTTAAATATGTTAATAGTTTATTAAAAGAAAGGCTATTTAGTATAACACACTTTATTTAACATGATTATAATTTGATATTTATTGTTTTAGTGCTAGGAGAAGACTGAATAATAAAAGTTACAGTAACCGACCAGCTAGTCATTGTTTATAATAACAACTCAATATATTTTTTAGATCACATTTATATATATTATATTCTAAATTTTAACTAGATAAAAATGTATTAATTGTACCTGGTTTGAAGCCATTGCCATTCGCCATCCTTCTTTTGGTATCTATAGGCTATCATACCTGAGGCACCTGTTTTTAATACTAAAAAGAATTTTTGATAAATTTTTCTGTATCTAAAATAAAAGTAGGCACGTTTAAATTTACGTACGTTCTTGATGAGCACTAGCAACGTATGATAAGTCATCGTAATGAACTAAATCGTAACCGCCCATATTCACAAGCTCGGAATCTGAATATCCAAGGATCATTTTCCCCCTAATAACAAAAATATTTATAATAAAATTCACCAAGAATTTAAGACCCACCTTTGATCCATGGACACAAGTGACAAATCCAATTTGTGCTTCGACTTGAACATGTTTTCCTTTTGGGGGATCTCCAGAAGACTTGGTGGCCCAAACGGCGTACAATAGGCGAACAATGCTAAAGGTGGTTCTTCGGTCTTTCGGTTTTGGCCATGGAGAATTTTGATGCGGCCTCGAATATCCAGTCTTAGGAACCCGGAAGTATTATCCAACAAACAACGGAAGCGCACGGTGAAGCTACGTTCGAGATACGTACTTTTATCAGGCGCCAGCGCCTCACCTAGTGGCATCCCGGACATGTCGGCGGGAAGAAAGGAGTTCCACAACAGCTGTCGCTGCAATTCTTCTCTATCTTCAGAGTGGACTAGTTCGTACACAGATTGATGGACTATGTCAGACTGAAATTGAGAAAGTTAAAAAATTAGTAAATATGTTAAGCAGCTTTAGAAAAAAATCTTTTGTATTATTTTGTAGAAATGAGACGTTGTATGCAAAAGCGGTGTAAGTATATAGTTTTATAATTAAGTTTCTTGCAAATATTTCTCTTATTTTCCAAATCTTTTCGAGAGAACCATAGAGATGTTATGCACCATGCATATAACTTTTAAGTGAGCTATCAAATAAATCAAATACATCCGTTAGCTCCTGATCCTGCATACTCAGTTTACCTCGAGCTTGCACAATTTTTAAATATACAAACAGCAACGACAAAAAATATATGAAAAAAAATAACATTTATTAATAATAATGATCGTTGATTCTTGCATGACGGGAGCAGAAGAGGTAGCACAGTTAGGGGTATATTTTCATATTTTTTCGACAATCAAAAGTACCCCACTGTGGCGTAGAGTCATAAATTTTGGCCAATCAACTTGTAAGCCATGTCGCGAATTTGTAGGTTCTCCTGTATGGCAGACTATTTTGTATTTTTGTGTTCACTTATGTTGTTGTATGTAGATGAGGAACAAATTATGATAATGTTGATGATGATCATGGAAGTAAAAACGAAAGCGACGACGAGCCGAGACTAGAATGAATGATATGAAAATCATAAATAGCGCCAAGTAGTGATTACCACGTTAGATTTATCAATCGATTTTGTGCGAATTTTCTAAATATAATTATTGTACCGCCTCAAATAGATAAATAGTCGTAACATATAACAATTAACTGAGAAAGAACGAATAAAATTTCAGAGTGACTTCGGATAGTCATACATTTATTAGTTGTGTTTTTTGCAAGGGTTTGAAGTCGTTCTGAAAATGCCCCAACTCTGACGCTTATGATTCACGGAATTTTTCAGCATGCTTTTACGAAATTTTAGATAATATTAGAATTATTAAATCAATATAGATATTAAGGTTGGTCTCGGGCCTTTTTCTCAGCAGATAGCTCTGATGCACTATAAAGCCCCATTTACATTACTGACTAATCTCCGGTAAGTCGGCACTTGCCAGGCAGCAATATACTTACCGGTCAGTGGAGATAATCGTAGAAACGGGCCTTAACTTCGTGTAGCGACCTTATAATTAGAGTATCACCAATCGTCACTCTTCCTCGAATATGGACTATTTTCTTGTCAATCTTTTAAGTAATTTACATCATTTAAATTTTTGTTAATCCTCAAACATGTTTGCTTCCTAAAGACTTTTTAAGTAGTCTCAGCGTAACATTTAATTGAGCCTCTTCGTCCTTTTTCTCAACTTTCAATTTATCTCCATTTTACCCAATTTCACGCATGTTAGCTGGAAATCAACTTGTAAAGTGCAAATAATCGATATTTTAATCGTGTATTGATTTATTGGAAAATTTAATGCAGCTGATTGCATTTCGATACTAAAAGCTGTTATTACTACACACAACCCAGAGGGTTTGGTTAGATTTCTCTTCGTACCGTCTGGGCCCTTCCTTTGGGCCTGTGCTCAGTGATTCGCTTGGTTAAAGCAAACTTAACAACTTCTTTGATGTTTTAATTTTCATAATCCAAAAAAAAAAGAAAATCCAAGTCTGATTTCTCGGGTCATTTCTTACCTTGTTTAGTGTTCTTGTATTTCTACATTGAATCTTTATTGATATATTAGCAATTGGATATTTGCTTAGCTCTCGTATTTATTTATTAATTTTTCAATTCGGTTGAAACGATGGGACAGTGAAACTTGGAGTTTGAGGACTGCTACATTTCAAATTTCTCTTTAACCCTAGAATGAACGATCATCTAGGAGGTTAAAAATCGCCAATTTTTTAAATTACGAATTGTTATTATAAAAATTGATTGATGTTTTAAATAAAAACGTTTACACATTTAGTACCTACTATGGGTTGGATCATTACAAAAATATAAAGGAGAAAGTACTTATAATAGAGTAAAAATCAATATTGGTATAAAATTCAAATTATTGTAAAAATAGTTGTTTTATGGTAATTGAAGTTTATTGGCGATTTCCGTCAAACTAAAAGACTTTTATGAGCCAAACTATCAAAGTTATCTTAAAAAGCTTCAATACATATTTAACTAAAATTTTAAATACTGCAAACAAATTGTTTTTAAGTTAATGGTCATTTATTTTGTAAGCAAGAAAAAGTTATCCACCAACCCAGAAATGGCAATGGAAATTTTAATTGGATAGTGAAATCCATTGAATTTGATACCTGTGTAAATCCAATATACACATAATTCGGATCGTTGTTTCCTCCCTTTATTTATTTTTTAAATAAGAAAACTAATCAACGTATCAAAGAATAAAAAATATTTATGCATTATCCACTACTTTCCGCATTCGTAATTTATTATTATTGTTTACCGTCAACGATTAATCAAGTACATTAAGTTAACGAATTCATTTTTAAAATCTAAAGAAATAACTAATGGATATTGGATGCTCATTTAAGCTTTTTCATATTGATAAGAAATGTTTTAGTTTTTCCAAGGATTAAAGAATTAATTAAACTATCTTTGGAGAAAATCCTACTAATTGGCGGACGATACGAATTATGCACATTTGGAACGATGCGTTTTCACGCAGAAAATTCGTACAATTTGAATTTCACGAAAAAATGTTTTTCTTTTTCAAAATTTTTTTTAGCCTTCATGCAAGGCTACAATACGCGCGTTGTGTTCGAAAAATACGTTTAAAACTTCCTTAACAGGCGCCGGACAACAAAGTCTCATTTAAAGGATTCCCTTTTCATTATTTATGAAAAAACAATTTATACAAGCAAAAAAAATATCAATAACAAGAAAACCGGTAACAGTAAGTTGGTTAAAACCAATATCTAAAAAAAGTTGTGACGTTGAATTGGGGCGTACAAGATCTGCAATAAATGGATTCATGTAGAGTTTGGAATTATCATAAAGAAGTGTCTGATAAAGGATTGCAAAACTGAATGGACGCTATTGCGGAGGAAAATTTTATTACCATTTGGTGGAACGCCACTTTGTTGTTGGAAATTGCGATGATTTCAACGACGACAGACGAGATACCAATTTTGAAATATTAAAAATTAATTTTGAGGAGAACACTGAATTTTCGTCCCGCAATTTGCTCATTTGATGGAGCCAAATTCCTTTTTATCGGAAATGAGAAACACCAGAACAGAATTTATGTCTCAATTTATGGGGATGCACTCCTCGAGGAGATTAATAGCGTAAGCGATAGGAACTGGGCAAATGTTGTAAAGGTAAATTTCAAAAATGATTAATCGCCCACGAAAGATTGTGGATCGCTTAGCACAATATTCAGTTAAATCAAATGGAAGAAAATTGAGGGGTTGAAAGTTATCAACAATTGCAAATTGATTTGTTTTTCAGATCGAAACAAATTGAGATATTATCAGAAAAGCGAATGCATTTTTATTCTCGTTGCTTCCAAGTGGCAAGTTTTATTGTTCTATGTATATACGAGTTTTAGTAAACGTTTTTTCAAAGAAAATTTGTGTTTTTTTTAAATAACGAAAAAAACGAATAGTTTCAATCCGTTTAATGGTGGCCTATACTGAAATATTTAAGTTTTTCCTGTGCTTTAAAAAGTTTGAATTCGTTTACACAGATACATTTCATACGAAAATAAGATTGAATTTTTTAGAATTCGAAAAGGTAAATAACCTATGAAAAATCATATTAAATTGTTATTCAACTATTGAAAATGTTCTTGTAACTGTAATATCTCGAACCAAAGAACGAAAGACTGATAAACTGAAGAGTCGTAATTTTTGAAAAATTGAGTGCTGCAAGCGTTAGACGAAATGGGATATGATTGCCACTATTTAATCTTCAGTAGTTGCGTTAAACATACATAATGACCACAGAATAATGCCTTCAACTATTAATCTTTAAGCCAAAGTCATTCGACGTCCAGAAATTCGGTTAAACGAAAATTCATTTTAAAGGAGCCATCCGAAAGTTGTAATAATCACGCAAAATACAGTGCCACTGTCCGAAATAAAGAAATGGATGGGGTATTTTAAAGTTAACGAAAGGGCATCGCAAATACCCTCAGGGAAATAATTTTCACAGTAGATATATACTTACATCTGTTTCAAAAACGTCTAAAGTATGTTTTCATTCATAAATTTAATAATCTCCTGCAGTAAATAAAGCAGCGACTATAAAATAGATTTATTCGATTCGATTTGATCATTTTAGACAAATGGTGAAAGAATAGGAGTTTAAAGACCTCGAGGGGAAATTTTCGTCTAGCAGATAACATGGAAACACAAAAATTTGGGGAAAAAAGAAAATACTGACTCGTTTTAATAGACAGAGAAATAATGAGCAAAAGTAACTTACTCACCTGGTGAAATCCCAAATAGCTTTCTATACTATGAGTTGCAAAGAATACTTCACCCTCACACGTGAGGATCATTAGAAATCCATTTAGTGCCTGAAATGATATCAAAAACATAAAATGATCAGCTCAAATACTACGAAGGAAAAAAATAAAAAGAACTTCAAAAGGCAAGCAACAACAAAAAAAAAAACATTACCTTAAGACAAATATCAAAAACAAAACAAAATAAATTTATTAAAGGTACGTCGAAATGTTTTTGTCTTTAATTTAATTTACGATGAGAAGAAATAACATCTCGAAATGTTGACGGCGATGATGATGAGATCGTTACGAGATCAAAGGAAAGGGTCTTGGCATTATTTTAGCTGATCTTGTACTCGATACTCAAACGGAGGCTCAAAGCGAAACTAACCTAACCAGGAAATGATCACAATTATCGCAGTGATGTTATGCCCGAATATTAGTGTAAGAATCTATCCATCTACTTGATGTGGATCAGGTAAAAAGTGTTAAAAAACAATTGACCGACAATGTTAACATTATGATGGAAGATTGTAGACGAATTAAGAGAGGTCCTACGATGTAAGTATATAATAATAATATTAATTATTTACAGTCTCTGTATAAAAATTGAAACAACTGAAAACTGATTTTAATATTATTAAAAAAATTCATTTCATGAAATGTCTCGAGTATCTAAATATTTTATTTAGGCTCAAAAAAGTTTATCTGACTTATAGAGGACGAAGGTTGGCTGAGCAATGTGTATTTCAAAACGGGATTAATCAAGAAAATCTAATAAAAGCTTTAAGAAAAAATATCAGTTGTGATCAACACAAAACTTTTCTCTGCAATATTTAGTTTCGGAAAAAAATGTAAAAAATGATATTTTTTCAAATATTTCAAGATATGTAAAAATCATTAAAGAAAAAATGAATCTGGTCATATGTATTTTTTCATAATAGCGCATAGTTTTCGAAAGATTTTCAAAAAACCGAAAGATTTTCAAAAAACTGATTTTTTCAAATATCATGAGAACCGTTAGAGGTACAAAAAACAGTTAAACCAAAAAATTTAGAAAATTTTATATCCTTCAAATTTTGTTACATTTTTTGTTTTACAAAAGCGCATAGTTCTCGAGTTATTTAAGATAAACGGACATATAGGCAGACCGATAGACCAACAGACAGATGCACGGACATCCTAATATTCTGCCTGAAACGGATTTCGTATTGATCAGAAATGTTTATCTGCCCAAGTTCTCGAGTCGGTCACTATCATAAACACCATACTTTCCTTCTATAGAAGAGGAAAGTAAAAAATATAGAGAATAAAACAATCACCCTTTTTTATGTCAACTACTTAAATTTATTCTACAATATTAAAGTGTGTTAAAAAGTATCCACAAACCTGCTGTGCGTTGTAATTTTTGAGAAAAGATTGTATTGGGTTAAGTTTTTCCCGACAGTGGTTTGATTTCCGAAAAGCCAAGGTAGCGCAGTCGCTAAAAATCTGGCGGCACGAGATTATTGCCTTTGTTTTTCAATACTCGCAGCTCATAAAAAAATGATATTATAAAGACAAGCGTCTAATGTCAAAATAACAACATTTCAAATGATCCAAATGAACATTTACAAATACTTTAAAAACTTTAATCTTCAGAGGAACTGGCCAAAGCATCGAAGAAGAGCACATCGTCTATTGAACATTGAGCTCTCACATTATTTAGCATTTGGCTCGTTGGACGGTTCGTTATTAAAATCGCATTAGAGTGGCATCTTTCCATGGGTTCGGGTTAAATTCGACAATACCTGACAGAAGAAAAAACAGTAGAAATCTCCGCAAAATAAGGAGCTGTACGGTGGCCGGTTTCTATGTTAGAATAAACCATTCGTATAAAATAAATTGTAAATGGGCTGAGGATATGTGTAGCTTTTTATATGTGTAAGCTTGAAAAAGATAAAATATTAGGTTTTCTGTTTACCAAACTAGCGTCACAAATGAAATAGAATTATGGTGAGCGACTAGAGCTGTAATTAATTGATGATAAGATAATCCTTAATTATTTGTTGGGGTTTAATAGAATCCAATTCGTCAAAAAATCTCAACTTTACAGACGTTTGTGTGGTGGCAGAGCGATGATCAGTAATAATTTTTATTTGTCGGCACTTTACATGTTCATCTGAGGTCTAATTTTAGTTAATGATAGTGTATAACTTTCAAAATAATGAAATAGTAAGGATATTATGGAACAACATTTTCTATAAGTATCAATAATTTTTCACGGCCAAATTACGATTGTTGTATCTAATTGAGGTGATTTTTGGCTTTTAAATTGCTTGACCTATTTATTGAACATAAGATGAAAGTGTGAAAAACAAACTGTCTAAATTTCGACATAATCAAGTGTATATAAATTCTATTATAATTAATTGTTAAAAAATCAAATATTTTTGTTTCGGCCTAATCTTGTAAGCGCAATGCTGGTAAATGATCCACAAATTAAGCTATGACTTTACAGAATGTGCAAAACTGTTAAGAGTTTAAAACTTTCTCTGGCGATAAAGTTAATTGTAGGAAAAAACAGTTTTGTTTTGGACCTAAGTTTAACTTTGAATTTCGGACAATTTTTTAAACTTTCGTTTTATTATTAAACTTTTTGTTTGTTAGTAAAAATAAAAGAAGAAATGCTACTTACAGTACTAAGCAATTTTCATATATAAATTTCATGAAAAGTTAGAACTTTTCGCCACACTCGAATTTGAAAAAACCGTCCCTAAAATGTCGTATGAATTGTAATTCTTTTGCATTTTTACGAAATTTTTCACCATGTCCACTCTTTTCCCCTGTTGCTTTTTCCAGAATCAGGAAAAAACAACAAGTGAAAAGAAGTATGAAAACTACAAAAAAGAGCAAGAATTCAAAACGGAAACGAAATTTGTCAAAACCTGTTGGCACCTAATAAATTAATTTGCAAAAATATTATTCAACAGGTAGAGTTATTTAGAAATTGTGTGAAAATTCTCCTTTTTTGGTGCCTATTTGGGAGGTTCTAATAAAACCATCCCTTGTTTCCGTAGATTTAATTGCATTAAAGGAGTAGTGCAGCTGTTGTTGTTAGAGGTGATGCCCCTAAAAGAACTGGCGTGACAAGCCCAAATACGATTTTAAAATGCATGCAATCGAATGCACTTCAAATGCAACAGTGTGCCGACCGAAGTCGGACTTCATTCCGTGTCAGGTTATCCTCATTTCAGAATTTTAGTTCCCAATTCATCGTATATAAAACGAAAATCACTTCCAGTTAACGTGTAGTAAAACTATCTAAACTCACCTCGTCCACAAAATAAAGTGGTGCAATTCATGCGGAAAAACCTCGACAAAGTTCAACATTAGAATCAAACAGTTATTCAGAAAGTTACGTTTAAATGTTTCCCAAACGTCAGGTCAGTTCGTATACTGATGCGATATGAAACACCCGAATCGCAAAAAAGATTTATTTCTAATTGAAACGCAAAAGATTTTGTTGGACGACGACCTTCAATGGACTATGAGTGTACATAAAACAATAATGCAACCTGAAGTGCATTAGAGCTGCAGTTTAATACATTTGGGGAAAAAGAAAATATGAAAATAAGGTTGAGCCTAATGTACCCCCATTTAAATGAGAAGCTAAGTAATGTTAGTGCAACGGAGAATTTCCCCTTTGGTAGAAATTATAATTTTTCAAACCCATGCAGAAATGCGGTTTGTTCAATTTTAGTGATACAATTTTACTGAAAATACAACTTTTTCACATGTGTAAAGGATTTCAAGTTATCATTCTTACAATTGGGTCTAATTTTTAAGATACACTTCTTTTTAAACTAGATGCATACTCGTCGTTGTTGGGTTAACGCTTTTTTTTGCATAAGTTATTATAAGTTAGCTTTTTAATTGAATTTATTTTCCAGCTCATATTTCTTAAAAATCCATGGCTTTTATCAATTTCATTAAATTCGCAATTGGTAAAGGCCGAGCAAAATTTTTGGTTCAAAGTTCTCGGCTATCGAGCTATGGGACACAGCTCAGAATTCTCGGACAACTCCAAGAAAATAAAATAACTCACCCTGAATAAAGAAAAAAACCTGAAAATCAATTTTCCTATCATTTATGTTGAATTATTGTTGCAGGTTTTGGCTTGGGTTTATAGTTTGAGAAATTTAATTGGAGCGTCGCAATTTGAGGATTCCGTAAAATCACCGGGCAGCACAGGTAGATAGATAAATGTAAATGCAACAAAGATTGAACGAAACAACAAAAAACTCACAATTGATGCCGAAGTGCAATCAGAAAAAAATATCATGAACGTAACGAAAATCACACTTTAATTCAGTTTTAGATTAGTCTTCTTCTCTGTATGCCTGGCTGGATGAGTGCTCTAATTAAATTAATGTACGTTAATTGCATAGTGTTTAATCACTCAACAATAATTTTACTGTTGAATGTAGTTTTCGAATATATTTCCGTTTGTTTTAAGTGGTTATGCTACAAGGGAATGCTTAAAAAAAAGTGCTAACAAGGCGAAAAGAAAAAAAAATCATTTAACAATAAAAAAATAATAAATTTTCTTTGATTTATTGTGTTTAGAGTGAGGTATAGATATCCGACGTATAAATCATTTTGTGAATTGAATTTTATTGTAGCTAAAATAAGTGATGCGGTTAATGTTGAGAATTTTAGAAGCCAATAAAAAATATTGGACTCTATGTTTGCTAAGTAAAATTTAATAGCAGTTTAAGCAAAACCGGAGTTTAGGTTATTAATAAACAAGTTGAACCTATATTAAAATGCTAAACTGGGTGCTGAATTTAGTCACTCTCGATATTAAAATGCTAAACTGGGTGCTGAATTTAGTCACTCTCGATATTAAAATGCTAAACTGGGTGTTGAATTTAGTAACTACGTTTTTTGCGCCCTGAGCAAAAATTTGATTTGCGCCCTGAGCAAAAATTTTATTTGCGCCCTTCGGACACTAAAGAAAAGTATTAGTCACCATTTCACGAAAAAAGGAATAATTTTTATATTCATCTTATAAAAAAATTGACTATTTGGAATATCTTGGATGGATTCTATATTTTCTTCTTGATCAATCAATCAAAATGTAGGTGTTGTTTTGCTATTGTTGATGGTTAGTTCGCATACAGTTTGCGGTTTTGTGGTGAAAAAACTTGATATTTGTTTATGAGTTTTTGAAATCCCTTTTCTCTGGAATTTTCTTTTTCCCTATAAACAGCTCCACTTGGTTTAGAAGTTATAGGCCTTTACAAAAACAATTTAATTAATGGTGAGATTTCTGAATTACAATTACAAAAAAGCTACCTAGATAAAAATGTTAGCTACAACAACTCAAAATCTGCTTATCGCCAATTACTTGTTCAATAATTTTAAAATGTAATTCCATCACTAATACATCGATACGTCCTAAATGTCAAATTCGTCGGCTGCGGGGAAAACAATCTGTGAGAGTTGAAAAACTACTTGGTATCTTGAATCAAATTTGAGGAAAATTTGATTTGGTAGGTAGAATGAGGTAAAATTTAGTTTTGAAAATAGTCTGAGTGTGATAACCCGTTGATAAGTTCATTATTAATATAATAACAATCCGATTTGCAGTCAGCATTTTCCCCTGCAGTACTCTCGGTGGCTATCCGGTCCTGGTTACTAGAAAATACCCAAAATGGCTGAGAACTTGAAACTTTAACTCACCTGCAAAAACATATCTCCATCTAGTAGTCCATGTTCAAAAGCACCTAGTTCTCGGGTCCGATATCCATCGTGCGAGTGGATGTGTGACAGCATGACATTCTCTTCCTTCTCCTTGTGCATAACCACTATTCCAATATGCCAAAGTTGTAAAAACATGGAAAATAATGGAAAAGAGAATAAGGTCAAAAGGTTGCTTGCCTGAATTCGAGGAAAATATTCACCAACAACATTTTCTTCCACACTTAATTAATCAATTTTTATATTGAGATTAATAAAATTTTATTCATTTTCATTTCGGAAAAGTTTTTTTTGCTGTTTTTGGGTATCTCCTATCCGCCATTATCATATCGCAAAACAAATTAGATAAAAGAAAAAATAACAAAATATGGAAAAAGTCAAAAGAAAAACTAACTTTAATAACCGACAAAGCCATTCCCAACCGGAGTAGTTTTCCGAAGGGATATCAAAATATTTTATTTAGATTCCAAGCCGTAAAAATATATAAGGGGAAGTAACATATACAAAACAGAGACAAAACATCCAGTACCAAACCGTCAGTTCACAGGAAGGAAAAATTGTTGTTGGGGAATTTTCTTCTGCTCGTCTTCGTATTCGGTTGGTGGAAAGAAAAAAAATGTGTGAGGAAAATTTGATGGGGGAAACCTGACGGTTTTAGGATGGCCGATATACGAATACAAAAAATGGCCGCAATAATAAAGGTTCCAATGCCGTTCTACAAGATGGCTCCACTATTACATTTCATATTTTTTTCAACCGGGTGGGCAAAAAAGATATTAGCGTTCATCCCTTAATTATACATATTTTAGATATCTGTCAGTGATTCTTATTACCTTAATTTCAGGCGATTTTTCTCTGGTTTCCCAAATTGGGGGTGATTTACCAAGGTATGTAATGAGAACGGGAAGTTTTTTTTATTTAACTAAACGAAAATCTTTCGCTATCGTCTATAAAAAGAGTTTTAGAGTCGGGGATAGAAAAACGGTACTAGGTTGATGATTTCACGTATCAATAAATTCGTATAAACCTATACAAAAATGCATGCCTCAAAGGTAAAAGCTCAAGCAAATTTTTCATTTCAGACTTTTTTTTTAATATACAATTCTCTTAATATGAGTAGGTACTGCTAGTAGATTTTTTTTTTAACTTGCAAGTGAAAAAAGCTAATTAGAAATTGGAGGACAAATTTATGTTTTGGTTTGTGCGTTAGAGTGATAAGAAAATGAAAATAATAATTTAAGTATATCCTTGACAGTTGTTGGTATCATTAAATCAAAACAACGACCCATAAAAGTGATTTATGCTGACAGACTTTGTACTAAAACTATGCTGTGGCTATGCTTCTTTAACAAATTTTTCTTAATTTTTTTTTGTATGAGCTAACATAAAGGCACGCACGTAATCACAAATACGAGAAACTAGAATAAATTTTAGATAGTAAGTAAAAAAAAAATCTAAAAGAAAACTTTACAAGGGTGCACAATATTTTGATAAAAATCATAATTTATAGCAAAAGAAAAGCCCACCACTCTGACTTAGTGTCGATTGATATAGAAGGAACGTATGAGAGTGAGATAGTGGGGTATAAATTTTTGAACATTAATTTTGAACAATGTCCAACTATCTCGGAAAATGTATTTACGGATTTTTTTTTTGCTTGGCAATGTTTGTCATTCGTATTTAACAATCGTTTCTGGTCGAGTACGGTAACGGACCACGATCACCTAAACCTCTCTAAGTGGAAAAAAATTCAGGTGAAAATTCTAAGTGGAAAAAAATTCAGGTGAAAATTTAGTACATTTCGGAGCCTTTATAAATGGCGAATAGCTACACACCACTTTTTTTTATTTTAGAATTCCTAGCTTTTGTTGATTAAAGAGCTAGACAAGGGAAATTCGTTGCGAGACCGGCGAAAATGTCGCAGTGAAAGTCGTAGCAGCTCCCGGCAGCAGACATTAACAAATGACGAAAGCTCCCGTCGTCCCCGGTCTTACAGCACCCTTAATCTGGGGGTTAAACAGTCCATCTGTAAACCCTGAACAAGCAAAAACAAATAAGTGAGAAGGACCTGGCAACTAGGACGATAGACAGAAAATGTTTTTTCTTCTCTATTTTTTATTGTCGCTTTCGGAATCGCGAGACCGACGCCTAACAGAGGGTCAAATAAAAAAATAAACTAGAAAAAGGTAATAATAACGGGGATATGTTAATAAATTTCAACTAGAATTTATTATTTGCGATAAAAATCATAATCCTCGAAAAATATTTTAGTTCCCTTTTTTATTTCTTCCTTTACATCTTTTGGCCACGTTGCTTTTATTTCTATTTTCGTTGGGGGGTTTTTTTTTTCCTATATCGCTTTTGTTTTTATAACGTATTTTTAAGGGTTAATTAGTGGTGGCGGCAATGGGAGGTATTTTCATATCACATCAAAAATTCCGTAGTTGGAAAGCTAAAAACGAGCCCCAAACCTCGTTGTGGTTTCACGTGAAAATATAAAAGTTAATTACATTTATGTCTACAGCTAGTTTAGTTGCGCGACTCTATTTGAGTCAAAAGACATAATAGAGTAAAATAGAACATCATTGCGGATTATTGTCAAAGTGACTGGAAATAGAATATTTTTGATGGAATGCGTGGTCGAACTTATGCTTGGAAAAAAATTATTCAATATATAAATGTTATTGAGATTTTAGCTTAACTCAGTGTGAGCTTGAATTGAATTAGATTAATTAGGCCTAGATGAAAGGATAATATGACGTCTAATTGATCTGGAATTTAAAGACAGCCTGCCGGCAGAGATCGATACTGAATGATTTGTGATAGTATGTTACAATGGAGAGTGATAAGAAGATGAAGTGTAGGTTCGGTGATTTTGGAATCCTTTTTTATATTTTTCATATTTTAGTTGTGTACACTTTGCGGGCTCGCTCATACACAGAGTTAACGAAATACGTAATGAATAATAGTTAAAGTCTGTTTTATAAGTTTTTCTATTTCTAATTTTTTCTGGTTTTTTCACGGTTTATTGTTTTATTTTTCATTAAATTAATGAGCCTTCGCGATGTGTGTGATGTCATTGTGCGGACAAAATGATTGTCGAGGATGATAAACAATTTAATTAAATCAAAGCTTTTTACAATGTGCCAAGAGTTTATGAAGGGTCCTTAAAAAGCATGTTTTATATACCAAAGGAGCGGCATATTTTATATTTTTTCATACTTAATAATATTTTTGTGAATGGGTATCTGAATGCTGTTGTATCACTTTTAAAATCTTTTCAGTTGTTATTGTTTTGTGGCGGTTGCATGATCTACAGTCGGAAATTTTGCCACGTAATATTACAAATAATTTTAGTATGTGCTGACAAAATTTTCAAATTTATTGGTTTATGTAACGCAAATTTTTTCATTATCAAAAACAAAAAATTCAGAAAAAAAAATTATTGCAAGTTGTTTTCATAAAACAACAGGAATTGATTTTGATAAACGATCGTGTACCACCAATTTAGTATCGCAGAATAAAATTCGAAAATTTGAATAATAAAATTCAGGTTCGAGTGTTATTTGTAAGCAGGGCCCCTTATTTTATCTTCAGGAAAAAAGGCGGCAAAGATAACTAGATTCTTTCAAATTACTTTAGACTTATAGATATGCTTGATGAAACACAGTATGACTATATTTCATAATTTTACGTATATCAATTATTTGCTAGAGCGATGATACACGATATTTTCGGATTAAATGCGCTATTTGTGTGGTCTATTTAATGTTCGATTTATTATAACTTAGAAAAGTTGAAATTTTAACCGATCAGAAGATACAGATGCATTCACGAGTTGATTTTGTTTTTATCTTTATATTGGCATCTTGGATGCATATTTAAGGAATGTCTAACTTAACTTGACAGTTCAGAATCGTCTTATGTAAATTTCACGCTATGCTCAACGAAATCTTCTTTTCTCTAATCGAAACCTGGTCGAAAGTGTTATTCGTTGTAACGTAACTAAAAATGTCAGTGTGCAAAAACCGCCTAAGAAAGACTTATTGGCGATTGCAAGTATTATTTGATTTCTTTTCGAATTTGCAAGCTATTCACCTAACCACTTTACACGCACCATGCTTACTAATAATCTTTAAGTATTAAAATCTGAATAGTAGATATTGAATTGAGGTTAAGTCATATGCGCAAATGACGTAACTTAAATGCTACGGATTTTAATTAAAGCACTCGTTAATGGAAATTGTTAACTTTGTTAAATTTTCTAGGGCTCTAAAATCCTCATTTTATGGCTTTAGGAATTGCAACTCTCAGAAAAAAGAAAGCTGATAGATTTTTATGAAACCCACTGTCCATGTATTACCATCATCTCTTATAAATTAGGAATGCAATCGCAATGGCGAAAAATGTCTTTTTGGTATTTTCTTCAAAATTGCGTTATGACGTTAAAGAAATTGAATTTCGTAACGAAAACCGATAATTTTTTATTCGTTTTTTCGTTATACGATGTTATTTTCATTGCACAAAAATGATGCATTAGTTATATTTTGGCGAAGAAAACATTTAACACCAAAAAAAAGTCAATCAAGACACGAAAGGAGAAAACAGAATCAGTTGCGGATTTCGTTTTTGGTACAGTTGTGACGAAATGATAACGTATAACGAAATAATAACATTATCACGTAACGGAATGAAACCTTTTTCTCGGTACATATCGAAATAACGTAACGAAACAAAATTTTAAATTCGTTACATAACGAAATGTATAACGTTACAATTTTTTTCCCTTTTGCATCCGTTTTTATAATTTCTTGAAGTTTTTTCGTAAAAAAAGTATTCAAAAAATAGCAACATACTAGTATACCTATAGCGCATACATTGACGGTCACTAATATATTTTTCCTAAAAACCTTTATGAACAAATACATTTACATTACGCAATGGATTTAAGGGTATTTAAGGAAATAAAAGGAAAATTGATGTAAACTTTCGCGCATGTTTTCTTTTGCGAATACATTCAAGTTTTCGCTGAGGTCCCCCTGTTTATACCATCAACACAGACTCACTAAATGATTGGCCTTAAATAGCATTTTCCTTTGCCAGGCATGTCAATGAGTCTTCGGTAAAAAAAAACAGCAACCAATAGCAACCACCGCCCCATTTCGATAGGATGAGTCATCGACTTGGGTACTTCTGCTGATGTATTCAATTCTAAGGGCTGGTGAAACCCACCCTACTTGTGGCTTGTGCACTTTAAGTGCTTTTCTTACATTTTTCTCTATACCCTTAGGAGAAACCTAAAATTGGAATCAACAAAATGGGAAAACTGAAGAAATAGCTCAGCAAATAAAGGCACCCCTATGGCCACTCGTATTTGTCCTCTATAAGTCTACCATCTAACTCTCTGATCCGATCCCAGTCTTACAAATCCCATAGAAAAACACTACACAGAAATAATGCTTTTGTCTGAAAATGTATAGCAAATGTCTAAATAGAGCTAGGAAAATGGCTGAATTAGTGTACGAAATAGGGGTTGACTGCGCCACCCAATGTTGTTGAGGAATCACATAGTAACCTCTAAGCGCATTAAAAATTGTTCCATTCAATTCGGACATAAAAACGATGTATATTGTGCGGCAATAGTTTTGATGAAGAATTATTGTTTATTGTGAAAAACAAAAATAATGAAATTCCGGCTTTTTTTTTGAAAACTTATTCACATAAAATTAAGTCGAAGAATAAAATTTTACAAGTTCATAATTTTATAGAGAATTTGCTACTCATATCTTGTACTTCTGCAAAATAAGTTCTTAATACCGAAATAAATTACGAAGACAATTTTTCCTTTTATAAGTATAGACAAACGGTTACGCGGGGGTCACCGGACAGAAATGCATTTCAGCAGGCCCGGGGTCACCCACAACCCCCAGTACACTCTAGAAAATTTTATTGTAATTTTACCCCTATTATCGTAGGAAACCATTTTCCTACGATAATAGGGGTAAAATTACACCGAGTCGTAATGGCTTAAAAGCTATGCATTTTTACTCATTTTGTGGCGTACAAAAGCCTCTTTTACGGGGGAACTTTAAGCTAAATAAGAAGTAAAAGTACAATACGGGTGTAATTTTACGACATGGATGTTTAAAATTACCACATTTTTGTTGTAATTTTCCTCCTATTTGGTAGCAAAACCGCGTCTTAAAGGTGTAATTTTACGACATTTTTTGTTTAAAATTACACCGAAAATGGTATTAGAATTTCTCGGCTTATACGGCCTGCAAAAACAAAAATATTATATTATTTTTGCGGATGTTTTCACATCCAAATTTCCCGGGCATGTCTGCCATGTGGCAGGCGCCACACAGGATTTTGGTAGAGTAAAACTCGATTCGAGTATTTATACTCCGATGCCACAAACCTTATGCGAATTATAAGGTTAAGGTTAAATTGTCCGTACAATAATGCAAAAATACCCTGCGAGCGTGTTTTTACACCAAAATGAGAGTAAAAATACGAATATTGGTCGAAATTTTACGCAAGGTTTAAAATTACCCTATTTCTAGTGTAAGATTAATGTTTTTTGGGTGATTTTACAACTTAATTGGTGTGCGAGCTAAATTCTGATTTTTTTTCGAAATTTTACGACGTTTTTGCAAATTTACCCCGTTTTTACCCCATTTTTCGGTTTAAATTCAAATTCATTTTCTACAGTGTACTTATATTTCTTTACACGCGATTACACACTTAAATTTATCTGTTCTAAATAATATTTTGAAAAAATATCTAAAAGCAATAACCAATTAATGTTAACGTCACGGGCAAGTCATGCAAAATTATCGTGGATTTTAACGTATTAAGAATTGGCGTCCAATGATGGAGGTGATCAGATCAATTTTCTGTAGAAAAGCTTGAATGTTGTTCTATTTGTTTTGACAAAATAATAAAAATATTAAACCATAAACGACACAGAATAAAGGCGCAAGAAGATTTTAATAGAAAAAAAAGTGTCAAAATCCTTTTATGTCAAAAGTAATTCCGCTTTAATCAATATCTGACAAATAATACTACCTAAATAGTACAAAAGTTTAATAAATATTATTTATAAGTAATAAGCATGAAATAATTTTCGTCTTGCACGTGGATGTCCATCGGTAAACATTCATTTCATGGCTAGAAGAGTCAAAGCACTTTTGCTAACTGCCTCAATGAGTATCGATATACAAAAAACATGTGTTACGAGTATGTTTTATGCTACTATTTACATTCATTCATTGATACGTTAAGTACATACTCTTACTACTTCCTCGAATGTGGTCCCGCACCGCCGAACACGTCCATACGTCAAAAGGTGTGTTTTAAGTATTAAAAAGGAATCAAGATTGTGTCACGCAATGGCGTGACCATCAAACCTTTTCTTACTAACCGACTGACCTTCGACTACATTCTGCCATTTAAATTGTAAGATCTTTCCTTAGATTTTATAATTTGTTATTTTGATCGAAGTGGACTTTAAAGGACTATAATAAGAAGTAGGTACTATTTACATATTTTAATCAATATTTAGCAACAGTTTGAAAGAAAATCAAGGATCTTTTAAGCCTTTAAAAAAATAATCAAGCTATTGTCAAGGGTAACAAGAACGCAATCTTTATAGTTTTCTGAATTTTCAATATTATTATGTCTATCAGGACACATAAATTTTCTCTTTAGAAAAAAAAATCAGTATCTAATGAGAAAATAGGAATTACTTGAAAAATTTAGTATTTTGAAAACTAAACTCCTCGAGAAGTTTGACATCTTTTTTTTTCAAAACCTTCTGCACAACATTTTCATTGCGTTCAATATATTGATCGTGTAAGGACTATATTGAAGCGATCCATACGATTTTGAATGCTTTTCAATATATTGAAGGAAAAATATTGAACGTGTAAGGCAGGTCTAATGTGAAATACTTTTTCAATATTTAGAGTCGACAAATTAAAAAAAAAACAATGCAAAATATTTTCTCAAATAATTTAATTTGCTTTCACTTTATTCTATACTTCATAGTAAGTTTATACGAGTAAAAAAAACTTTGCTGTTACCAAAGTGTATTATTTACTTAATAATATCCGAAAGGTAATTATAAATAGAATATAAATAGTAAGTGGAATGTATAAAAAAAATATATCGGTTAAAATCTAATTAGCACTGCAGACAATAATTTTAATAAAGGGAGAAAATAGGTTCAACTATTCTCGTATGATACGTTTCCCAGTTAGGAGGAAATTATAGCTTAACACCGTATATCATTCTGATTGCCATTTGCCACTCCCAAGCACAGAAGTCCCAGCACTTCATATTTATATGGCGCATTCCCCTTATCTTGTGTTAAATTTTTTGATGTCTACGCTATGAATATTACTGAAAGACGTTAACATATTTTTCTGTTAGTTTTTTTCTGCTCCTTTTTATTTTTCTCTCGAAAGAAGAATGTAGACACTCATATTCCCCATATATCCCAGTATAGTTCAGTTAAAGTAATAACAACAAATTATATTCTTATAGCAATATCTCTTCCACCATTCGCTATGCTTTTTAACTTGTGCCTTTGGCAGGAAAATATGCAGTCGAATTTAGCTCAGTCCTTTTTCATGGAATATTTTCAGCTTGAATCATAGAATTTTGGATGTGAATTCTTGTGTATTTTCCACCAACGACCAGGACTATCGACCTGGAGCAGTTACTTTCTCTCAGCCTTCTTGATGGCAGAAAAATATAAAAAAAAAAATTTATATGTGAGACTGAAACCACCTGGTTTTCGGAAATAAATAATTTTCTTTTACACTACTACCTTCTATTTCAACCAAGTTTCCTTAGGATATTTGCAAGAGCAGACAAAAATATTTCCAGGAAACAGAAATTGAACAAAGTATGAAGAAAGTTTGCTATAGACTTAAGTGTTGTATTGTTTTAACCTTAGTCAAGAACTAAAAACTCTGACAATAGAGGAGAAACGTCTCACAATGAAACGGAATCAAACCGACAGATATACAGACTTTCTGGCATTCAAATTCAAGAGAAATAATTCTTTTTACTTGCAAAAATTAAAAACAAAACTCCCGAAAAATGTAATTTATAACTACTGTCCGGATAAAACCCGCCCGCAAACTACAACAATGCCGTTAATGATTTATTTTCAATCAATTTTTTTTAAAACTCCTTCCCGAGCTATACTTTAGCTTGAACCCGAGACCTAAGACTTTGTAAAAATATATGTTTTTCACCCAGGTCTTTTCTTTTTAGATACCCCATTCTCATTTATTCACTGCTGTGGTAAATCGACTATACCCATCGTATAAACCGCAGTCAGTTCCTTTATATTTCACCCACCCCTTGATTCGCATTATAGCTGGTCTGACCAGGTCTATTAAATTGTATACCTTAGTGCTTTATGCGGTCCTGTAATTAAAGGTTTTAAAGTTTTTGTTCAATTTTTACTACATTATTCATTCACCTTCCCTCCAATTGCTTCTTAAACTTAATCAGTGTGAAAAAAAATTCTCGTTGGCGAGTAAACTACCCTAGAATTTTATGACCTCTATTTCAGTTTTATTCCATCAGAATCGTAGCAGTACCTTTAGTGTTCCAATGTTCCACTTGTGTTGTTTTACCCTCAAAATTTAATTAGGGTAAGTTTAATGCAGGGAAAAGTTCAATACGTTGTCTATAAGCGGGGAATAATTAATTTCCTTTTATTGGCAAGGGAACTATATTATTTTTAACTGTTTGAAGTTTTCATATTACTTCCCAAATTTTATGATCAAATTTGTGAAAAAATTTTCTTTTTTTTTTCAGAAAACTGAAGTTGGTGTTGGTAAGAACTTTTCTAAATATATACATATATGATGAAATCGTTAATATTTAGTTATATTAATAAAAAAATTATTTAATGAAAAAAATTTGTCCTTGAGATTTTGCGTAATAACATTTCCTGAACTCATAACTGAGGCGTTAAAAGCTAGAGTGGACCAACCCACATGTCGAAATCGTGAATTTTTTTGTGTTTGAATCACTATTGCGAGTGAGTTTTTAGATAAAATTGTTTGGATGCAGAAAAGAACATTTCAACATTGAGTAATAAAGTCCACAGAAATTTTTTTTCCAAAAATTTACAGTCAATAAGAGTACAAAAGTGGAAAAGCTTCAAACACTCGATTATGTGGGTTGGTCCACTCTAGCTTTTAACGCCTCAAGTAAGAACTGGCAAAAAAAGTTTTTGTGTTAACTAAGAATTCATTTGAAGATCGGAAGAGAAAAACGACATAACGTGGTTACATTTTCTAACACTAGTATAAAAAAACCATTCGCTGTCTGTGAAGAAAATAGCTTTTGGAGATTTTGATGTAGCAAATTTCATTGATTTAAATCAAAAAACCCTTTCAAACCTTTGTGCAAAAAACAAACCATTTTTGCAAATGTTCGGTGAAAATCAAACAAAAATAATACTTATATAGGCCCTGCCAATATTTAAAAATTTGTAAAATTCCACAAGTTAACTGTTCACTGTGTTCATATACATTTTTAGCCCTTAAATTTCAAATCAATCAGTCACGTGCCGTCTGACTAATCGATGATTTCAGTTTAAACGATTTCGAATTGAATTTCATGGCTCTTTCAATAAAACCAGGCATTGAGAGTATTTAAGTCCAAGTATAAAAAGGGGACTTGCAATCGACAATGAAAAGAACAATTCCTCAACTGCCTTCCCTTCAATAAATTCAGGTCTATTAATCCTGAAGATTGAAACAGATGAGCTCATCAAAAAGCGAAAACTCATCCTCGTGATCATGTCCTGAAAAAAAAGTCACTGAACTTGAATTTGGTTACGGTTTCGGTTCTTGGTCCTCAACGCTCAGTTCTTCTTGTGCCCCTTACAAGGAGTACAAATCGCCCAATCTACTAAATTAAAAAGTCATTTATCTTGTTTTGTGTATGGTCAATAAAAAAGGGAAGGTAGTGAAAATAAGCTATTGCAGAGGTTTTATATGCTTTCCACATTTTCCCTACAAACTTCAATAAATTGCCTTGTCTTCCCTAAGGTTAGTACACGATTTCGAGTTTAGAGAACCTTTGTATTGCCTTTCATCATGGTTTCAGGGATTCCAAGTGACATATGTTAAATGATTGCTTGGTCTGCTTAGAAACCTCTGATGGGAAAGTTAATCGAGGTATCGTTTTCTCAAAGTGTAACGTATTTAGAAATGCCTAGCCTATTTATTAAAAAACGGAATTTCTAGATTCGATTTTTTCGGGTGATCTTAATCCAGGTGTTTAAACTCCATTGATACCGAAGATCAACATGACATTAAAGAATGAATGCAATCGGCTTTTAATCGTTTCGTTTGTTTCTCATTACTTATAATTTGATCAAGAATACATATATTTTAATTCATTTTAACTAAAAATGGGCTAAAACTATACTCATTGTGAAAATTGCAACAAGCCGAGAATGAATTTCCCAACCGGTGCAAATACTTCAATATTATTGGCCAATATCTATTTTCTTGTAGTTCAAATTATTCTTACAAGCAAAATTTTTTTCGCACTCACTATTTCTGAGGGCATATACTACGATTTCACCAATGGAATTCTTATTAAATACATAAAGTTTTGTTTCCAATTTATTTTGGGGTTGCAATTTTAAGCAATGTTACTTTGATATTTGTGCAATATTTGACTTGAAAAAAATAATCAGATTGAGAGCCGTTTGCACCAACGAAACTTAGCAACTTATGTACAACGTAAATTCTTTAAGTCCCAGAATTTCTACGGTTTAATTAGACTAACCGCAACTTAATTATTTAAGAATAGTACGCGCAAACGGGCCTTAATGTTCTGCATGAAAAGCAAATAAAACTTATTTCAAATCACAAAAAAAAAAAATTTATTCAGCTTGAGCACGATTTCTTATAATTATAAATGAGTTAATCGTCGCCCATTTTTAACAATTTCTGTTATGCCAAATTCACATAATCGATATCGGCGAGAAACAACACATTCAGGGTTTCACAGTCCTCTTTTAATTTTAGGTATTCAGTGTTTTCGGTAATATTAAAAGACTGAAAATATTCTGCTGTGAACATCCCACAGCACAGATTTGAGAACAGCGCTTTTATTTGATACGTGACCAAATCATGAACTGCGAATTTGATTGTAAAATATGTCACATACCTTTAAATCCATGTTTGATGTATTCTTTTGAATTTCTATTGTGGCAACGGCTATCAAAATTGAAAAAATTTGCAGTCCGATGAGATAAACAAAAAAAAACCAGCGAGAAAATTTGACAACTAAAAACATTACTAGCGCCACTCGCGGTTGATTCTTGATACCGAATAACCGAGCCGGAAAACACGACTCAAGGCATGTCTACAATTACCGAATCCGGTAATTCATTTTTACATGAACCAAATTACCGTCTCGTTAAAAATCTGTTAAATTTGACTGAATTACCGAGCGGTAAATTTACTCGCAATTTAAAAGAGGACTGTGAATACCCTGATTGAAATGTTGACCATCAATCGTGGCCGGTAAATAGAAGTCCAATCGGCGGTTTTTACTATTTTAGTTGACCGTGTGCATTAGACTTTAGATCACCATTGACGAATCTCTTAAAAGGATCGCCAAATATTTTGACCCGCACCGTTCTGAGTCATTAATTTTTTGTGTGAGCACTTGTAGCCGGAAAATCAAAAATGGTACCACTTCTTCGCAATAGAGGAAGTATTTAAGAAGAAAATCAATTACTTTCCTGGTGCACAGTCATTTTTGTGTCGATGTTAAATATTTTCCTATGGCACGTGTCGAACATTTGTGCGGTTAACGCTGAAATCTTAACAATCAGCGCTGTTTGTTTGAATTGGTTGGGTTCTTTCAAACCCACTATGGATGGACATAACATAAAATTATAGAAAACGTCGACTTACATATAGAACACCGGAAAACTGTAAAATCCAAACAATAAATGGACGACAGGATCGACGTTTAATTTTATGTACCAAAGGTACGAATTTTATCTTAATCGGTTTTTACGTTTATTTTTGTACATACGCTACTTCAGAGTTATTATTTCCTCCGGATGTAGCCTTCGTTAAGGGATTTCGAAAGCCATATTAAGCCTCTACTTTAGTTAATGGACTCAATAGTATTAATAATAATTGAATGAAGAATCACTTTTGTTCTTTTCATATTTTAGTATGGCGCGAGCAGTCCTTTTAGTTATTGCTTTAGTAAATCAATAAAATAAATACGCTTTATTGACATCACAGGGTATTCGGTGGTGAAGTTTAATTAAATATCAGAGGAAATGGGAAAACGTTCTTTTTTCTGTTTGGGCGAATTAGGCAAGGATTAAAGATTCACCATATATATTAGGAAAACTGATTTCGGTCGATTATGTTCTTGTTATTTTTATGAATTGATTCTAGTAATTCATTTCGATTTATGGTTTGAATTAATTTTTTTAAAAGTGTTGAAAAATCCGCAACCGCGAAAACGATTTGGAGCAAAACTTTAACAAATAATACAATTTTATAACGATAACAGCTATTTTAATAGCAAATGTGAAAAAAAAACTTAAAAGAAAAAACCCGTACTAAAGTTTTGTTCATTAAAAAAAATTTCCCCAGCCAAAAAGACATTTTTTGTGCCAATATCAAATATATTCAGGGTATTCACAGTCGTCTTTTAAATTGCGAGTAATTTTACCGCTCGGTAATTCAGTCAAATTTAACAGATTTTTACCGAGACGGTAACTTGGTTCATGTAAAAATGAATTACCGGATTCGGTAATTGTAGACATGCCTTGAGTCGTGTTTTCCGGCCCGGTTATTCGGTATCAAGAATCAACCGCGGGTGGCGCTAGTAATGTTTTCAGTTGTCAAACTTTTTCGCTGGTTTTTTGTTAATCTCATCGGACTGATGCAATTTTTTTCAAATTTGATAGCCGTTGCCATAATAGAAATTCAAAAGAATACATCAAACATGGATTTAAAGGTATGTGACTTATTTTATAATCAAATTCGCAGTTCATGATTTAATCACGTATCCAATAAAAGCGCTGTTCTCAAATCTGTGCTGTGGGATGTTCACAGCAGAATATTTTCAGTCTTTTAATATTCCCGAAAATACCGAATACCGAAAATTAAAAGAGGATTGTGAATACCCTGATTGAATTTTAGGTAATTTTAACGTCGCTGATTGTGAATCGGACTTTACTTTTGGCAGATTCACTCTACTGCTGGAGATATAAAAAAAATTCGATACCAAAAAAGTTGCTTAAAAGATTTTCTTTTCCGTATCTCCAGAAATAGAGTGAATCTGGCCGAAACAAAGTCAGATTTAGAATCAAAATATGATTAAAATTTTATGCAAGTGGTAGGTCTGTGGGGTTGTACTTGATGAACTTTTGTGGAGCATTTCACGAAAAAAAAATAATAAGAAATAAAATAAAGCAAAAATAAATAAATCACGAAAAAACGAAATAATTTTTTTCGGTTTTCGTTATTTTAACGGAATTAAATTTCTATGTATAACGTCAAAACGCAATTTTGAGAAAAAAAAACGGAAAATCGGTATTTCGTTTCGATATTTCGTTACATTACATAACGTTTCCCATCCTTGGTAAAAAGTTCTTCAAAGTTTTTCTGTATTTTGATTAAGAACAGGCGAGGCGATTTAAATAAAAACTTTGAGATTAATGATTGATTGGAATAATGCTATACTCACGTGGATTAAAATAAATGGTCTAATAAATATTTAGGTGACGATTATTCCGTAATTAAATAAACATCCACTAATCACTTCGACTGTAAAATGTATTTAATAAACAGCAGATGAGGCTTTATACCTCGTAACATATTGCGAATTGGACTGATAACGGTTAAAAATATCATGGTGCTCACAATAGAAAATTAATTTTTTTTTCTTTTACATGGCAATAACAGAGATAGAGATAATTAAAAACTGCAAAGCGCAGCGAAAATTCTGTAAGTGTGAAGAACTATAAGCAATATTTAGTGTAATTACTCAGACTTCTACTTTTTTATGTTCGTTAAAAGTGACTAAAACTAACATTCAACATTCTTCATGAAATAGTTTTGAAAGAAGGTTAAGTAAAAATTTTAATAAAGTAATAAATGATGTTGTTTGTTAAATTTTGTGATTTGAAAAATCAAAATTGGTGGAAAAAAGCCTTTTTTAACATGATTGTTCCGCCTTTAATGTAAAACTAAGACGTGAACTGAGATGATTCTAGGGCTACAGCGCGATTTTATAGCTTGAAACGTCGTTGGTTCTAACCTAAATATTTATGACCAACTATCATGCAATCGGAATACTACTTAGTCACTCAGAAATGCAATAGCTTTTGAGAAAATTGCTTGTTGCACTTCGGGGATATGTTTATTCTAGTAAAACTAGAGATAGGAGGCTAAAATTCCATTAATAGCTTGATGTTTGTATTTTTACATTTTGATAAAGTATTTTTAATAAAGTAAACTTTAAAACCTTGCTATTATCGAATTCCAGATGTTAAAAACAAATTCTTGTTATACTTTATTTTTCAAAAGCACAAAAAACCCTAAAAATTTTAATTAAGTATAACCAGAGTTTCATAATATCCGCTTACAAAACGGCTTTGGTCACAATAATTTATTTAAATTTTTTTTTTAAATGTTTGACATACCTTGAAAATAACTTTTAGTCCTTAAATAACTAACTGATAGCCTAAGAATACTCAGTCGATCCAATTTACTAAGAATATTTTGCTCAAATGGTAGTAATGATGCTAAAAGATCTAATTCAGCGTTCAGCCTTTCGCGATGTCGCTTTGATGGATTACTTTTAGTAACACCATCTTTTGGAGGTGGTTTTAAGCTGAAATAAAAGAAATTAAATATTTTTATCAATAAAAAAGAAAGAAATTTAACATGAAATATATTATTAACAAAACGTCTTTAATTCGTTTCACAAAGACCTACAAAAAAATTATTTTGTTGATAAATATCGAGGTAATAATAATCAATTTCGCAATTGAAGGTTTCTTTGGAAGAGGCTTGTAAAACTAAATACAGAGTAAAACGGAAAAATTAAAAATTGAAAGTCACTCAGAGATTCATTAATTTCCGACCAAAATCAATGGTTAAAGTGAAACATTTTGTATTTCTTCCTTTCTAAATACAAAATACAGAGAAGCGTATAAATTTCGCAGCCTGCGCTCCAACAAGAACCCATTAGCCATGTCCATTTGATCTTATAAGTTGGCAGGGTAATTTCGTAGCAAGAATACAAAGAAAATTGTAAGGGAGAATCCACCATTACCAATAAATCTGTATATATATACAATACGTTAACTCAGTGGGTGAGCAATAAGTGTCCTTATTCCAGGACTCAATTCAATCGTCCCAATTCAGAATCTAAAGATGAGCAAAATCATAAGGAGAACCAGTAAATATTTAATTTTGAATTAAACAGTTTATACATTACTAGCTTGCATACCCGTAGTTGCCGGGTTAAGTTTTTTGTCTAAATTTTAGAATAAGAAGAAAACCGGAAAGTACTTAAAAACTTTTTAATGGGTCTACGTTGGGGCTGGACTACCCACGAACATCTATGGCAAATTTCAGCCCAATCGGTACAGTAGTTTCCCCGCGAAAGAGTAACATAACGCAAAAACTAAGTTTCGAAATCACTTTACCCCTTCCCCTTACTCCCCCCCACCTCTCTGGCTACTTTTTAATGGGTGTATGTTGGGGCTGGACCCCCGATGAACATCTATGCCAAATTTCAGGCTAATCGGTTCAGTAGTTTCCCCGCGAAAGAGTAATGCTACATTTACACGAATGACAAATTTGTCATTTTTTTCTTGTCATTATGTTAATTCCCGTGTAAATGGCATAATTTTTGTAATTTTTTCTGTCAGAAAATGTCAATCTCTCATAAAAGAATGAACTTGTCCATTCTTTTATGCCAGATTGTGATTCGTGCAAACGCAATATTAGTTATGACAAAAGTTGAATACTAAAGTTGTCATAACTAATATTGCGTTTGCACGAATGACAATCTGGCATAAAAGAATGGACAAGTTCATTCTTTTATGAGAGATTGACATTTTCTGACAGAAAAAATTACAAAAATTATGCCATTTACACGGGAATTAACATAATGACAAGGAAAAAATGACAAATTTGTCATTCGTGTAAACGTAGCATAACATAACGCAAAAACTAAGTTTCGAAATCACTTTACCCCCTCCCCTTACTCCCCCCACCCCTCGCGCTACTTTTCCGTATGCCAATGTTGGAACCAGAACTACCACAGACTCATGCCAAATTTCAAGTCAATCGGTTCAGCCGTTTTCGCGTGAAAGAGGAACATACAGACAGACACCAACTCATTTTTATATATTAGTATGAGGATTTCGAATTGTCCAAGTTATTTGACATTTTATCTGGTTTGTATTTTATTTATTAACTGAAAACGATCAAATATTAAATTAATAATTCTTTTAGTAGTAAAAATTCTTCAGTGTTATTCACAAAACATGTCTCAAAAATTCATATAGGTTTTTCAAAATTGGTATACATTAAAAAAAATCATGTCATTAAAAATATTCATGACGACTAAGACCACCCTTACATTATTCTTATTATACCCGTATGGTTCTTAGTGACTATGTTTACCTAATTTTATTGACTATTTGATAGATATATATGTATACTCGTATTTAAAAAGCCAAACTAAAACATTTTTCTATTGATTAAACAAACTTTTAAAAGGTAAATTTATAGTATTTCAAATGTTATAACTATAAGTCTAAATTACTATTTACGACTTGGTGAAAAGGGCATAATTTTGTCTATTCAAGTATTGGAAAAACTTACTTCGGAATTTTATACATATATATGTAAGGTGATTAACATAATCTATCACTAAAGTCATTAAAACTTAAAAATTTAAAAGTTAAAAACTTACTTAAGAACTTGAGTTTTGATAACTTTAGTGATAGATTTTTTTTAAGTTTAAAAGTTTTCTGATTTTTTTCCAAATTTAACTTTTCTATATAAGAGCATTTGTTAGGATTTGAATTGTTTAACTAGTACCGCGTCTTGACATATATAACTCATAGATATATAAAATTTAGTATGAATTTTCATGAATATATTGTTAGTGCTGAAATTTAGGAGTTTAAAATTTTAAATTTTTATTCACGTTTGTAAAAAAAACATCTAGGAATAAGGTAACTTCTGTAGATAGAAACACAGCTTAAAGCTGCTCCACAAATTTATTCGACGCTGTGAACAATATAAACTCACATTTCGATCAATATTTTAAGGGAGGAATAGACCAAAAAACCTTTTCTGTTTGGCCACATGATTAGGTGCAGTTCATTTTAACAGATGGAAACACATACAAGTGTAATTTTGATTGCTTTTGTAGTGTTTGTAAAAATGTTTGGCCAAAAATGTTGTTGGGAGGTTTCAAAATGTGCAAATACAATGAAAAGCTGGAAAAAATATCGTAAGAATTCAGGGAAATAACAGTCGACTGTTAGACTAAAACTAAGGAGGTTGCCGTCTCATAAAAGGAACCTTGACGATACTGATGAATGTACAAGGAGCGGGGCTTTCATTTCTGTTATTTTGAAATTCACTTTATGGAGCACAATTTACTTTTACAATCGTTAATTAGACGTTCTTCTTAAACTTTATTTGGCTTTCCGCCACCGAAACTACTATCGTCTAGATCCCTGTTATAAAAAAAACAAGAAAATTTACTTTTCACAACTACAATCCGCTTTTACAAACACTCGTAAGAAAACCAACGTTTTTTTTATTAAGAAGAACTTTGGTCAAATGGAATCTAAATTTACACCATAAAAGACACAATTTGACCCTGCTACCTGCTACACGAAGATTCAAACATACACAAAGAAATATGAACTTAGTGAAGAAACCTAAAATGGGCGTTTTAGACTGTATATGACGCTGAATTAAAGGAAATAAACTTCTGGTATTTAATTGGTGGCTTCAAGGAGAATAATATTAATAACAGCAGAAAAAACTTCGTTTGCTTTTTCTATTAATTATTAAAAGTGAATAAGATGGAGGCAGAAGAAAAAAAAATTGTTTGTCATATGAAAGAGTGCGATGTTTCGTTTAAATATGCAGATCATTTTCCCAATTGACCAAATTGGTTGGAAGACCAATTGGATTTCCAATCATGTTGTACCAAGTACCGATGGTACGATTTATGGAATTTTGACTGGAAATCCAAGATTTTTTCCTGTGAAAATGGTCCTTTTTGTACCATAAGGTCCATAATTCCAAATGTTGCCACAAATATTCTTAAACTTTATAAATGAAAATTGCGTGGTACATTTGGACACGGTACAAAAATTCCAACATTGGTCAATTGGGTTATAGAAACAAATCCAAAACGCTATTCCTTTATTGATATAATGGAAATTTAACTTACATCATATTTAGCAAAATTGGAGCTCAAATTAAACTTGTGAAATAGATTTTCCGATAACTTTCCCCAGAAATACACCTAATAGAAACTAATTTTTTCTGTATTTCTTGAAATATATCTATCAAATAATAAATTAAGAAAGTAATTTAATTAAGAAAGTTTTTACAGAAGAATATTTCTGATAACAGTATTTGCACGAATACCTCTTCACATTTTCAGATTTTTTTCATGTTTATTTTATCCGTCCACACATAAAGAATATAATGAAATGCTCCATAATATATTAAAAATTATAATGAAAGAGGCTGAGTTAAAGAATAAATGGCCAAAAATAATTCTATATGATTTGAATGTATCATGTATTTCGGATTATTCTTTTAAGACAACTTTTGTATATTCAACCCTTTTTGTAATGAAATTAAGCATTTACCACTGCCGCATCTCTAATCTTGGATATTACCGTTAGACTTAAATTAATCGCTCCAATTCAAGGTTCTCGAATATCACTAATGATAGGTCAAAGAATAGGAAACAAAAAAAAAATACAATTCTGCGCGATTCCCTAATTGTCCTTTTGTTTTCGCTCAAACATTGAATTTGAAGCCAATTTCTGTTTATTTTGAAATCGCATAGGGATATGGAAATTTTTGAAATTCTTAACTAATTCTGTAAAGAGTTCGAAAACTAATGATGATTTGTATAATTTTCTTACTATTTCTCTTTTGTGAATTACAGACTGCATAAGATTTGACCGCCGTCTGCTGCTCTGCTGCTGGGTAGGACCGATTAACTAAAAAGTTGTTTCCATACTAAATTGAGTTGTATGCTATACTTAAGCTTTAACTAGGTGGAGGAAATTATATGTCACAAACTGCAAAAACACTTAGAGTAGTCAGAAGTTCCACTTATTACAAATGGTCTCAAAACTCTTAATTGATGTTTTAAATTGTACAGTTATTTTTCAAGGAAGTTCTTCCTATGTTTCAGCCTTGGGCTAAGTTGCTCTCCTCACATGAAAAATACGCTTACGCATTCTGGAGCTCTTAAAATGCGTTTTGGACGATTTTTGTATTGTGGAGGTCAGTGACTCCCCCAAATCCTCCCTCCAAAAAAAAATTTCTTTCACCTATAGCATATTCGAAAATCCGTTAAATCGGAGAGCGACATCTGAGTACCTTTGTTTGTAAGTTAAAAATATATTCAGAGGTTCAAAATCAAACTAATATCATGTCCAAGGTGAAAGGATCTTTGGAAATATTAAGAAAATCATGCGAAAAACCCAAATTATAGAAAAAAAGTTGTTCCTTATGGGCAGGGAAAATCGTTTATTAGGGTAAAACGCCCTTCTACGATTTTGAGTTACTTGTTAGTACGATCATAATTCATGAATATATTAATGTAGAGTGTTGAAATTTCGCATACAAGTTTAATTCTAGAAGATTTAGAAGTGGATCAAGTACCCATTAAAATATCCCTCTTATTTTTTCCCTCCACCGATTAATGTCTTTTCAATTTTCTCGAAAACTGCCAGTCGTATTGTGGTTTTTTGCCTCCCATCCCACCCATTGGCCGGTATACTGTTCCTTCTGCTGATGTTTTGCCTAATCCTTTAGGAATTCGATTTAAAAGGAAAATGTTCCCCATTCGGTGTCCTTTTTGTAAACATTCCATTTTTGTTGAGACACGTCCTGGACGGACAACGGATTCTTAATCAGGCTCCCAAAAAACTCACCTACGCCAAGTTTCAGCGAAATTGGAGACATGACACAAAATTGAAAAAAATCGCAAGGTAACCTGGATTTCTTCAGGATGAAAAATTAAAGTCCTGTGATCCGGCTGAATTTCAGAATCGATATCCGGTGTCCTTTATGAGGTATTTTCAACGGGCTGGGCGGTACTGAGACGAGGTCCTTGAAAAATCGATCTGAAGGTTTTTTGACCTTCATTCACATATGTAAGTTTCATCAAAATCCGAAGGGGCCCCTTCGCGAATGTTCCATGCAAGTTAAAATCCCTTTAAAGTATCATATCCTGTCAAATATTAAAGGATCAGTAAAAATATTAATATAATGAAAATCAATCAGTATTTTTAGTTATTTTATAGTGGGGAATCGGAACTATTACTAAAATAGTTATTTTCACTTACAAAAATATTCAAAATTGGATATTTTTATAATAAACTACGGGGCTGCGCCCCGTACCGCTTCGCGGTTCACCCTCCACATGTGCCGCGCGTTTCCGCGCGAAAGAGTAACATAGAGGGAAAATTAAATTTCGAGATGACTTTACCCAATCCCCTTACTCCCCCTACCACTCGGGCTACTTTTCCGTATGCCTATGTTGGAACCAGAACTACCACAGACATTCATGCCAAATTTCAAGTCAATCGGTTCAGCCGTTTTTGCGTGAAAGAGGAACAGACAGACACCAACTGATTTTTATATATTAGTATGATGATTTAACTACTTATTAGCAAAATTTGACTATTTCTGTCATTTAAATTAACTATTTTGTATTCGAAATTAATAGTTATAATCCTGATTCCACATTATAAAATAGTTAAATTTACAATAACATAAAAAAGAATTCAGTTTTTGCAATCTTGAATCATATCGTTGCTAAAAACACAGAAAACTGAATAATTTTCTTGGAAAAGAGTGAACCTGCACCTTGATACCAGTTAACTTCACACAAAGTTTCATCCAAATCAGTTCAATGCATAGATATACTAGATCGCTCGATTTGCTGTCTCAAATGGTCCCATTTCAATACAGTTCAGTGAATCAAAACGAGTCAAGTAAGAGCAAAATAACCGTATGAAAATAAATATAGTTCTCTCGTTTAAACCGTGAGCTGTCAAAGGAAAATAGACTTTCGGAATGGTGTTGGCGCCTAAAGTTATTTGTTTGCGCCTAAAGTTAGTCTCAAACTTGTGAAATTTGAATTTCTCGGCAAACTTAATTTGAATTTCGCGACCTTATACAGTTCAGTGGATGCGTTCAAGTACGATAAAGAGGGAAATACTTTTGGGACCATTTTTCAGCAGAGCTTTGTATGGTGACAGTTGTTCTATGTTATATAGTTCTGTGGTTCAATGGTTTTCGAGTTTTGAGCGAACAGACAGATAGACAAGCAGACAGAGAAACGGACAGCAGACACAAGCTTATTACATAATAGAATATTTAAGTTTAAAAATTAATCCAGATTTTCTTATATTTTTATTAATATTGTTTATTAGTGACAATGCTGGGTTCGTTGCCCTATACATGATGATTCTTCAAAGAAATTTATGTGCTAACGTTGAAAATATTAGAAGTTAAGTACACTTGACTACGTCCCTGTCCCAGTATTAACTTAATTATGAGTTTAAAACAGCCAACAGACCTGAGCCGACCGTAGCGGCATTTAGTGGAAAAACTCAGTTTTTAGAATAATGATAATGTTAAAAGTATATAAATAGAAATACATGTTCGAAGCGGCAATGGTAGCAGCAAAAAACAGCAACAGCGCCGTAAGTATTACTAATAATAACCCAACCCCAAAATGGGGGACAAACAATAACAAACAATGGGCAAGGTAGTTAACAAACCAACAATTTTCTTTTTATTCACTACGTCCCGATCGTGGTTACTTCATTCAAAACTGGCATTACCTTCTCTACAGACGAAATAAATAAAATGCATGAAGGTTCAGTTTACATAACGATTTTTTCGAGTGCGCGCATCTGACATGAACAATTTTCCTCTCGTCATAATTCCATTTTTTCAGAACTCCTCATTTTTTTGCTATTTTGTGCATTAAACTGGCGATGTTGTGGTTCTAGATACCGATCTTAGTAAACACCAACCCTACAATGGAAAAAACATTGAAAAAAATATGGTAAAAAATAATATTCACATTTTTTTCTCAGAATACGACTACAATAACAAGATATTATCATGAGTCTAAAATCCGAACTTTAATTCATTGCAACCTAAATTGAATTACCGCACTAGAATAGTAACCGAACTCAATCTTGGTACAAACAATTAGAACTTTTAAAATTTTCAGTAGGTACTTATATTCTTGGAATGATTAAGGAGTCACTTCAACCGTAAAATTCTGAATTTTCATTATTAGGCGCTCATTTGTCTGCTCATTTCCCTGACCGAGCAGGTCTGTCTGTCCATTTGTTTATCTGCAATATAATAAATTACGTATCATGTATCCAGAGTAGCGCAAAGGCGATGTGAAAAACATTGGGGATTAAAGAAAAAATTGCAATTTCTCTTCACGAGCCCCTTCCCGACCACCTTCAACGTGAGTAGTTGCATTTTTAAATGTATGACAAATAGGACGCACTGAATGAAAAGAAAAAAAAGACTGATTTTAAATTATTAGCTAAATTAATGAATGAGTGATATGTATGAAACTAGTGATACACTTCGTGGTAAATTGGATAGGAAGACAAAATACACTGGATGTCCATAACATTATTAAAACAGTTGGACAGAAAAAAGGGAGAACGTTGTGCAAACCGATTTGCATAATTCCGGCTCTCTGTTTTGGGTGACAAATTTAATTACAGGTGTGGATAACCATTCCGATGGCCATCCACGGGTGTGTGCCATTCCAACTACTCTTATTATACGTGTATATAAATATGTGTGTGTATATATATAGGTTGCTGTCACTGAATCTTTTTTTTCCATATGAGTTTGTTATGTTAAATATCCGTTGCAGTAATTGTCTCCGAACTTTATCAGGATACCATCTGCTTTTTTTTTAAAGTACGGTGAATTTTGTTTTTATTTTTCCACTCAGTTTTCATATAGGTACCACTCGAACAAGTCCAAATAGTTTTATGAATATATTTGTTTATAGAAGTTTCGCCACGGATCCATAGCAAGGTGGAGGGGAAGGGGGAGGCAGAGGCAAGTATGGATCCAGACTTTCAATCGGTGCGGGAAAGGGGTTCACGGCCAGGGAAAACTAGAACAGTAAACCAGACATGGTCTCAGACTTTCTGTAACCCTTCTGCTTGAGGCCTAGAGGCAGTTTAATTTCACTAAAAAAAATTTAAATCAAAAATCCTTTTTAAAAACCATTCCTGTTATAAATATAAAGTACATAAATTAAATATCATATAATCGCTTTTAAAGAGAAACAAAAATATTTCAGATCACCAATACTCGTAAGCCATAAATATTTCATAGTAAGTCAAATTTGAACTGGAAAATTGGATTAGATAATCTCTCCGACCCATATGCAAGAAATCGCTGATATCAAGTATGTTTTTTTAAATCATTTAAATAAGGCTTTTATTTGTGAACAAATTCAGTTTTAATTGGCATTAAAACATTTAAAACACTGATCGATTGTTATAAATGATATAATAACAATAACTATTAAAAAGTTGAACGAATTAGGAAAATACCTTTAAATACACGTCTAACAGAAGGTCAAAGCTCTGGTAAACTTGAATTTAACTGACACGGATAAATGTACATAAATCGTGAAAACGGGTTAGTAATGTGATCTTACACGCTATCAAATTGGTAAATATACATATTATTACAGCAATAATGATGGCATCACGCATGTATAGCTCAGTGAGGAACCAAATCGAATAAATGACTGACTGAGTACCATTTACAACTTACGACCGAATTGTATTGAACAGAATGGAAATGAAATTCACCCAATTGAACTGAAGTGAAGCCGAGCTGAATCACATCGAAGTGAACTTAATTGGAATGAATTAAACAGAACCTATCCTAAGGTCACAAATTTCGTGACAAATCTTTGCCAATTGGCTTCCTTAACTGCCAGTTTGCGTATATACACTATAAGCCCAAATCCAAAGGCAGGTTTTGAGTTCCGCGTGACGGACCGAGCGACATAGGGTGCGGTTTGCCACGCTAAGCTATACCACGCCATCTATGCCATCATTACCTTTAAAAACGAAATCTCATCATCAACATAGTTTCTTGATGGCATGTCATCTTAAATTCTTTGGATTTAGTTCTTCGGAAAAGCCAAACAGTTGCCTATACCTGTAAGATACCTACTTTTAGGCTTCATTGAACATTTGCGGAGGGTGGTGGACGTGGACATCGATCCCGATCCCGATGTCTCCTGAAATTCAGCAGTCACTCGACACCTATCACCTATTCTGCAATCTGCATATTTAATGAACATGAATTTTTAGAGACCTATAACGGTGTAGATAGTCTCTTCTAGATATACATATAAGATTCAAAATGATGGAATACTTTTGCGTGTATTTACTGGGTTGAACAAATAAGAATATGTGTCCATGTGCATGCTATTCGTTTCATTTTCCTTTATTTACGAAATGTGCGCGAATAACGTAAATGTTTTCATTTTCATTCGTGACGCCACACACGCTATCAGCATTGAACTCCTTTTTGGTGTTACACAGAAAACTTTGAAGCAGATTTCTGACTTATCTGCTTAAGGGTACGCATTCCCCTTCGTTGCCCGGTTCGGACAGTGCCATGGGTTCATCGCTGAAAGCCAGTGGATGTCTTGCGTTTTCGCAGAATGTCGTACATCTCAAATCATAAGAATTATTCAAGGTGGATCACTTACTTGAACTACCCTTTATTTCAAATTTTCTTGATTCGGACTTTTTGCAATGCTCCACGAAGGATGTTTACCAGAAACAATGCAAATGCAAAATAACCGATTCAAAATGGAAAGCTGTAGCGTGATCAGTGAATTTTCTACAAGCATTTTGTCTTCCGACAAAAATGCAATATTTCTATCGTTTTAATGCTTTTTGTTCAAACCGGGACACTCACGTAAGCAACGTGAACGTCCTACAAATAACAAATCTACAAATGTAGTAACAGTAGCAATTGAAGTCAGCAGACTTGAGCATTAAGCGAGTGGTAATGGCAATTTTACTTCATTTTATGTAGAAGAAAACGTGATCCACAGGTCGATTCTACCAAATTTAAATGACAGGTCATCCACACTTTTATGAGCCTTCTTTTAGCAGATTTTTATTTAAAAAATCTTTTTTTTTCGTTTTCCAGGTGGATGCTACAAATTCTAATATAAATCGGATATAAACCTATCGTTTAAAGATAAAGAAAATAATGCTTGAAGTTTTGCTTGCATTATCAAATGTCTTGTTTTTGAAGAAATCGGAATTACCTGAATTAAATGCACTTGCATGGCTTTCATTACCATAAATCAGTTATCGAAACAATTCACCTGACAAAATACCCGTGTTCAACTTCGACAAATCTGCGTTTAATACCATAATTGGATTACAACATAAATGTCACAACAAAGTCAATTCTAAAAGAGTCAAATTTCCATATGTTTAACACCAATGAACGTACCACCAAAAATGCAGACCAGGTTAGAACCTATCAAACAACATAGTAAAGCAGAGGATTAGTGCTAGAAATCCCTTCAATCCCGGTTTGTGAGCCCTATGATTGTTTTCGTCTTTTTTTTATCCTAGAACATTGTATAGATTTCAATTTCATGTCTACTGAGATCAGCCTTTAATTCCAGACAATCTTGTTTTAACTCCATGTCAGTAATCCACCTAACTGAGCAACGAAACAACAAATTGGCTTCAGATGTGGTATATGTATTTCCATATTACAATGGATAAAAGTCGATTCGATATATACACAGTGGCGAGGTTCGGATTTATTGCCCATTGTTCTTAGATCGGCCTTCCTATAACTCCTGATTCATAATCTGTTACGCACCTTCTGGGCATGTGCAGCTTCTGGATCCGTTTCGTATATTGTCACCATTTTGATGAGTTTTACCATTGACAATCCCTTAAAAGCAATTTCTTTTCTTTTTGATTTTACCCTTTGAGAAGGAAATTAAAACGTTGTATAATTTGCAATGGTTCAATGTCCTTTATATTTTTAAACTATGCTGATTGTTAGACAACCGTCATGGCAAATGTCGTTGTGCCGTCTAAAATACGAATAGTTACTAAATTAAGTGTTTTTACAGTTCATTTTTTTGTTTCACTGAACGTGCAATCAAAGCCTACCGTAACGCGACAGTATATCCAACGTATGTTGAGTCTACACGCCATACTCGTCATCACTGACGTCTTTCTGAAAGATACTTCGTGTCAGGGATGTCCCCAATTTGCCTTTGGAGGGATTGGGCCAAAAATAGTAGTAGATTCTACTACAATTATAGTAGGGGGACATAGCTGCTTCGTGTATATATGTAAAATGCACGAAAGTTCGGGTGCAGAGGAGTCGACGACAGGACGTACGTTTGAAGATCGGGGGGCTATCCAAAAGTAATAGCCCCAATGTTAGCCCTTGCGAGAGCTTATTGCTCCTCAGAAAAACGCAAAGTAGCGTGCCAAGTTTCTTTAATACAATTGTTTTTTTTTTTGCTCATGTTACCCCGATTTTTAGCTCACTGGGTCATGTCTCGGCAAATTTGACGACCTTTTCGTACTTTTCCACTAAATACTAGTCTTATGTGCATGCCAACGCATGTCGAGCTTTCCCAGAATTTCTGTTTTAAAAATGCTCTTCAAATGCTACCACGGTCAGCATATTAAAAATTAATACCGTCGCGATCATTCATGCACCCTTGCGCGGTACCCTATAAATAATATCGGGCTTTATGTTGCCCATGGCGGAATGTCATCGACTTGGCTGCTGGACGTTTGAGCTATTCATTTATCTGACCAACTTACCAGGGTAGAAAGATGTCTGGTTTCTTTTTATCTAATTAACCCCTCTAATAACAATATCTATGCGACTGTTGTTGAGAAAACTTCACACTTGGCTTGATTCATGGTTTCAAAATATACTGAAATAAAACTTTACAACAGATGGTGCGCGGTGGTGCGATATGTGGTCAACTGAATGAATAACAAACGCTTTTCCCATATGGCACCTACCTTCATAAAACCATCGACTGGCAGGACCAACCACCGACTCACTTAGTTTTCTTATTTGGAAAAGGAACATTTTTTCATTATCTTGACTGGACAGTCGTAATTAAACTGACGCGAGTATTGCAGGAACTAATTTCAATAATTATTTATTCTGTAATTTAGTAATATACTCTCGTATACGTCATGTAAAATTTTTTTGAAGCACTGTGGCCAAAAAAACATCTGGTTCGCAGTGCAACCACCGTAATTAAACTAACGCTGCGACAATCAGATAACTTTAGGATTTTTAAAACTAAATTTTCAGTCTACATGTCTCTAATCTTCTCATTTTTGTCCTTTGTAGATGAGAAAAAAAATTCTGAAATTTTGATCTCCAGAGTTGTTTTCCGGATCAAGTGAAAAAATGTGAGTAAAAATATGGGTAGAGCAAAACTTTAACAAATTATACTATTTTACGACGATAACAGCTATTTTAATAGGAAATATGAATACCCTTAATATAAAAACATTAGAAAAGCTACAAGTGCCAGTGGCCAATCGTCAAATTAAAATAAATCCATTTGTATAGGAGAAGAGGAAAGGATTGGTCCAACTGGATTTTGATGGATGGATGAGTTATGTAAAATCCTCTTCTAAACAGGTTTTACCTTTATAAATTTTTCCATATGACTCACCGTTTAGCGAGAAAATTGCAAAAAACTTTTTCGTTTGTATACGAGAGAGGGGAAGGAATTTTGCCCGTTCAAGAACTTAGCTGAGCCATTTACGAGAAACGTGACTATACAAAATTTCAGGTCTCTAGCTCAATCCTTTCGAAAGTTATGGTGTTAACGGACAGACAGACGGACGGACATGGGGAAATCAAAATCTTTTATCATCCCTAACACCCTGGTTTAGTTAATTTTTGTGTCCGATGATTGGTTCGATGCGTTACAAACGGTATACTAAATCGAATATACTTCTTTATGATATATCATATAGAGTATAAAAAGACTTTCTATGTTTTTCCACTGTGTTTTTCCGCGTCAAAGCTTTTACACTTTTAAGACCTGTAAACTACGTTATTTGTCTAGTTCTTAAAAAGTCGAAATTATATTCATGCCAAACTTTAGGTCAATCGGATGGGAAGTTTTCTTGTGTAAAACTTTGTATAAGTAAAACAAAAAAGGGTTGACAGTATCATCCACCTGTCTTTTTTATCTTTAGCACTCTTACAATATGCAAAGTAGCAACCCTTCCTAGTCTTTACTGGAAAAATTCCTCTACTGAGGGGAAAAATGCTATATTATGGAATGAAATCGTTCCCATTGTTTATGTAAAGCTCAGTCCTACAAAAAAATTGGGACGAATCCTAAGTGTCGGCGGACTTATTCCTATGCAAACAGGATTCAGTGAATATGGTAATTCAAGCCGATTTTTTTTCTTCGATTGAAAAAGTAATTTTAAAATCGTGGTAGAATAGCAAAATTGAAATAAATGATAATCAAAAAATGTAGTCTAAAAATGATAAAAATGGAATTTCAACCAGAAATACCTCAAATTTAAAATGGTCTGCGTTTTTCAAGACAACGTTTATGCTAATCAATTTCAAATTCAAAGTGCCAGTCACACTTAAAACAGAAACGCACTCAAAAGAGGCCTCTAAAGTCGATATGTCGATTCCTTTTTCATTAAGTTGATTCTCACTTCTGAAAACTGGATTTTAGGCGTCGCGAGTCCAGTTCGGAGATAAGTGACATGTTTGGCAAAAGAAGATTTTAAATCGGACATTTGCTTCCAGCTAACTGAAATGTTTAGTAAATGGGACCGAAACAAAAAAATTTTAATAAAATATTTGAGAATAAACATGGTTAAAAAGCAGCTACTGGTTTTGCATTTTAAGTTCGAGATATTTGAAAGGTTTAACCGGATGTTTTGCAAGGAACTTGATCATGATCAACATTATCGACGGCGGTTATTAAAAGCGAATCTTCAGTTGTTGAAAACTTCGTGATTCCTAACACAAGTGCAAAAATGATTTAATAACTATAGTGTGAAATTTGCGGCTTCGTATTTCGATCTTCTGTCGACACAAAAAGTCGTGACAATGACAATAAATGTATATAAGTAAGTGCCTATACTATTAATGCTCAAGAAATTTTAAACGGTAGATACAAGTAAAATAGCCCCAAATTTCAAAACATCGGTTCAAGGGACAACGAATTTTTTTGTTACGTTGGTTACAACTAAAAACAAACTATCAGCGTTTAAGATATTTTATGTTTTTGTATAGATTTAATTGCTTTTATAACCAGCACAGTGAGTAGAGATCAGAGTCACTTGAAGGGGAGCGAGCGCTCAGTAGAAAAGGAGATCAAGTCAATTGACTCAGGTGAGTGCGTATGACAGGTGCTATTTGCCTGTTAGTATACAGTATACAATGTGTGTAAAATCATACGATATGCAAAATTAACTAAGTATCTGAGTATTTACAGTCTTTTATTTCCAGCACAGGTTAAATAGCAGCTTCTGACAGAAGCGAATCGAAGTAGAAGTTTTCTTTCAATATTATAATAGAAGGTGGAAAACCAGAAGGAGTATGCTTTCTTGTGTCCTATTCTAGCTAGTAAATCTGAATATAAGTAAATAAAAAATATACTTTCCGATTATTGTAGCTTTCTGTCTTGTATCCAAGAAATATTTTATAGCTTTTAGGGTTTTCCACTTAATTCTGAAACGATCGTAAAACCCGGGGATGTTTAATCGATATCCTTGGTCGTCCTCGTCCTTTTGTGACTTTCTCTTCAGCTATTGGTTTTTTTTCTACCTATCTACATCTGTTAGTTGCAATTGCCCTACATGATGAAATACGTGTATGTATAGAATGTCAGACTTTTACAGAAACGTCTAAAAGAAATATTAATTTTATGGACTTAGGTATAGATATCAAAGCTAAATTTTACCTATACATAAAATTGGGGTGGCACATAAACTTGATGAATAGATAGAAACTTTTCTTATTTTATAAACTTATATTCTGTGACATCATTTTCAAAATGCTGCAAGGACTGACTGTTTTATGCTGCTCAGACTAACAATTTTATAGAACATAGAATAAAGTTGAAAAGTCACAAATGGAAAATCTATGAATCATATTATAAGTCATAAAATATCTTTCATAAGTAGACTTGTTTATGTGTTTTGTAAATGTGTAAGAAGGAAAGCAAATTAAAGTTCGCAATCCCCAAGCTCTAAGGAAATGTAAAAAAAATTAATTTATTATTAAGTTTTTTAAGTTAAATTGTTGTGGAATTGTTTAAATGAAAAACGTGTTTAAATGTAGAAAAAGGTATTTTGAGCAGGAATTTATATGGATTTGAGAATATATACCCCAATAAACTATGCACTTTTTTGTTCAAAATAGAAAGCTTTAGTTTTGAAAATATGGGTTTATTCAATAACTAGCTTGCATACCTGTCGTTTTCGGGTTAAGTTTTTTCAAATTTTTTTTTATGGTCTATGTTGGAGCTAAACTTTAGACCAATTGGCTCGGTAGTTTCCCCGCGAAAGGGTAATATAGAGGAAGAACTAAGTTTCGAGATCACTTTACCCCCTCCCCTTACTCCCACCTCTCGGGCTACTTTTTAATGGATCTATGTTGGGGCTGGACCCCCGACGAACATCTATGCCAAATTTCAGGCCAATCGGTTCAGTAGTTTCCCCGCGAAAGAGTAACATAGCGTAAAAACTGAGTTTCGAAATCACTTTACTTCCTCCCCTTACTCCCTCCACCAGTCGCGCTACTTTTCCGTATGCCTATGTTGGAACCAGAACTTCCACAGACACTCATGCCAAATTTCAAGTCAATCGGTTCAGCCGTTTTTGCGTGAAAGAGGAACAGACAGACAGACACCAACTCATTTTTTTTTATATATTAGTATGATTTTACTTTTTTAAAACATTTTTAATTGAAGTATTGGATTTTGTTTTCAAAGTTTATTTTTCTACTTCTTCACTATTTATGAAAAAAAAAATTTAAAAATAGAACCAACTTTTAAAAAGGCTTAAAAAATGATTAAAAAAATTAAAGCGCGAAAAAATAAAAAAAATAATTTTCAAAGTTTATAATTTGATGTATCAAGTAGTGGACAATTTGAGTACCAATTTTTATTTATTGTTATTAAAATCTAGCGCAAAGTTATAAAATTAAAAAATTTTCTTTTACTTTTTAGCGCTTCAGGTTTTTTAATTATTTTCTTTATTTTTTTAGACTTTTTTAAAGTCGGTTCTATTAAAAAAAATTATTTTATACCTTTTAATGGAAAATAAAGAAACATGTAAATCAATTGTTTAACCATACCCAATCAATTGTTTCACCAAGATAAAATCGCAGTGCAGGAAATGCTCACTCATGAGTACTCATATAAGATGCTCACCGTGAATTTTTTGGGAAAATTTTCCGAGAATTTTTTTTGGAATTTTTTGGGCAACTTTTCCATGAAATTTTTGGTCGGAAGAGGGAGGGAAGAGATGGGAAAAATCCTCTCTCTCCCGTCTCCCTAACCACTCTTTTCCACCATCTTCACACTATCCTCGTGGATGAACACAACTACACAAAAAAATTCATCTCGATATCTTAAACGATGTAAAATATAGCAGGAGAGAGGGTATGAAGGCATAGTTCCACGGGAGGAAACTTAAAGCGGCACCCAACCAGGAACTTTCTATACTCTTATCTCTTTGGAATGGACAAAATCGGTCAACCCATTAAAAAGTTATGCGTTAACATACATACATATGAATCGAATTGAGAACCTTTTCCTTTTTGGAAGTCAGTTAAAAAGACAAAAGATTTCTTTTTATTTATGTTCACATTTGATTTAAAATTGGTTTTGACTTAGAATTCTTTGAAAAAATATCACAAAAGAACAAGAAGGTGAAAGAAAAACATTTTTAATAGCTTTATGACCTCAAATTAAATATTATAGCGGCTAATTTATTTTGATCAAAATAATGTATCATATTTTAGCATCAGTATCAAAATGGACATTAATATGAGTGTCAATCAAGCTATAGAACCTATAAACTTACAAAAAGAATCGAAGAAATTAAATTTCGGCACATGTAATTAAAATGTTTCGAAAGATGCATTTATGACTTCCACCCTAAACATATGAGAAAATACTTCGATTCCCAATAAGGTCAGTTCATGGTTTATTTTTTATAAAAGACATAATTGCTTGAAGAACAAAATCTTTTTTCCTTGTTGTTTCTTTTTCTGGTTGTTGAAGCTTCTTGGTTCTTCTTTAAACTAATTTGAAACTACTATGTATATCGAAAAAGATTTGAAATAATTCAAACTAATTCAAAATTAATTTAATGATATCAAAAAGTTAGTAACTTTTATTTAATGATATCAAAAAGTTAATAAATTAAAAGAAAAACATAACAAAAGCTATAATTGCCAATCTGGCAATTATTGAAAACCCGTATGGTGATATTCGTATCAAAATTCGAACAGTTGTACCAAAATTCCACTTTGAAGTCAAACTTTCCAACAAGATTTTTTAAAATTTATTCCAATCGGATTTTGATGTATGGGAGTTTTATGTAGAATCATATCCTAAATAACTTTCGTTCTTAGACTTTTTTGATAAGATGCACCGTTTTCGAGATATTCAGACAGACAGACAGACAGACGGACAGACAGACAGACAGACAGACAGACAGACGGACGGACGGACATACAGAAATTAATTATTTTTTATCATTCTAAACACACTGGTGTAATTCATTTTTATGTGTGATGACGGGATCTTGGCGTTACAAACGGTAAGGCAAAGTTAATATACCCTTTGGTTTCACCATACGGGTATAAACATTCACATAGATTTAAATATCAGTTGTGTTCAACAAAAAACTTTCCTCTGTAATATTTACTATAGTTTCGGAAAAAATATGTAAAAAAGATATTTTTTCAAATATCTCAAAAACCTTTAAAGATACGTATAAACCGCTAAAGGGGAAAAATGCAGATTGCAGCGTTGATTCGATTATACCAATTGACTTTTTTCACCCAGCGCATTAGGCTGTATTAGAGGGTTATGTTCCCGGGGTTAGTAAATTTTTGTACAAAACATTAAATAGCTTCATAGGAGGCATCTTTTTAAAGATTTTAAATAGAATTCATTAGCATCTAATAAATATTTCAATATTTTTTGACGTTTACAAATTTTTCGTAATTTAAAAAAAAATGATTTTTACAAAAAAGCCCAACATTCCCTCCTTTGGACAATTTAATCACGTTAATTAGGAGTATTCGAATTACAATATTTTGCTTACCTTTTGCCATTTCGACGCCTTCTCTTGGTAGCATAAACGGTGCCCAACTGACTCATTGCTAATGAATTCACGGGATTCGGATTCCCTGATGTTCCGCTAGTTCCGTTGCCTCCACTAATTGCTCCTCCCCCACCCGCTGAAGCTGCAGGATTTTTCACCTTACTGCCGATGATGCCGGTATTGGGGCCAACCGCCCTTACTGCTACTGTAGTGACGTTACTAGGTGAAATTTTAAGCCCAGTGGAGACTTGAGTCCCCGGACTCGTTTCTACCGCAGTTGGTTGATCATCCGTTATCGTGCATGGGACAGGATGGGAATACTCCTGGTGCGGCTGATAGGACTCGAAGGATGCGGCGGTATCCTGCCGATGGTTTTGTGAATGATGTTGTAAATTGTGCTCCTGGTGGTGATACGACGCCGGCTCAACCACGTTGTAATATTCTTGGGGGGCTTCAATTGTTTGAGGGTTAGATGCTGGCTGATTATGGCTATAGGAGGCATAAAAGCGATTTTCCACAATTATGGAATCCAGATTTGAGTTCGACTCTATTGGCTCGTAAAGTGATTCTGTATTCAAATCCTGAATCGGTATGGAATATTTCTGCGCAAAATGAAATTTTGTAAAATATAGCAAAAATCTTAAAATATTGTAAAGCTCATTTTGGTAAAAGAATAAACATTTTAAAATCTTCTATGCAAAAAACTAAAATATGGGCTATTTTGAAGATATTTAAAATTTTTTTTTTCGTTTTTACAATGTATAAAAACTTATTGATCTGTCATAAATCATTAGGTCTGTTCACATATCACATCAATAGTGAAATTCAAATTTTCATAAATTAACACATTCGACTAGTAAATATCTATATTTTGATTAATTGCTTTTCAATTTGATATTCACGCGATATATGAATGTTAATGTAAATTGTTTGATACCTTTTATTAATTCTATATGCCTGCCAAATTGACATTGTTAAACCAAAATCAATCACCTGGTCTTGTTGCCTACAATATCATAACCAAGTACCATCTGAAAACACATCAAGAACAACTAACATTATGTTGTTCTTGTCCATGCGGACGAAATACATAAATATTAAAAAAAAATGTTGGAAAAATGTTTAGATCTGAGTAGAGGGTCAAGTGGCCCATTGGTCGGAGTTGGTTATAATGAAGATAAAAAAAGGAATTAAAATAATTAATGATCTACTACTATATGGATACGCATAGAAATATTTGTGCGTGTATTTTTGATATTTTTTTTTCGAAATCACATTAAAGTATCCTAGCAGTAAAGTTATGAATGTAATACAATTGTAGAGGTCTGAATAAAATGGCTAAATGTGAAATAATCATTTGAACTGTACTTAAACGTATAAATAATTTCCAAACACGCAAAGTAACTTATAGTCCATCGGTTTAAGATACACACATATGTATGTATATGTCTCTTTTATGAATATATTACAGGTACCTACTTAAATATATAGAGACTTGCATGAAGTGATAGTGATATATACTCGCATATATAGAAAATATGATATATTTGTCAAGTATTGAAATAACGGATTTACTAAAAATATGTTAATATCCCAGATTTTAATCAAAGCTCCCGATCAGTCTTAAAATACAATTTTTCATATATTTAATGAAAAATAAAAGTAAAAACACAAAAACTCGATGTTAAATTTTTATTGTATTTACAAGTTTTCAAGCTTTGTAATTTTACTTATAATTCACTAAAAAGGAGTAGGAAATACCTTTAAAAGTGTTATTTTTCCTAATTTAAAGTGGCGATTATTTAGCAAACTTTAAAAGAACGCGGTAAAATATTTCAGATAAAAATACTAAAAAAACGTTCGTGGCTTTAAATAAGAGTTTGTTCGTTTGCTATCAATTTTTTTTTGGAAATTTTTAACAAAACGAGAATTGAACTTTCTGAATTCAAAATAATTTTGGTTAGAACGCTAGTATTATTGAACCACATATAAAACTTGCAACCATTTTCCTTTATTCCTTCTGTCTACACTCGGGTATTGTCTACACGCGTCTTCCGTATGTGCATATTGACTTTATTTACGTAAACTTTGAATGTTTTCAACATAAGCTATGTAAATAACGGAGCGTGCCACCTTCATAAAAGATACTTGCTGGGTAAACATTTCATATTCTTGCGTGTTTTTTTCTTCGCTTTATCTCAGTGTTTAACTCTTTCCAGGGTGTTAAAGTTCACCTTGTTGTTTACTACTTTTTTAGATACTTGCAAGGAAGTTTTAGATTATTCCGAATACAAAATATTAAACTATAGTCTGGATTAGGTTCGCAAAAATTTGTAATAATGTCCAGAATTTCCAATATGTTTCCAGGTCGTCACTGTTATACATAAAGAGGAAAACAAAAAGAAAATCGTTTTTAGAATGGTAGTGTAAAAAAGACGCGATGATGACAAAAGAAATGGATACGGGAAAATAGAGTTCGTTCCAGCAATTTATAATCGACACTAATCTTTGGCTTCCCGTCGGTCAGTTGTTCAGTATCCGAAGAGACAATCGGCATGTTGAATGATTGGATTGGATGTAACATAAATATCGTGGACGGATAGAAATTATTTTGTCATTTATATTAATTTGACAGTTCAACCTCGCTGACAGTTAATTAATGATACTTGCAAAGTATTCATAAGCCACCATTTTCTTAATTTCTTAACGCAAAATTTGTTACATTTGTATATTATGTGAATTTATTTATCTCATTATGAGTGTAAAAATATTTTTTTAAAAAAGGTTTTATATGAAAAAATGTACTGAAAATGGAAAAATTAATTTCTGGGCGTGGGCAATCAAAAATAAAAGCAAGTTGTATATTGGTTTTTATGATTTTATCTTGGCTTTATTTTTGATACGAGACGCCCGGAAATTTGTTTTTTTCCTTTTCACCACATTTTTTTACCTTTCTTCATTAAAATCACTTCAAAAATTGAAATCATAACGGATCTATTCAGTTCGATGAGTCCGCAACATGTCTGCATGTGTGGGTGGTATCGTGTGTTTGTTTGTATGTATGTGAAATTTGTAAGATCGACTTGTACTAGCAAACCTTAACCGATTTAAACGCGGCTTTTTGAATCTTATCGGTTCATAGAACCCTATGGAATGCGATTTCAGAAAAAACGGACAATTTTTGAGAAAATCACAAAAAAACCGTTTCTATGGGAGAAGGGGAAGGGGTGGTTCAATTTTTCCCATATTTGGAAAAGATTTAGCCAAATTCCAACTTTCTATATCAATTAGTTCTCGAGTTTTTCAATGTTTTTGTGCAAAATAATTCAACAATATAGATACCCATTTATATTCATCATATTAAGTTTGATTATGTACACGGCAAAAAATCTTGGAGTGAATTCCAATCAAAACTGGATTACGCTGGACCTATATGTAATCCAATGGAAAATTCTAATCCAATAATATGGATTGGAAATTTTTATAAATTTATTTTTGGTTTAATTCAGTATAAAAGTCTAAAATTTTGATTAAATTGTAGACATTAATGTTAAAAGTACTAAGTTCGATACATAATTAAAAACTTTTCAAATATGACTGCAAAAAAGGCTAAAATATTTTCAAAAATTCGCATGTATTAAATTCCAATCCCAAATATGTATTAAGATTTCGTCAATATAATTTTTGGATTGAACAATACTCCAGGATTTTTTGCCGTGTAAGAAAGGTATTATTATCTCACCGTTAGGTGGATAATGCTGTTTTCAAATAAAAGCTTGTTTTTATAAATATTTTTTTCAAATGTATTTTTTTTTAAATATATTTCCTAATATAGGCGGGAAAAAACGTATGGGAACCGTTCCACCAAAATTGCATGCTCCAGTCCCATATTTATGGGACAATTGTGGCCAAATACGGCAGTCAGTTCTATAAAACAAATTTTTACGGTTCCCAAAATTTTTTGGACACTTTCCAACATAAAAATTGTCGTATTCTTTTTTTTTGTGTAATCATTCCCAAAATCATGGGAGGGATTACTGTATATGTTAGACATGTTACGACAAAAAATTGGGGAACATTCCGTTTTATAAGGGTCTCAATCATAGATATACTAGATCGCTCGATTTGCTGTCTCAAATGGTCCCATTTCAATACAGTTCAGTGAATCAAAACGAGTCAAGTAAGAGCGAGATAACCGTATGAAAATAAATATAGTCCTCTCGTTTAAACCGTGAGCTGTCAAAGGAAAATAGACTTTCGGAATGGTGTTGGCGCCTAAAGTTATTTGTTTGCGCCTAAAGTTATTCTCAAACTTGTGAAATTTGAATTTCGCGGCAAACTAAATTTGAATTTCGCGACCTTATACAGTTCAGTGGATGCGTTCAAGCACGATAAAGAGGGAAATACTTTTGGGACCATTTTTCAACAGAGCTTTGTATGGTAACAGTTGTTCTATGTTATATAGTTCTATGGTCTCAATCCTAAAAAAAGGGATGAGTCCTATAAAATGTTGTAATGTCTTCATTGATTTTTGGACTCTTTCCTATATACATATATGCGCGACATTCTCATTTGAAACATTTTTTTTGGCTTTTCTCAATACCTAGAGCTAATCTGGCCAAACCACTTGCAGATTCGGAATCATCGACGTCAAATGATCCTAAAAAGATTGTAAAATCTTTAGCAACACAAAAAAAGTAATTTTTTGTCGGGTAGTGTAATAGCGCAAGAGCCGTTTCTGAAACCTTATGAATTTGAGGTGAACAGAAATTAATCTTAAAGTTTGAGAATCAAATTCTTAAAGTCCCAGAATTTTTAGTTAGCCTTTGTAATCTACAACCTAGTTTTTTCACCCCTTCATAACTGATTTTTTTCTAGAAGGGAAAAATATTTTTTTCGTGTATTTCTGACTTAATTGGAACATAATTATTCAAAATACAAAAGAAATTTTATTGCGCAATGGGTTCTAAATGAACCATCTTGTTAAGATTAATACCGAAAAGGGTTCTAAATGAACCATCTTGTTAAGATTAATACCGAAAAGAGCTTCACAATACAGTTTGTTTTTAGAAAAGTAATAAAATAATATATAAAATATAAGGCACACACTTTTCTCATTAATTCCCCTTAATTAATTTAAAGATTCCGCTAATAATTAATTCACGTCGTATCCGTCGGGCAAAATATTGCATCACAATTTTCCTTAAACATTGCACTGCTTACTTAAAAATCCGTTTTAACATATGCATTTTTGTTGAATTTTCGTCACTACTCTCAATTTCACTGTAATCTACTAAGATTTAAAAAAATCGAATATCTTATTTTTCAAAGCACACTTTTAATGGAATGAATGCTTTTTCAAAAAAAAACTATACAAAACTCGTGCCAAAAAAATCCTTTAATGATTCCTTACGTAGCATAAAATCACACGTGTTAAGGAACACTCCGCTAATTTGTCACAATTGATTTTTTTTTATGGTTTTCAAACTGAACTGAGGAAGTAACTTCAGTAGGATTTTTTTAACATATCACAATCGAAAAAAAATTTAAATACTGACCGCGATACGACTGGAAGATGAAATTATCCTTAATATGTGTAATTTTTTGTTTTAAATTTTGTGGCTCGATTAACACAAAGTTCTACGCGCTGGCTATCGGTATCCTACAAGAAATCATAATAGTTTAAGACAACAAGGCATTGCCAAACACGAAATACCCGCGTAAATGTACGACCTCTATGACAATTCACAAAGAACTAAAGACCAACCCGTCTCGAAGCTGCACTCAGAAAAAAAGGTTGTTTTCGCGTTTATTTTTATATTTTTTCGAGTATATTTCTGAATATATTTTTTGCCTCATTTCCAGTTGAAGGAGAGCTAGCTCCTTTGGTGTAACCGCCAGGTGTATTTGTTGCTTATTGACATGAGTTGCTTGTGGTCGTTGGATATTTTCGAAAATTCGAACACAACGGAAGCCGACCCAATAGACGGTTAACCAACACTGGAGAACGGTATTGTAACTGGTTTTTCGAAAAACTCTACTGGAGAAAAAGAAGGCGGTGAACATTTTATCTTGTTGGAAAACCAACAAAAGCTCTCGATTATAGTGTGTTTGAAAGATACACGCATAGAAGAGAATATACCGCATTTGGGAAACTATTTGTATCGGAAAGAGACCAAAAGTAATGTCCATTACTGGAAGAGTGTCTAATATCTTGTTGGAATCAAGCAGGTATTGAATAAACAAAATACAGTGAAAAATTCAGGTAAACTTCCATGAAATCTACTAGAAGGCTTTGATCAGCATTCTGGGCGTGACTTAACTAATAGAAATCAACAAAAATTGATTGATATTATTATTTCTATCTCTTTTCTGCAATTTTTTTTAAATCTGAAATAATCAAACCACACAGATTTGGTTAATATTTTTAAAAATGAAGTTTAAAAGGTTGAATTTACTGCGATTCACCGGCATAGATTATTTTTCTAATTGATTAAATTAATTTTTATTTAACATATTTCTGCAGCTTCCAATTTAATCCTAAGTTCAATCATGTTAACTTTTTAGCTATAAATCTTTCTAATTTGTTATTAGACTGTAAAAAAAATGATCTATATAATCAAAACTTATCTGCGCTTTAAAAAAAAAAACTAATTGAAGTTTCGCTTATTTAATATACATGCATAACATTTTCGCAAACCATATTAAACATTATTAAACCCATTATTACATTGTATACTTAAGATGGTAATTTTTTCTAAATTTCAAAAATCGACTTTTTACAGTGCTCTTTCTATAAACCCCATTGCATTTAGAACATCTAAATTATGTAAATATACATAATTTTATTACACATAAATAATTTATCCTATATATAAAAATTTAATTTTTCTTAAATTCTAAAGTTCTTCTTACATATTGAATTTAAAAAGTCATTTAAAAATGTCCTTCCACACTATTACTTATTGGTCGACATTTTTAACTTTATTTTATGAATGGCTGGAGAAGCACTTATTCAAAATATTGTTGACAGAATTGTTTTAAAGTTTAACCTTCAATTACCTTAAATGCTAACCCAAAAAACAACACACTAGATAAATTTGATAAGTAGGGAAATAATTTACCTAATTCAAGGACATTGGGTCAGATGTATTGATTTAACTCTGATTTAAAAGAATCCAATACAATTTACCCATTCCGTTCAATTTTTTTATTAAGTAAATTGATCTGAAATTGTTTTTTTACGTTTCTATCAGGCAGCCGGAAGTACTATGAATACACAATGATTCTGTATGTGTTGGGACAGAAATTACAGTCCATTATAATCAAAAAACCTAAATAATAATAATAACGATAATAACCAACAGCTTTTATTAAAATTTCGATATGACTGAACAATTGTCTCGTTATGTTATGTTGCCGAAAATGCCGCCATATTATTTTGGGAAGGCCTTCCTTAAAAAAAAAAAGAAATATAGAGAATAAATTGGGCCTATTCAACCGAAATACATAAAAATAAGATTGGGCATCCCTCCGTCTTCTGCTACATGCGAGTACAGACTGTTTGTATTTCTTTTGGATGTGTGCCTCGCGATATGTAACCAATGTAGCAGAAAATATGTTGTGTTGCGTGATAATATAAAAGAAATAAAAACAAAAATTTCCTACCAAACAATTTCTTTATTTTTGTTAGTGTCATAATATACCCTTATGATTATCAATTTTTTAGTGCTTTCCGAATATTATTTCTTTAGCCATCAACTCTAGGCCAATTACGATTGGAACCGAGAGAAATTTGTTCAGAAAAAATATTATAAATGGCGTCAGTTGGATGAAAATTGATCTGATGAATGGACGAAAACGGCGCCATAAACGTGTGTGTGTTGGAAAATAGGTACAATTTGTATATTGGATAATTTTCAAAATTCAGCTCCCGGCTGTTAGCACCGGACTTTTGTTTATAGACTTTCCGTCCGTCCTGTGTCGAAACCAACTGCCGACATCGACAGTTATTGTTAAACGTCATCTGAAAAAAAAAATGCTTCTGGGCTGGAATGCTGTTTTGGAGCTTGGGTCCAAGTTTCCAATGGTTCACATCATTAAATTATAGTTTATATAGAGAAGAGTTGTATCCGCCTTAATATACTCGGACTCCGTCTTCAATATACAATGAGAATGTGAAACTATTAAAACAGAATAAAATTGCTCTGCTGAATAAAACTAGTAAGGCCTAATTAGTGCTATTATCGCAATCACCATATTTTGGACGAAAAAAACTTGACTTACAATCTTTGAAATTAATTTAAAATGGCGTCCGACTTTTAGATTAGCAAAACGTCCTACTTGGAACAAAATTTAATGATATCTAAAACGACTTCGGTTTACTTCTGGAAACACATTTTAGAAATATTAAAACAGAGGATAACATTTATAATTTGTATTCAAAATTAGGAAGAATTTTGTGTATACTTGTGCCTTTTTTAACTTCAATCCGAAGACAATTTAATTTATTCTCTCAGGATCAAAACAAAGCATAAAAAGTTATTTATAGTAACTAGATTTTTCTTTGTCAATTCTGAAAAACAAGTAAAGATTTTTCTTTCCTCAATGTTCTTTATTATGATTTATTCGTTATTAAAAAATGCTCATAAAAACTAAAATTTTTATTTTGAAATGTTGTAGAATATTGAACCTAGAAAAAAAGTCATTGAGATAAAGAAAATACCTCTATTTAATGTTAAAAAACATTAACTTGGCTGTTATCGTGGTAAAATAATATTAATTGTTAAAGTTTTTCCTCGAACCGTGACAGCATCTTTCGCGGTTGTAGTAAAAACAAAAATATATAAAATTTCTCTAGATTCTGTCCTTCCCTTCTTTTTTGTAAAATACTCCAATCAGTTAAAAATATCACTAAATAACTAAGAACACTAAACATACAGGTTTTTACACGGAGAAAAATTAGGGAAAATGAGAAATGAAAAAATGTCGAAATGAGGCTTTTTTGGAACGATTCTGACGATTATCTACTTTTCAAAACAGTGGGAGAATTTTCTATTTTTTGATATGAATTCCCCATTTTTTTCGAAATCATTACAAAAAATCTCACTGTCTTGTATATTATACATTTTTTGTAGGAACCTGTCCAATTATTTCTCTTCGTGTATTCACTAAAACACTATTTTTTTAAATTAATTTTTGGATAAACAAACAATTAACTGAGACTGTTAAAAATGATCGAATTGTTAAACTCACTACACTCAGAAAAATGGAGGCTAACTCGACGACCAATATACGGCGTAATTGGCCTCGGGCAGGAAAAGTTAGCCTATGCGAGGCGCGCGTTCGCCTGCATGAGGGAAAGTAAAACTTGTGTTGACCTGTGGCCGGAGAAATTCTGAAATTAAGCCACGAGCAGGTGAAGTAGGGCATTGGGAGCTGCACGAGTTGACCTTAGATAGGCATTTCGAGGATGTAACGTCATGTAATGGAAACCTCTGTCAGCCGGCTAGAGGTCAGAGTTAACCTGACAAAAAGTTGACCTGACATTTTTCTGAGTGTAGGTATATTTTTGCTTTTTATAATTATTTACGCAAATTTAATATTTTTAAACCAAGCGTGAGTACTTAAAAATTTGCGGTAAAGTCACAAAAAATAATGCCGTGTTCTTTGTTGTTGTTTATAAAACTTTAGCAATTAGTATTATTTTACAACGATAACAGCTACGTTAATCCTTTTTGTGAATACCCTTCATATTTTTCTTAATTAGTAGTCCCTAGTTTGCAGCAGAGAAAATACCCAAATTTTAACATAAGCATTAACATAATCGCACTTTTTTCTAGAAAAGAATAAATGATACAAAGTCGAGATACAATTGACGTGCATGTTTGCAGCAGAGAAAATACCCAAATTTTAGTGGAGAGCAAAATAGGTACCAGGTAAGTGTTCATTTGGATTTCGATTTTTTTATATACATTAAAAATGTAAAATAAGCCTCCAAAAGCTTAGTCTAAATATGTAGTCGCATATTCAGCGCCCTATGCTTAAAAAATGATAAATTTCTGAACACCTTCTTTAATTATGGTAAAAAAATGGGTTATTTACGCTTCTTTGATGTAAAATTGACTTTTCGTAATATCAAATTTCAAGTATAAATCAAAATATTATGACCTCAAAATTTTTTGTGGTTACTTACATATTAGATTTTTTTTGACGAAATGTGAAACGTATAGCTTCCCAAAATTATAAAAAAGTCATTGCGTATAGATTGTTCTCTGAACTTGTAGGTCATCTTTGGCACATGTCCACCACGCCAAATAACACAAACATGTTGACATTGATATCTTTGTTTCTCTTATTATTTCAAAATTTCGAGTGCAAAAAACGAAATGTCAGGAGAAAACTTTTTATCAGTACTTATTAAGATGGATTTGACTATGTGACGATATCGCGTATACAATTTATACCATAAACATAAGAAAACGTTTAATTTTTATGTCTTCATATGATGGTGGAAAATGGATACTCTGTGCTGCACATTACAATTCACAAATGAGCCCATTTCGACTGTAGCCGCTGGGACAATTTCAGTGAAAAATATCGACTTAAGGAATCGAAGTAAATTAGGACGGTGATGATCAAGGGACATTGAGGATGCTGCTACGTATACGTATTTCAAGTACAACAATAAATAAGAGAAACACCTTGACCAACGTCTGTTATTGTCTCAGAGGCGTAAATTTGCTATAAAATCAGCGCTAGTGATCAAAGAGCGCAACGGCAATAATGGCATGTTATTACTGTTGTTTTAGGGCTCCGTGCGGCAATATTTCCCCACTGTAATATCAGTATCATCATCAATTCGAAAGATGAATTCACGTTTTTACTTCCAGCCCTAAATCATAAGTAGCCCCCATATGAACAGAAATCGGAATAAGAATGCAAATTATAACTTTTGTCAAGAAATAGGTATCCGTAAAAACTTCCAACCCATCTATGATTTTGATGAATGCAAACTCTGGAATTGCTAATTGCAGGCTATTGAATATATTTGCAGTGGAGAACATTTTAACGACAATCATCGGAAATTATGATTGAAACAGGAATGGGAAACGTTATCGTAACTTAACGAAAAAACGAACTGATTTTCCGGCTTTTTTTCAAAATTACGTTATAACGTCAAAAAAAAATCTAATTCCGTTACAGTAACGAAAAACGTAACGAAAACTGAAAAAATTATTTCGTTTTTTCGTTATACGGTGTTATTTAATTGCTAGAAGCAGCAAGGTAGCTCGAAAATATAGCAAAGAACTAGAATTGATCAAATAGCTCAATAAATATTCCAATGTGAAAATTATTCAAAGAAAAATATTAAAATCCTAGAGGTCGAGATAATTAAAATCAATAGCTTGGGTAGTTCAAAGTTTTACTAGTTTCGAGTGCGAAATTCAAAGCGTGGCATTTCTGGTCCCGCTTGATCCAACTTTACCGGATATCCAAGTAGTACAAAAATCTTTATAAAATACTAAGCTTCGGCATAAATTACAGACTTGTTTTAAATTTAGAATTTCGAACAACCACAAGAAAGACTCGAAACTTTTGGAAATGTTTTCGATATCGCTTTTTTCTCTCATTTTTCCATGTATGACAGTATATTTTGTAAATAATGGCATAAATTGAAAAAAAACTTTTCAAATAAAATCATAAAAAAACATACCCCTAATTTGAACACTGGTTGTCGAAAATACTTGTGTGAAAGTTTTATTGCCACTTACTCGTTACATTTAACTGAAGACTTTGCTGTTGGACATTAACATAATCACACTTTTTTCTAGAAAAGAATAAATGATACAAAGTCGAGATACAATTGACGTGCATGTACCAATCCCTAGAATTAACTATACCAGCTGTCAACTTGGGGATGATTTATTAGTCTTCCCACAGTAAATCATGATAAATTTTTCCACAGACCCCCAACGCCACCAGTCAAAGTAACCGCTCTAATTACTCCAATTTATGTTGACGCGATGTTGAATAGAACGACATTGGATGTGACATCTGAACAACATAAGATCGGTGATCATCAAAGTAGATTCGGTTTTTTATATTTTATTGGTCAAACTTCTATGAATCGCTTACTTTTTTATGATTTTAAGTTCATTTAATGGTGAATATTAATATACATCGAAAACAAGAAATTTATAACACATATTCGACCCATTAACTAATGATGATCAGAGCCGTTATCGAGAATAATATTCCTTTAACATAATACTCTTTTTACTAATTTTAACCCGTATCTCAATTTTTTGGTTTTTTTTTATTCTAAGAAAATCCTCTAACAATAACACTTTGATAACAAAATTAAAAAAACACCTACTCTTTCTCTGACATGAAAAACTCATAACTTTAATTCGCTTCCAGAACAAGACCAGATCTAGAGCTTCAATATTTTTATACTCTACTAGCTTGCATACCCGTCGTGCCGGGTTAAGTTTTTTGTCTAAGTTTTAGAATACGAAGAAAACCGAAAAGAACTTAAAAACTTTTTAATGGGTCTATGTTGGGGCTGGACCCCCGACGAACATATATGCCAAATTTAAGGCCAATCGGTTCAGTAGTTTCCCCGCGAAAGAGTAACATAGAGGGAAAACTAAGTTTCGAGATTACTTTACCCCCTCCCCTTAGTCTCCCCACCTCTCGAGCTACTTTTTAATGGGTCTTTGTTGGGGCTGGACCCCCGACGAACATATATGCCAAATTTCAGACCAATCGGTTCAGTAGTTTCCCCGCGAAAGATTAACATAGCGCAAAAACTAAGTTTCGAAATCACTTTACCCCCTCCCCTTACTCCCCCCACCCCTCTCACTTCTTTTCCGTATGCCTATATTGGAACCAGAATTACCACAGACACTCATGCGAAATTTCAAGTCAATCGGTTTAGCCGTTTTTGCGTGAAAGAGGAACAGACAGACAGACAGACAGACAGACAGACAGACAGACAGACAGACAGACAGACAGACAGACAGACAGACAGACAGACACCAACTCATTTTTATATATTAGTATATTAGTATGATGATGATATGATATGATATCATATAGGAGTATATTAGATTTAGTATACCGTTTGTAACACATCGAACCAATCATCGGACACAAAAATGAACTACACATCAGGCACATTGCTGAGCTGGCTTAGCTCAAGTGTACAGCGGGCCTTTTTATTCTAGTGGAATAGGCCTAAAATCTAGAATAGGTACCGTTTGTGGCGTGATAGTAAACTTTTAAATAAATATTTTATTTGACACCTTTTTCTAAATTCGGTGAAATAAAATTTTATTATTTTTAATCAATTTTGAGTTCTCACAAATTGAATATTTGTTAATGCATTTGAACTCCATGTCGCTTGCGATAACAAGATTTTCCTGAATCAGTTGATTTTAATTAGCGTTCATATTCTATATTCTGATATATGTAAATTGGAATTTTTGTCGACGAAACAAACAAAAAGCAAACGTTCATATCAATTGGTATGTTCAAGAAATATCATTAATTTGATTATAACAAAATTATAGAGTTCGTCTTAAGAACACAGGATTTTACAAATTCTTCACGGTTAAAACCGCTGGCTTTTAATGCAAATTTTTTGTACTAGTGTTTATTTGTGGTCGTAGACAGTTATTACCTATTCGGTTTATTATCATTATGCAGCAGACGTTGATCAAGTTTAAAGAAATTTCCATCTTGAAGTTTTTCCGAAAAGCGGCCGTTTGCGAAAAAATTTGCATACAAAATTATAGGAAAGCTCACTTTTGAACAGTTTTCTGGAAAACTGTTTTTAAAAAATTGCCACTGTAGTATTAAAGCGAAACAGCAGCAAAATTCTTGGACAGTAGGAGAAAGGACAAAAAATATCTTAAAAATTGAGTGAAATTATAGTGCTTTGGAGAGATCAATTTATAACCATTATTGTGCTCACAGTACGCTGTTAAACGCTATGCTTCATTTAACATTTAATATTAAAATCTTTAATAAATTCAAGTAGTCAGTTGAATGAATCCGTCTCTAAGGATGTGTAATTTGTCGCGGAAAATATTAATTTTAACTGCACTTTACGTAATGAGGTTCAATCTTTGAAAGGTCTTTTTTTCGATTGAAAGGATAAAACATTACCTCCTGGTGGCCTCAAGGGTTTTCTCGTGGTTAACTCAAATGCTAGCCAAAGTGACTGTGATTTTAGATTAAATCTGATCCTCAACTATGTAATTACAATAATTTGTTAAAGTGTTTATGCTTATTTACAATTTAAAAAATATTTTCGGAATTTACAGTAAATATTATGTATAATGTAATGAATACATAATAAACGTAATCACATTCTTTTATGACTCCGGGCACAATGTGAGAATTGGCAATTGGTTTTTACCACGTCGCAACATGATATTTTAATTTTGACTAGAATGAAAAAAAAATGGTTCTATATTGAATAAATCGTATATAATTTTTTAGGGAAATTCGTATAATATTGTTGAGGTCAATCTAATTTTTACATTTTTAAAAGAAAAAGTTACAACCCAAACAAGAAAAAATTTGTAAATTTATAGTTTACGGTTTTCATATTTGCAATTTGATCATTCTGTATGTAGGTACGAAAAAAAATGTTCTTAAGTCGAAAACACACCGCAAGCATAATTAGTTTCACTGCACTGTAAATTTTGTGAACCGAATTGAAATTTTGTTTGATGAATATCAGTTACAAGTCCTCTAAATCTGTGGTCTATCATTTTCTTTTCTGCTCATTCATGTATAATATCAATTGACATTGATATTCTTGGTTTCAGGTAAGATTTTTTGCCATTTGTTTCAAACGCATATCATTTAATCAATTAACCCATCACGCTGTGTGGTAATCCAATATTATAAGCGCCACCCTGGCGCTGCGGTTTCAGCGACAATGCTACTGTAGTTCGAAATATACAAGGGCAAGAAAATGTAATTTAATTTAGAGAATTTTTCATACAATGTTACTAAATCGAACTGAGACTATGAGAATCTTTAAACCAAATTTGAAATCATTATGTAAAAAAATTAATTATTAATAACTGTTTTTATACTCTATTGTATAGCTTGCATACCCGTCGTTGCCGGGTTAAGTTTTTTGTCTAAGTTTTAGAATACGAAGAAAACCGGAAAGAACTTAAAAACTTTTTAATGGGTCTATGTTGGGGCTGGACCCCCGACGAACATCTGCATATGTCAAATTTCAGGTCAATCGGTTCAGTAGTTTCCCCGCGGAAGAGTAACATAGCGCAAAAACTAAGTTTCGAAATCACTTTACTCCTTCCCCTTACTCCTCCCACTCCTCCGCTTCTTTTCCGTATGCCTATGTTGGAACCAGAACTACCACAGACACTCATGCCAAATTTCAAGACAATCGGTTCAGCCGTTTTTGCGTGAAAGAGACAATCGGTTCAGCCGTTTTTGCGGGAAAGTCGTTTTTGCGTGAAAGAAAGAGGAATAGACAGACAGACAAGCAGACAGACAGATAGACAGACAGACAGACAGACAGACAGACAGACACCAACTCATTTTTATATATTAGTATGATATATAACCGCGAGTCTACTGTAGTAAAAACATATTTTAATAATAAATTTAGTAAAAATTTGGGCTAAATATAGTCGCAACAAGAAACCCCTTCACACATATTCATGATCGGTATTTAATTTATATAACACCTATATGTGAATACAAAAAATTTGAAATTTTATTTTTCAGGATAAATAGACATGCTCTTAATAAAACCACGATATATCACACAACACAACTAAAACTATTACCAATTGTCAACTTTAGCCCCTAGTTCATCATTTTACTATTTTCCATCAACATTTGATTAAAAGCACTAATCTTATGCACAACTTATGCAAATTTTTCCTCTAATATAATCAGCATACTACCTGTCTGCCCTTATTTAGCTATTCAACATAAATTCTTATGACCACAATTAGTTTTGAACTCTAGCCACAGGGTTTTCCCCTCCTATAACAGTCACTGAGTTCACCACCATCTAAGAAGTTTCTGGTTAAATTATTTTGAGTTCTGTGAAAATTATACTTATAATCCCAGGAAACGAACGAGACCATGGTATGACCATTCGAATGTATTGTAGAATTATGTTATAGTTAGCGACCAATTTAACTGGTTTGATCATAAAACTCTTATAATGAGAAGAATTAAAAGGGGGGAAACTTTCAAAACATTGGTCTACACTAAACATTGCACCGCCAGAATGCTTTTTCCAATTTTATATTTTGTTCACATTCATTATTTTATGTTAATAAAATCTAGCAATATAAGAATTAATTAAATTGTTGATAAAGATCGCATAATCCGACAGAAAAGCGTTTCTTTTTCTCTATGTATTTTCCTTTTGCTCTGTGAAAATAGTATGATAATATTTCCTTTTTATTTTATTGGTTAATTGGGACCGGTAAGAAGACAACATTGGACATGGGTTGCAAACCAATGAGGTTGAATAGGGATTTGAAAGTTTTATAAATGCCACTTAATCATATCATACTCATACTAATACTAATATATATACTAATCTATAAAAATGAGTTGGTGTCTGTCTGTCTGTCTGTTCCTCTTTCACGCAAAAACGGCTGAACCGATTGACTTGAAATTTGGCATAAGTGTCTGTGGTAGTTCTGGTTCCAACATAGGCATACGGAAAAGTAGCGCGAGGGGTGGGGGGGAGTAAGGGGAGGGGGTAAAGTGATTTCGAAACTTAGTTTTTGCGCTATGTTACTCTTTCGCGGGGAAACTACTGAACCGATTGGCCTGAAATTTGGAATAGATGTTCGTCGGGGGTCCAGCCCCAACATAGACCCATTAAAAAGTGTTTAAGCTCTTTCCGGTTTTCTTCGTATTCTAAAACTTAGACAAAAAACTTAACCCGGCAACGACGGGTATGCAAGCTAGTAACTTTTATATCTTTCCTGTTTGTATACAAACAGTCAGTTACTGCTTGTTACATGCTTATTGTAAATCTACTTGGCAGACAATAAAATTGATCGGATCGATTGATCTGGAATCAATAGCTGGAATTCAGATGCATGCTCCATCAATTCACTGAATTTCCTTCACTACTCACAGTTTTAAGTTTCAAGGCCTAATTTCCCTGAATACGAGTGATTACGAAAGGAGCAATCTCACTTAACTATTTTTTATTTTAATGCCTAAGGTAAATACCGTTCAGAGTAGGTAGTATCTTTTTGCTAGTGGAGAGTTTAGTCGTCACACCATATAATTGCTCCAAACACGCAATCGATTGTGACGTCATTTCGCATTGAGTGCAATATATATGTCAATGCGTGACTTACAGTGTTCAACTGCTTTGTGAACCTGGAGTCATCTTACTATTTTCACAACAAAATGTAAACATTTGTGTTATGCATGCTCAAATGCAAACGCCAAATCACAACATTACCTGCTGTCAAAATATTATTATCAATATTTAATATTACGTTTGCTATATCAGAGGATTTTCTGTATTTTTTTTTTTGCAATCACAGAAAAATAATGTAAAAATGAATTGTGTGTGAAATTCAAAACTTAGTGTGAAATTCAGTGTTTCATTGTAATTTTACAATTGATCCAAATTGATCCAAAGTGACATTAATCATTCAACATGGTAAACTAGATCGAGCTGGACACGATTATAGAAATTTCTTTCAAAAACAGCAGAAATCAACTAAATCACTTTTTTGGGGTTAGAACACGCGGAGGGAGGTATAATGTGAAAATTTTCAAAAGTCAAATATCTCAAAAACGTCATGACCAATTTAGGGGAAAAAAGTCTCGGTGACATTGTGATTATTTTGTAAACAAAATATTAAAAAAACATAACAAAAGCTATAATTGCCAATCTGGCAATCATTGGAGACCCGTATGGTGATATTCGTATCAAAATTCGAACAGTTGTACCAAAAATCCAATTTGAAGTCAAACTTTCCAATAAGATTTTTTAAAATTTATTCCAATCAGATTTTGATGTATGGGAGTTTTATGTAGAATCATATCCTAAATAACTTTTGTTCTTGGAATTTTTTGATAAGATGCACCGTTTTTGAGATATTCCGAAAAAAAGTTTTCGTTCGTATGGGGGGTACCCCCCCTAATGGTCCATTTTTGCCCATTAACGAACTTAGCCTCGCATTTTACGAAAAACGGATCCACGCAAAATTTCAAGTCTCTAGCTCAATCCGTGCGCCCGCAATCCGCGCCACAGACAGACAGACGGACGGACGGACAGACGGACGGACAGACGGACGGACATGCTAAATTCAACTTTTTTCATCATTCTAAACACACTGGTGTAATTCATTTTTGTGTGCGATGACGAGATCTTGGCGTTACAAACGGTAAGGCAAAGTTAATATACCCTTTGGTTTCACCATACGGGTATAAAAATTAGAAGAAGGAGAATCGATAGAAATAAAATTTTTGACTTAACATTTTTTAAGTTAGATGTCTTTGAAACACACCTACAATTTTTTGTCAAAAAGTTTTTGTTATCTTCTGTTCAACATATATTTTTGTCGAATTTTTGGGAGTGGTACAACATAACGCAACATTGCAGTTCCGGCATTATATTGGGGCTTACACCTTAATTTTGGCATCTAATAGATAGGGGTGGACGTTTTATTCACATCCATACGACGTGTTTCTAATATATTGGACAATGTTGACAAAAATCACAGAAGTATAAACATTTATCGCAAACTTAAAATTTCAAACTCGATTTTCTCGAAACCAACATTTTTGACTTTGACTTTCTGCTATCGATTTCTATTGCAAACCTTAAGATCCACACTTTGAATCAATTGAGTACAGTTTGATTTCGAATTGGTTTTTATCTGTAAATTTGATCTCAAGAATCTCACGAACTCTAATAACAGTTAAGCAGAGACATGAATCTTCAATTTACAAATAAAAAAAAATAATAAAGATAAATCATAATAAATGGAGTTAAATAATTCTGTACTATATCAATTTATTTGGATGGAATGATCTTAGTATGGCAATATCCGTCTTAAGATTGAATGGAATTTTATTATGAATGCATCGTATTGGAGTCTCAGCCGAAAGCCTTTACTTTTTCCACGATATTACTTCATCCAACATATCAATTGACTGGTGAATACTATCACTAATCGTACGACTGGTCAAACTATCTTTGTATCTGCAGCAAGAACCTGAGAGCCTGGCAATATATCTCCATAGAAGGTAAACTCATCCCATATAATCGTATATATCTAATATTTACCTTAAGTAATTTATCAACAGCAAATACAATATAAATATTATGCTCTGACCAACATGTAGCAATTAATATACCTACATATTAATATTTGTAGAATTATTGAGCCATATTGGTTGCACGGGAAGTTTATTGTGTAATGAGAATCAGATATTTCCAAGCCGCGATATAGAGCGATACTTTAGCGTCTACCTCTCTTATAAAATGCCTTCATAATTTATTGTTCATTGTTTGCTTAAATTATTTGCTCACTTTGGCCAAGATAAAGCGTTTGTCCGATTGATCTTTATGAGAAAACTGAACCAAGTCCATCTCGACTCTGATCATTGCGCTTCAAAGCAACTCCAATGTTTAATGTTTATGCTTTGGTGCACTTATGTTCGCATTGACCTGGTATTAATGGATCGAACCTAAGAGGAAATTATCCCCCAGCTAAGGAAGGTATTTTTTGAAGTTGGACGTTGCGATCGTTGCGCGTGAAACGTAAAAATGAAGATGTCAAGTCGATTGAATACAAAACGAAATAATTGTCGGTTTTAACAAACCATAAAATTATTGAGTGATGTTTATAATTGAGAATAAGAATTAATAGATTTTAAATGGATTTTATATATTTATATTCGGATTCTGGTATCCATATCCAGCTGAATAACTCATCTTTACCAAAGTATAAACCGAAAACTCATTTTTTAAAGGAAAAAATAATTTATACGAATTTTAAACTGTATATTCGGCAAAAAAAAGTTTTTTTTTACATCGCAAATAATTTTTAGGGTAATTTTCAAAATTGGATTTAAATTGACCTGAATTTAAAAAATGATCTTTCCAGTTGGTAAAAAAAATCGTAAATTGCTGGGTAAATTATCTCCATCGACAGCATGTCTGAAATTGATTGACAGCCAAAATACCCAAAATCAGAAGTTGATGCTTCGAAAATATTTTTTACCAGACTGTAATGTGGTGGACGGGCGGGGGGATAGGCATGCGGCGTATTAATTTTTCTAACGCTGCAACTCGATAACGCGTCGCTCGTGGAATCGTACTAGTCTTGCGAGTAACACAGGCTAAATGAGGCGTTAAAAGCTAGAGTGGACCAAGCCACATAATCCAGTTTTTGAAGCTTTACCACTTTTATTGACTGTAAATTTTTGAAAAAAATGTCTGTGGACTTTATTACGCAATGTTGAAATGTTCTTTTGTGCATCCAAACATTTTTATCTAAAAACTCACTCGCTTTCAAAAAATTCACGATTTCGACATGTGGGTTGGTCCACTCTAGCTTTTAACGCCTCAAAGGTAGTCCTAAAACATAACAAAAGCTATAATTGCCAATCTGGCAATTATTGAAAACCCGTATGGTGATATTCGTATCAAAATTCGAACAGTTGTACAAAAATTCCACTTTGAGTCAAACTTTCCAATAACTTTTTTTAAAATTTATTCCAATAAGATTTTGATGTATGGGAGTTTTATGTTTTATGTAGATATTTGCAAAAAACGTTTTCTTTCGTATGGGGGGTACCCATTTTCGCCCATGAACGAACTTAGCCTCGCATTTTACATTACCTTTACACCAAGTTTCAGCGAAATCTATTTTTTGTAAAAATCGCAAAAATCGATGGACTAACCACTGCAATTTTTTGCGATTTTTTTCAAAAACAAAAATTCGCTGAAACTTTGCGTAGAGGGTAATGGGGGCCGCTGATCACGAATCCGTTGTCCATTTTTCGATAGCTCTCACGGTTTGGCCAGGGCGCCTCAGTGTCGCCTCAGAAAATGCAGATAGCTCAAAATGGACAACGGATTTCGATTTCTCGTCGCCCAAAACCCCTACGAAACTTGGCGTAGAGGGTAATGGGGGCCGCTGATCACGAATCCGTTGTCCGTTTTTCGATAGCTCTCACGGTTTGGCCAGGGCGCCTAGGGTCGCCTCAAAAAATGGAGATAGCTCAAAATGGACAACGGATTTCGATTTCTCGTCGCCCAAAACCCCTACGAAACTTGGCGTAGAGGGTAATGGGGGGCCGCTGATCACAAATCCGTTGTCCATTTTTCGATAGCTCTCACGGTTTGGCCAGGGCGCCTAGGGTCGCCTCAAAAAATGGAGATAGCTCAAAATGGACAACGGATTTCGATTTCTCGTCGCCCAAAACCCCTACGAAACTTGGCGTAGAGGGTAATGGGGGGCCGCTGATCACGAATCCGTTGTCCGTTTTTCGATAGCTCTCACGGTTTGGCCAGGGCGCCTAGGGTCGCCTCAAAACATGGAGATAGCTCAAAATGGACAACGGATTTCGATTTCTCGTCGCCCAAAACCCCTACGAAACTTTGCGTAGAGGGTAATGGGTAGTCGCTGATCACAAATCCGTTGTCCATTTTTCGATAGCTCTCACGGTTTGGCCAGGGCGCCTAGGGTCGCCTCAAAAAATGGAGATAGCTCAAAATGGACAACGGATTTCGATTTCTCGTCGCCCAAAACCCCTACGAAACTTGGCGTAGAGGGTAATGGGGGGCCGCTGATCACGAATCCGTTGTCCGTTTTTCGATAGCTCTCACGGTTTGGCCAGGGTGCCTAGGGTCGCCTCAAAAAATGGAGATAGCTCAAAATGGACAACGGATTTCGATTTCTCGTCGCCCAAAACCCCTACGAAACTTGGCGTAGAGGGTAATGGGGAGTCGCTGATCACAAATCCGTTGTCCATTTTTCGATAGCTCTCACGGTTTGGCCAGGGCGCCTCAGTGTCGCCTCAAAACATGGAGATAGCTCAAAATGGACAACGGATTTCGATTTCTCGTCGCCCAAAACCCCTACGAAACTTGGCGTAGAGGGTAATGGGGAGTCGCTGATCACAAATCCGTTGTCCATTTTTCGATAGCTCTCACGGTTTGGCCAGGGCGCCTCAGTGTCGCCTCAGAAAATGCAGATAGCTCAAAATGGACAACGGATTTCGATTTCTCGTCGCCCAAAACCCCTACGAAACTTGGCGTAGAGGGTAATGGGTAGTCGCTGATCACAAATCCGTTGTCCATTTTTCGATAGCTCTCACGGCTTGGCCAGGGCGCCTAGGGTCGCCTCAAAAAATGGAGATAGCTCAAAATGGACAACGGATTTCGATTTCTCGTCGCCCAAAACCCCTACGAAACTTGGCGTAGAGGGTAATGGGGGGCCGCTGATCACGAATCCGTTGTCCGTTTTTCGATAGCTCTCACGGTTTGGCCAGGGCGCCTAGGGTCGCCTCAAAAAATGGAGATAGCTCAAAATGGACAACGGATTTCGATTTCTCGTCGCCCAAAACCCCTACGAAACTTGGCGTAGAGGGTAATGGGGGGCCGCTGATCACGAATCCGTTGTCCGTTTTTCGATAGCTCTCACGGTTTGGCCAGGGCGCCTAGGGTCGCCTCAAAACATGGAGATAGCTCAAAATGGACAACGGATTTCGATTTCTCGTCGCCCAAAACCCCTACGAAACTTTGCGTAGAGGGTAATGGGTAGTCGCTGATCACAAATCCGTTGTCCATTTTTCGATAGCTCTCACGGTTTGGCCAGGGCGCCTAGGGTCGCCTCAAAAAATGGAGATAGCTCAAAATGGACAACGGATTTCGATTTCTCGTCGCCCAAAACCCCTACAAAACTTGGCGTAGAGGGTAATGGAGAGTCGCTGATCACAAATCCGTTGTCCATTTTTCGATAGCTCTCACGGTTTGGCCAGGGCGCCTAGGGTCGCCTCAAAAAATTGAGATAGCTCAAAATGGACAACGGATTTCGATTTCTCGTCGCCCAAAACCCCTACGAAACTTGGCGTAGAGGGTAATGGGGAGTCGCTGATCACAAATCCGTTGTCCATTTTTCGATAGCTCTCACGGTTTAGCCAGGGCGCCTCAGTGTCGCCTCAGAAAATGCAGATAGCTCAAAATGGACAACGGATTTCGATTTCTCGTCGCCCAAAACCCCTACGAAACTTGGCGTAGAGGGTAATGGGTAGTCGCTGATCACAAATCCGTTGTCCATTTTTCGATAGCTCTCACGGTTTGGCCAGGGCGCCTAGGGTCGCCTCAAAAAATGGAGATAGCTCAAAATGGACAACGGATTTCGATTTCTCGTCGCCCAAAACCCCTACGAAACTTGGCGTAGAGGGTAATGGAGAGTCGCTGATCACAAATCCGTTGTCCATTTTTCGATAGCTCTCACGGTTTGGCCAGGGCGCCTAGGGTCGCCTCAAAAAATGGAGATAGCTCAAAATGGACAACGGATTTCGATTTCTCGTCGCCCAAAACCCCTACGAAACTTGGCGTAGAGGGTAATGGAGAGTCGCTGATCACAAATCCGTTGTCCATTTTTCGATAGCTCTCACGGTTTGGCCAGGGCGCCTAGGGTCGCCTCAAAAAATGGAGATAGCTCAAAATGGACAACGGATTTCGATTTCTCGTCGCCCAAAACCCCTACGAAACTTGGCGTAGAGGGTAATGGGGAGTCGCTGATCACAAATCCGTTGTCCATTTTTCGATAGCTCTCACGGTTTAGCCAGGGCGCCTCAGTGTCGCCTCAGAAAATGCAGATAGCTCAAAATGGACAACGGATTTCGATTTCTCGTCGCCCAAAACCCCTACGAAACTTGGCGTAGAGGGTAATGGGTAGTCGCTGATCACAAATCCGTTGTCCATTTTTCGATAGCTCTCACGGTTTGGCCAGGGCGCCTAGGGTCGCCTCAAAAAATGGAGATAGCTCAAAATGGACAACGGATTTCGATTTCTCGTCGCCCAAAACCCCTACGAAACTTGGCATAGAGGGTAATGGAGAGTCGCTGATCACAAATCCGTTGTCCATTTTTCGATAGCTCTCACGGTTTGGCCAGGGCGCCTAGGGTCGCCTCAAAAAATGGAGATAGCTCAAAATGGACAACGGATTTCGATTTCTCGTCGCCCAAAACCCCTACGAAACTTGGCGTAGAGGGTAATGGGGAGTCGCTGATCACAAATCCGTTGTCCATTTTTCGATAGCTCTCACGGTTTAGCCAGGGCGCCTCAGTGTCGCCTCAGAAAATGCAGATAGCTCAAAATGGACAACGGATTTCGATTTCTCGTCGCCCAAAACCCCTACGAAACTTGGCGTAGAGGGTAATGGGGAGTCGCTGATCACAAATCCGTTGTCCGTTTTTCGATAGCTCTCACGGTTTGGCCAGGGCGCCTAGGGTCGCCTCAAAAAATGGAGATAGCTCAAAATGGACAACGGATTTCGATTTCTCGTCGCCCAAAACCCCTACGAAACTTGGCGTAGAGGGTAATGGAGAGTCGCTGATCACAAATCCGTTGTCCGTTTTTCGATAGCTCTCACGGTTTGGCCAGGGCGCCTAGGGTCGCCTCAAAAAATGGAGATAGCTCAAAATGGACAACGGATTTCGATTTCTCGTCGCCCAAAACCCCTACGAAACTTGGCGTAGAGGGTAATGGAGAGTCGCTGATCACAAATCCGTTGTCCATTTTTCGATAGCTCTCACGGTTTGGCCAGGGCGCCTAGGGTCGCCTCAAAAAATGGAGATAGCTCAAAATGGACAACGGATTTCGATTTCTCGTCGCCCAAAACCCCTACGAAACTTGGCGTAGAGGGTAATGGGGAGTCGCTGATCACAAATCCGTTGTCCATTTTTCGATAGCTCTCACGGTTTAGCCAGGGCGCCTCAGTGTCGCCTCAGAAAATGCAGATAGCTCAAAATGGACAACGGATTTCGATTTCTCGTCGCCCAAAACCCCTACGAAACTTGGCGTAGAGGGTAATGGAGAGTCGCTGATCACAAATCCGTTGTCCATTTTTCGATTGCTCTCACGGTTTGGCCAGGGCGCCTAGGGTCGCCTCAAAAAATGGAGATAGCTCAAAATGGACAACGGATTTCGATTTCTCGTCGCCCAAAACCCCTACGAAACTTTGCGTAGAGGGTAATGGGTAGTCGCTGATCACAAATCCGTTGTCCATTTTTCGATAGCTCTCACGGTTTGGCCAGGGCGCCTAGGGTCGCCTCAAAAAATGGAGATAGCTCAAAATGGACAACGGATTTCGATTTCTCGTCGCCCAAAACCCCTACGAAACTTGGCGTAGAGGGTAATGGGGAGTCGCTGATCACAAATCCGTTGTCCATTTTTCGATAGCTCTCACGGTTTGGCCAGGGCGCCTCAGTGTCGCCTCAAAACATGGAGATAGCTCAAAATGGACAACGGATTTCGATTTCTCGTCGCCCAAAACCCCTACGAAACTTGGCGTAGAGGGTAATGGGGAGTCGCTGATCACAAATCCGTTGTCCATTTTTCGATAGCTCTCACGGTTTGGCCAGGGCGCCTCAGTGTCGCCTCAGAAAATGCAGATAGCTCAAAATGGACAACGGATTTCGATTTCTCGTCGCCCAAAACCCCTACGAAACTTGGCGTAGAGGGTAATGGGGAGTCGCTGATCACAAATCCGTTGTCCATTTTTCGATAGCTCTCACGGTTTAGCCAGGGCGCCTCAGTGTCGCCTCAGAAAATGCAGATAGCTCAAAATGGACAACGGATTTCGATTTCTCGTCGCCCAAAACCCCTACGAAACTTGGCGTAGAGGGTAATGGAGAGTCGCTGATCACAAATCCGTTGTCCATTTTTCGATAGCTCTCACGGTTTAGCCAGGGCGCCTAGGGTCGCCTCAAAAAATGGAGATAGCTCAAAATGGACAACGGATTTCGATTTCTCGTCGCCCAAAACCCCTACGAAACTTGGCGTAGAGGGTAATGGAGAGTCGCTGATCACAAATCCGTTGTCCGTTTTTCGATAGCTCTCACGGTTTGGCCAGGGCGCCTAGGGTCGCCTCAAAAAATGGAGATAGCTCAAAATGGACAACGGATTTCGATTTCTCGTCGCCCAAAACCCCTACGAAACTTGGCGTAGAGGGTAATGGGGAGTCGCTGATCACAAATCCGTTGTCCGTTTTTCGATAGCTCTCACGGTTTGGCCAGGGCGCCTAGGGTCGCCTCAAAACATGGAGATAGCTCAAAATGGACAACGGATTTCGATTTCTCGTCGCCCAAAACCCCTACGAAACTTTGCGTAGAGGGTAATGGGTAGTCGCTGATCACAAATCCGTTGTCCATTTTTCGATAGCTCTCACGGTTTGGCCAGGGCGCCTAGGGTCGCCTCAAAAAATGGAGATAGCTCAAAATGGACAACGGATTTCGATTTCTCGTCGCCCAAAACCCCTACGAAACTTGGCGTAGAGGGTAATGGGGAGTCGCTGATCACAAATCCGTTGTCCATTTTTCGATAGCTCTCACGGTTTGGCCAGGGCGCCTCAGTGTCGCCTCAGAAAATGCAGATAGCTCAAAATGGACAACGGATTTCGATTTCTCGTCGCCCAAAACCCCTACGAAACTTGGCGTAGAGGGTAATGGAGAGTCGCTGATCACAAATCCGTTGTCCATTTTTCGATAGCTCTCACGGTTTGGCCAGGGCGCCTAGGGTCGCCTCAAAAAATGGAGATAGCTCAAAATGGACAACGGATTTCGATTTCTCGTCGCCCAAAACCCCTACGAAACTTGGCGTAGAGGGTAATGGGGGGCCGCTGATCACGAATCCGTTGTCCGTTTTTCGATAGCTCTCACGGTTTGGCCAGGGCGCCTAGGGTCGCCTCAAAACATGGAGATAGCTCAAAATGGACAACGGATTTCGATTTCTCGTCGCCCAAAACCCCTACGAAACTTTGCGTAGAGGGTAATGGGTAGTCGCTGATCACAAATCCGTTGTCCATTTTTCGATAGCTCTCACGGCTTGGCCAGGGCGCCTAGGGTCGCCTCAAAAAATGGAGATAGCTCAAAATGGACAACGGATTTCGATTTCTCGTCGCCCAAAACCCCTACGAAACTTGGCGTAGAGGGTAATGGAGAGTCGCTGATCACAAATCCGTTGTCCATTTTTCGATAGCTCTCACGGTTTGGCCAGGGCGCCTAGGGTCGCCTCAAAAAATTGAGATAGCTCAAAATGGACAACGGATTTCGATTTCTCGTCGCCCAAAACCCCTACGAAACTTGGCGTAGAGGGTAATGGGGAGTCGCTGATCACAAATCCGTTGTCCATTTTTCGATAGCTCTCACGGTTTAGCCAGGGCGCTTCAGTGTCGCCTCAGAAAATGCAGATAGCTCAAAATGGACAACGGATTTCGATTTCTCGTCGCCCAAAACCCCTACGAAACTTGGCGTAGAGGGTAATGGAGAGTCGCTGATCACAAATCCGTTGTCCATTTTTCGATAGCTCTCACGGTTTGGCCAGGGCGCCTAGGGTCGCCTCAAAAAATGGAGATAGCTCAAAATGGACAACGGATTTCGATTTCTCGTCGCCCAAAACCCCTACGAAACCTGGCGTAGAGGGTAATGGGGAGTCGCTGATCACAAATCCGTTGTCCATTTTTCGATAGCTCTCACGGTTTAGCCAGGGCGCTTCAGTGTCGCCTCAGAAAATGCAGATAGCTCAAAATGGACAACGGATTTCGATTTCTCGTCGCCCAAAACCCCTACGAAACTTGGCGTAGAGGGTAATGGGTAGTCCCTGATCACGCCAAACCGTGAGAGCTATCGAAAAACGGACAACGGATTCGTGATCAGCGGCCCCCCATTACCCTCTACGCAAAGTTTCAGCGAATTTTTGTTTTTGAAAAAAATCGCAAAAAATTGCAGTGGTCCATGATTTTTTGATGGCAAAAAATGTTTTTTTCTTTTTTTTTGTCTGATTGCGCTGAAACTTGGCATGTAGGGGTTTTGGGCGACGAGAAATCGAAATCCGTTGTCCATTTTGAGCTATCTCCATGTTTTGAGGCGACCCTAGGCGCCCTGGCCAAACCGTGAGAGCTATCGAAAAACGGACAACGGATTCGTGATCAGCGGCCCCCCATTACCCTCTACGCAAAGTTTCAGCGAATTTTTGTTTTTGAAAAAATTGCAAAAAATTGCAGTGGTTAGTCCATGATTTTTTGATGGCAAAAAATGTTTTTTTCTTTTTTTTTGTCTGATTGCGCTGAAACTTGGCATGTAGGGGTTTTGGGCGACGAGAAATCGAAATCCGTTGTCCATTTTGAGCTATCTCCATGTTTTGAGGCGACCCTAGGCGCCCTGGCCAAACCGTGAGAGCTATCGAAAAACGGACAACGGATTCGTGATCAGCGGCCCCCCATTACCCTCTACGCAAAGTTTCAGCGAATTTTTGTTTTTGAAAAAAATCGCAAAAAATTGCAGTGGTTAGTCCAGATTTTTTGATGGCAAAAAATGTTTTTTTCTTTTTTTTTGTCTGATTGCGCTGAAACTTGGCATGTAGGGGTTTTGGGCGACGAGAAATCGAAATCCGTTGTCCATTTTGAGCTATCTCCATGTTTTGAGGCGACCCTAGGCGCCCTGGCCAAACCGTGAGAGCTATCGAAAAACGGACAACGGATTCGTGATCAGCGGCCCCCCATTACCCTCTACGCAAAGTTTCAGCGAATTTTTGTTTTTGAAAAAAATCGCAAAAAATTGCAGTGGTGTTAGTCCATGATTTTTTGATGGCAAAAAATGTTTTTTTCTTTTTTTTTGTCTGATTGCGCTGAAACTTGGCATGTAGGGGTTTTGGGCGACGAGAAATCGAAATCCGTTGTCCATTTTGAGCTATCTCCATGTTTTGAGGCGACCCTAGGCGCCCTGGCCAAACCGTGAGAGCTATCGAAAAACGGACAACGGATTCGTGATCAGCGGCCCCCCATTACCCTCTACGCAAAGTTTCAGCGAATTTTTGTTTTTGAAAAAAATCGCAAAAAATTGCAGTGGTTAGTCCATGATTTTTTGATGGCAAAAAATGTTTTTTTCTTTTTTTTTGTCTGATTGCGCTGAAACTTGGCATGTAGGGGTTTTGGGCGACGAGAAATCGAAATCCGTTGTCCATTTTGAGCTATCTCCATGTTTTGAGGCGACCCTAGGCGCCCTGGCCAAACCGTGAGAGCTATCGAAAAACGGACAACGGATTCGTGATCAGCGGCCCCCCATTACCCTCTACGCAAAGTTTCAGCGAATTTTTGTTTTTGAAAAAAATCGCAAAAAATTGCAGTGGTTAGTCCATGATTTTTTGATGGCAAAAAATGTTTTTTTCTTTTTTTTTGTCTGATTGCGCTGAAACTTGGCATGTAGGGGTTTTGGGCGACGAGAAATCGAAATCCGTTGTCCATTTTGAGCTATCTCCATGTTTTGAGGCGACCCTAGGCGCCCTGGCCAAACCGTGAGAGCTATCGAAAAACGGACAACGGATTCGTGATCAGCGGCCCCCCATTACCCTCTACGCAAAGTTTCAGCGAATTTTTGTTTTTGAAAAAAATCGCAAAAAATTGCAGTGGTTAGTCCATGATTTTTTGATGGCAAAAAATGTTTTTTTCTTTTTTTTTGTCTGATTGCGCTGAAACTTGGCATGTAGGGGTTTTGGGCGACGAGAAATCGAAATCCGTTGTCCATTTTGAGCTATCTCCATGTTTTGAGGCGACCCTAGGCGCCCTGGCCAAACCGTGAGAGCTATCGAAAAACGGACAACGGATTCGTGATCAGCGGCCCCCCATTACCCTCTACGCAAAGTTTCAGCGAATTTTTGTTTTTGAAAAAAATCGCAAAAAATTGCAGTGGTTAGTCCATGATTTTTTGATGGCAAAAAATGTTTTTTTCTTTTTTTTTGTCTGATTGCGCTGAAACTTGGCATGTAGGGGTTTTGGGCGACGAGAAATCGAAATCCGTTGTCCATTTTGAGCTATCTCCATGTTTTGAGGCGACCCTAGGCGCCCTGGCCAAACCGTGAGAGCTATCGAAAAACGGACAACGGATTCGTGATCAGCGGCCCCCCATTACCCTCTACGCAAAGTTTCAGCGAATTTTTGTTTTTGAAAAAAATCGCAAAAAATTGCAGTGGTTAGTCCATGATTTTTTGATGGCAAAAAATGTTTTTTTCTTTTTTTTTGTCTGATTGCGCTGAAACTTGGCATGTAGGGGTTTTGGGCGACGAGAAATCGAAATCCGTTGTCCATTTTGAGCTATCTCCATGTTTTGAGGCGACCCTAGGCGCCCTGGCCAAACCGTGAGAGCTATCGAAAAACGGACAACGGATTCGTGATCAGCGGCCCCCCATTACCCTCTACGCAAAGTTTCAGCGAATTTTTGTTTTTGAAAAAAATCGCAAAAAATTGCAGTGGTTAGTCCATGATTTTTTGATGGCAAAAAATGTTTTTTTCTTTTTTTTTGTCTGATTGCGCTGAAACTTGGCATGTAGGGGTTTTGGGCGACGAGAAATCGAAATCCGTTGTCCATTTTGAGCTATCTCCATGTTTTGAGGCGACCCTAGGCGCCCTGGCCAAACCGTGAGAGCTATCGAAAAACGGACAACGGATTCGTGATCAGCGGCCCCCCATTACCCTCTACGCAAAGTTTCAGCGAATTTTTGTTTTTGAAAAAAATCGCAAAAAATTGCAGTGGTTAAGTCCATGATTTTTTGATGGCAAAAAATGTTTTTTTCTTTTTTTTTGTCTGATTGCGCTGAAACTTGGCATGTAGGGGTTTTGGGCGACGAGAAATCGAAATCCGTTGTCCATTTTGAGCTATCTCCATGTTTTGAGGCGACCCTAGGCGCCCTGGCCAAACCGTGAGAGCTATCGAAAAACGGACAACGGATTCGTGATCAGCGGCCCCCCATTACCCTCTACGCAAAGTTTCAGCGAATTTTTGTTTTTGAAAAAAATCGCAAAAAATTGCAGTGGTTAGTCCATGATTTTTTGATGGCAAAAAATGTTTTTTTCTTTTTTTTTGTCTGATTGCGCTGAAACTTGGCATGTAGGGGTTTTGGGCGACGAGAAATCGAAATCCGTTGTCCATTTTGAGCTATCTCCATGTTTTGAGGCGACCCTAGGCGCCCTGGCCAAACCGTGAGAGCTATCGAAAAACGGACAACGGATTCGTGATCAGCGGCCCCCCATTACCCTCTACGCAAAGTTTCAGCGAATTTTTGTTTTTGAAAAAAATCGCAAAAAATTGCAGTGGTTAGTCCATGATTTTTTGATGGCAAAAATGTTTTTTTCTTTTTTTTTGTCTGATTGCGCTGAAACTTGGCATGTAGGGGTTTTGGGCGACGAGAAATCGAAATCCGTTGTCCATTTTGAGCTATCTCCATGTTTTGAGGCGACCCTAGGCGCCCTGGCCAAACCGTGAGAGCTATCGAAAAACGGACAACGGATTCGTGATCAGCGGCCCCCCATTACCCTCTACGCAAAGTTTCAGCGAATTTTTGTTTTTGAAAAAAATCGCAAAAAATTGCAGTGGTTAGTCCATGATTTTTTGATGGCAAAAAATGTTTTTTTCTTTTTTTTTGTCTGATTGCGCTGAAACTTGGCATGCAGGGGTTTTGGGCGACGAGAAATCGAAATCCGTTGTCCATTTTGAGCTATCTCCATGTTTTGAGGCGACCCTAGGCGCCCTGGCCAAACCGTGAGAGCTATCGAAAAACGGACAACGGATTCGTGATCAGCGGCCCCCCATTACCCTCTACGCAAAGTTTCAGCGAATTTTTGTTTTTGAAAAAAATCGCAAAAAATTGCAGTGGTTAGTCCATGATTTTTTGATGGCAAAAAATGTTTTTTTCTTTTTTTTTGTCTGATTGCGCTGAAACTTGGCATGCAGGGGTTTTGGGCGACGAGAAATCGAAATCCGTTGTCCATTTTGAGCTATCTCCATGTTTTGAGGCGACCCTAGGCGCCCTGGCCAAACCGTGAGAGCTATCGAAAAACGGACAACGGATTCGTGATCAGCGGCCCCCCATTAGCCTCTACGCAAAGTTTCAGCGAATTTTTGTTTTTGAAAAAAATCGCAAAAAATTGCAGTGGTTAGTCCATGATTTTTTGATGGCAAAAAATGTTTTTTTCTTTTTTTTTGTCTGATTGCGCTGAAACTTGGCATGTAGGGGTTTTGGGCGACGAGAAATCGAAATCCGTTGTCCATTTTGAGCTATCTCCATGTTTTGAGGCGACCCTAGGCGCCCTGGCCAAACCGTGAGAGCTATCGAAAAACGGACAACGGATTCGTGATCAGCGGCCCCCCATTACCCTCTACGCAAAGTTTCAGCGAATTTTTGTTTTTGAAAAAAATCGCAAAAAATTGCAGTGGTTAGTCCATGATTTTTTGATGGCAAAAAATGTTTTTTTCTTTTTTTTTGTCTGATTGCGCTGAAACTTGGCATGTAGGGGTTTTGGGCGACGAGAAATCGAAATCCGTTGTCCATTTTGAGCTATCTCCATGTTTTGAGGCGACCCTAGGCGCCCTGGCCAAACCGTGAGAGCTATCGAAAAACGGACAACGGATTCGTGATCAGCGGCCCCCCATTACCCTCTACGCAAAGTTTCAGCGAATTTTTGTTTTTGAAAAAAATCGCAAAAAATTGCAGTGGTTAGTCCATGATTTTTTGATGGCAAAAAATGTTTTTTTCTTTTTTTTTGTCTGATTGCGCTGAAACTTGGCATGTAGGGGTTTTGAGCGACGAGAAATCGAAATCCGTTGTCCATTTTGAGCTATCTCCATGTTTTGAGGCGACCCTAGGCGCCCTGGCCAAACCGTGAGAGCTATCGAAAAACGGACAACGGATTCGTGATCAGCGGCCCCCCATTACCCTCTACGCAAAGTTTCAGCGAATTTTTGTTTTTGAAAAAAATCGCAAAAAATTGCAGTGGTTAGTCCATGATTTTTTGATGGCAAAAAATGTTTTTTTCTTTTTTTTTGTCTGATTGCGCTGAAACTTGGCATGTAGGGGTTTTGGGCGACGAGAAATCGAAATCCGTTGTCCATTTTGAGCTATCTCCATGTTTTGAGGCGACCCTAGGCGCCCTGGCCAAACCGTGAGAGCTATCGAAAAACGGACAACGGATTCGTGATCAGCGGCCCCCCATTACCCTCTACGCAAAGTTTCAGCGAATTTTTGTTTTTGAAAAAAATCGCAAAAAATTGCAGTGGTTAGTCCATGATTTTTTGATGGCAAAAAATGTTTTTTTCTTTTTTTTTGTCTGATTGCGCTGAAACTTGGCATGTAGGGGTTTTGGGCGACGAGAAATCGAAATCCGTTGTCCATTTTGAGCTATCTCCATGTTTTGAGGCGACCCTAGGCGCCCTGGCCAAACCGTGAGAGCTATCGAAAAACGGACAACGGATTCGTGATCAGCGGCCCCCCATTACCCTCTACGCAAAGTTTCAGCGAATTTTTGTTTTTGAAAAAAATCGCAAAAAATTGCAGTGGTTAGTCCATGATTTTTTGATGGCAAAAAATGTTTTTTTCTTTTTTTTTGTCTGATTGCGCTGAAACTTGGCATGTAGGGGTTTTGGGCGACGAGAAATCGAAATCCGTTGTCCATTTTGAGCTATCTCCATGTTTTGAGGCGACCCTAGGCGCCCTGGCCAAACCGTGAGAGCTATCGAAAAACGGACAACGGATTCGTGATCAGCGGCCCCCCATTACCCTCTACGCAAAGTTTCAGCGAATTTTTGTTTTTGAAAAAAATCGCAAAAAATTGCAGTGGTTAGTCCATGATTTTTTGATGGCAAAAAATGTTTTTTTCTTTTTTTTTGTCTGATTGCGCTGAAACTTGGCATGTAGGGGTTTTGGGCGACGAGAAATCGAAATCCGTTGTCCATTTTGAGCTATCTCCATGTTTTGAGGCGACCCTAGGCACCCTGGCCAAACCGTGAGAGCTATCGAAAAACGGACAACGGATTCGTGATCAGCGGCCCCCCATTACCCTCTACGCAAAGTTTCAGCGAATTTTTGTTTTTGAAAAAAATCGCAAAAAATTGCAGTGGTTAGTCCATGATTTTTTGATGGAAAAAATGTTTTTTTCTTTTTTTTTGTCTGATTGCGCTGAAACTTGGCATGTAGGGGTTTTGGGCGACGAGAAATCGAAATCCGTTGTCCATTTTGAGCTATCTCCATGTTTTGAGGCGACCCTAGGCGCCCTGGCCAAACCGTGAGAGCTATCGAAAAACGGACAACGGATTCGTGATCAGCGGCCCCCCATTACCCTCTACGCAAAGTTTCAGCGAATTTTTGTTTTTGAAAAAAATCGCAAAAAATTGCAGTGGTTAGTCCATGATTTTTTGATGGCAAAAAATGTTTTTTTCTTTTTTTTTGTCTGATTGCGCTGAAACTTGGCATGCAGGGGTTTTGGGCGACGAGAAATCGAAATCCGTTGTCCATTTTGAGCTATCTCCATGTTTTGAGGCGACCCTAGGCGCCCTGGCCAAACCGTGAGAGCTATCGAAAAACGGACAACGGATTCGTGATCAGCGGCCCCCCATTACCCTCTACGCAAAGTTTCAGCGAATTTTTGTTTTTGAAAAAAATCGCAAAAAATTGCAGTGGTTAGTCCATGATTTTTTGATGGCAAAAAATGTTTTTTTCTTTTTTTTTGTCTGATTGCGCTGAAACTTGGCATGTAGGGGTTTTGGGCGACGAGAAATCGAAATCCGTTGTCCATTTTGAGCTATCTCCATGTTTTGAGGCGACCCTAGGCGCCCTGGCCAAACCGTGAGAGCTATCGAAAAACGGACAACGGATTCGTGATCAGCGGCCCCCCATTACCCTCTACGCAAAGTTTCAGCGAATTTTTGTTTTTGAAAAAAATCGCAAAAAATTGCAGTGGTTAGTCCATGATTTTTTGATGGCAAAAAATGTTTTTTTCTTTTTTTTTGTCTGATTGCGCTGAAACTTGGCATGTAGGGGTTTTGGGCGACGAGAAATCGAAATCCGTTGTCCATTTTGAGCTATCTCCATGTTTTGAGGCGACCCTAGGCGCCCTGGCCAAACCGTGAGAGCTATCGAAAAACGGACAACGGATTCGTGATCAGCGGCCCCCCATTACCCTCTACGCAAAGTTTCAGCGAATTTTTGTTTTTGAAAAAAATCGCAAAAAATTGCAGTGGTTAGTCCATGATTTTTTGATGGCAAAAAATGTTTTTTTCTTTTTTTTTGTCTGATTGCGCTGAAACTTGGCATGTAGGGGTTTTGGGCGACGAGAAATCGAAATCCGTTGTCCATTTTGAGCTATCTCCATGTTTTGAGGCGACCCTAGGCACCCTGGCCAAACCGTGAGAGCTATCGAAAAACGGACAACGGATTCGTGATCAGCGGCCCCCCATTACCCTCTACGCAAAGTTTCAGCGAATTTTTGTTTTTGAAAAAAATCGCAAAAAATTGCAGTGGTTAGTCCATGATTTTTTGATGGAAAAAATGTTTTTTTCTTTTTTTTTGTCTGATTGCGCTGAAACTTGGCATGTAGGGGTTTTGGGCGACGAGAAATCGAAATCCGTTGTCCATTTTGAGCTATCTCCATGTTTTGAGGCGACCCTAGGCGCCCTGGCCAAACCGTGAGAGCTATCGAAAAACGGACAACGGATTCGTGATCAGCGGCCCCCCATTACCCTCTACGCAAAGTTTCAGCGAATTTTTGTTTTTGAAAAAAATCGCAAAAAATTGCAGTGGTTAGTCCATGATTTTTTGATGGCAAAAAATGTTTTTTTCTTTTTTTTTGTCTGATTGCGCTGAAACTTGGCATGTAGGGGTTTTGGGCGACGAGAAATCGAAATCCGTTGTCCATTTTGAGCTATCTCCATGTTTTGAGGCGACCCTAGGCGCCCTGGCCAAACCGTGAGAGCTATCGAAAAACGGACAACGGATTCGTGATCAGCGGCCCCCCATTACCCTCTACGCAAAGTTTCAGCGAATTTTTGTTTTTGAAAAAAATCGCAAAAAATTGCAGTGGTTAGTCCATGATTTTTTGATGGCAAAAAATGTTTTTTTCTTTTTTTTTGTCTGATTGCGCTGAAACTTGGCATGTAGGGGTTTTGGGCGACGAGAAATCGAAATCCGTTGTCCATTTTGAGCTATCTCCATGTTTTGAGGCGACCCTAGGCGCCCTGGCCAAACCGTGAGAGCTATCGAAAAACGGACAACGGATTCGTGATCAGCGGCCCCCCATTACCCTCTACGCAAAGTTTCAGCGAATTTTTGTTTTTGAAAAAAATCGCAAAAAATTGCAGTGGTTAGTCCATGATTTTTTGATGGCAAAAAATGTTTTTTTCTTTTTTTTTGTCTGATTGCGCTGAAACTTGGCATGTAGGGGTTTTGGGCGACGAGAAATCGAAATCCGTTGTCCATTTTGAGCTATCTCCATGTTTTGAGGCGACCCTAGGCACCCTGGCCAAACCGTGAGAGCTATCGAAAAACGGACAACGGATTCGTGATCAGCGGCCCCCCATTACCCTCTACGCAAAGTTTCAGCGAATTTTTGTTTTTGAAAAAAATCGCAAAAAATTGCAGTGGTTAGTCCATGATTTTTTGATGGAAAAAATGTTTTTTTCTTTTTTTTTGTCTGATTGCGCTGAAACTTGGCATGTAGGGGTTTTGGGCGACGAGAAATCGAAATCCGTTGTCCATTTTGAGCTATCTCCATGTTTTGAGGCGACCCTAGGCGCCCTGGCCAAACCGTGAGAGCTATCGAAAAACGGACAACGGATTCGTGATCAGCGGCCCCCCATTACCCTCTACGCAAAGTTTCAGCGAATTTTTGTTTTTGAAAAAAATCGCAAAAAATTGCAGTGGTTAGTCCATGATTTTTTGATGGCAAAAAATGTTTTTTTCTTTTTTTTTGTCTGATTGCGCTGAAACTTGGCATGTAGGGGTTTTGGGCGACGAGAAATCGAAATCCGTTGTCCATTTTGAGCTATCTCCATGTTTTGAGGCGACCCTAGGCACCCTGGCCAAACCGTGAGAGCTATCGAAAAACGGACAACGGATTCGTGATCAGCGGCCCCCCATTACCCTCTACGCAAAGTTTCAGCGAATTTTTGTTTTTGAAAAAAATCGCAAAAAATTGCAGTGGTTAGTCCATGATTTTTTGATGGAAAAAATGTTTTTTTCTTTTTTTTTGTCTGATTGCGCTGAAACTTGGCATGTAGGGGTTTTGGGCGACGAGAAATCGAAATCCGTTGTCCATTTTGAGCTATCTCCATGTTTTGAGGCGACCCTAGGCGCCCTGGCCAAACCGTGAGAGCTATCGAAAAACGGACAACGGATTCGTGATCAGCGGCCCCCCATTACCCTCTACGCAAAGTTTCAGCGAATTTTTGTTTTTGAAAAAAATCGCAAAAAATTGCAGTGGTTAGTCCATGATTTTTTGATGGCAAAAAATGTTTTTTTCTTTTTTTTTGTCTGATTGCGCTGAAACTTGGCATGTAGGGGTTTTGGGCGACGAGAAATCGAAATCCGTTGTCCATTTTGAGCTATCTCCATGTTTTGAGGCGACCCTAGGCGCCCTGGCCAAACCGTGAGAGCTATCGAAAAACGGACAACGGATTCGTGATCAGCGGCCCCCCATTACCCTCTACGCAAAGTTTCAGCGAATTTTTGTTTTTGAAAAAAATCGCAAAAAATTGCAGTGGTTAGTCCATGATTTTTTGATGGCAAAAAATGTTTTTTTCTTTTTTTTTGTCTGATTGCGCTGAAACTTGGCATGCAGGGGTTTTGGGCGACGAGAAATCGAAATCCGTTGTCCATTTTGAGCTATCTCCATGTTTTGAGGCGACCCTAGGCGCCCTGGCCAAACCGTGAGAGCTATCGAAAAACGGACAACGGATTCGTGATCAGCGGCCCCCCATTACCCTCTACGCAAAGTTTCAGCGAATTTTTGTTTTTGAAAAAAATCGCAAAAAATTGCAGTGGTTAGTCCATGATTTTTTGATGGCAAAAAATGTTTTTTTCTTTTTTTTTGTCTGATTGCGCTGAAACTTGGCATGTAGGGGTTTTGGGCGACGAGAAATCGAAATCCGTTGTCCATTTTGAGCTATCTCCATGTTTTGAGGCGACCCTAGGCGCCCTGGCCAAACCGTGAGAGCTATCGAAAAACGGACAACGGATTCGTGATCAGCGGCCCCCCATTAGCCTCTACGCAAAGTTTCAGCGAATTTTTGTTTTTGAAAAAAATCGCAAAAAATTGCAGTGGTTAGTCCATGATTTTTTGATGGCAAAAAATGTTTTTTTCTTTTTTTTTGTCTGATTGCGCTGAAACTTGGCATGTAGGGGTTTTGGGCGACGAGAAATCGAAATCCGTTGTCCATTTTGAGCTATCTCCATGTTTTGAGGCGACCCTAGGCGCCCTGGCCAAACCGTGAGAGCTATCGAAAAACGGACAACGGATTCGTGATCAGCGGCCCCCCATTACCCTCTACGCAAAGTTTCAGCGAATTTTTGTTTTTGAAAAAAATCGCAAAAAATTGCAGTGGTTAGTCCATGATTTTTTGATGGCAAAAAATGTTTTTTTCTTTTTTTTTGTCTGATTGCGCTGAAACTTGGCATGTAGGGGTTTTGGGCGACGAGAAATCGAAATCCGTTGTCCATTTTGAGCTATCTCCATGTTTTGAGGCGACCCTAGGCGCCCTGGCCAAACCGTGAGAGCTATCGAAAAACGGACAACGGATTCGTGATCAGCGGCCCCCCATTAGCCTCTACGCAAAGTTTCAGCGAATTTTTGTTTTTGAAAAAAATCGCAAAAAATTGCAGTGGTTAGTCCATGATTTTTTGATGGCAAAAAATGTTTTTTTCTTTTTTTTTGTCTGATTGCGCTGAAACTTGGCATGTAGGGGTTTTGGGCGACGAGAAATCGAAATCCGTTGTCCATTTTGAGCTATCTCCATGTTTTGAGGCGACCCTAGGCGCCCTGGCCAAACCGTGAGAGCTATCGAAAAACGGACAACGGATTCGTGATCAGCGGCCCCCCATTACCCTCTACGCAAAGTTTCAGCGAATTTTTGTTTTTGAAAAAAATCGCAAAAAATTGCAGTGGTTAGTCCATGATTTTTTGATGGCAAAAAATGTTTTTTTCTTTTTTTTTGTCTGATTGCGCTGAAACTTGGCATGTAGGGGTTTTGGGCGACGAGAAATCGAAATCCGTTGTCCATTTTGAGCTATCTCCATGTTTTGAGGCGACCCTAGGCGCCCTGGCCAAACCGTGAGAGCTATCGAAAAACGGACAACGGATTCGTGATCAGCGGCCCCCCATTACCCTCTACGCAAAGTTTCAAGAATTTTTGTTTTTGAAAAAAATCGCAAAAAATTGCAGTGGTTAGTCCATGATTTTTTGATGGCAAAAAATGTTTTTTTCTTTTTTTTTGTCTGATTGCGCTGAAACTTGGCATGTAGGGGTTTTGGGCGACGAGAAATCGAAATCCGTTGTCCATTTTGAGCTATCTCCATGTTTTGAGGCGACCCTAGGCGCCCTGGCCAAACCGTGAGAGCTATCGAAAAACGGACAACGGATTCGTGATCAGCGGCCCCCATTACCCTCTACGCAAAGTTTCAGCGAATTTTTGTTTTTGAAAAAAATCGCAAAAAATTGCAGTGGTTAGTCCATGATTTTTTGATGGCAAAAAATGTTTTTTTCTTTTTTTTTGTCTGATTGCGCTGAAACTTGGCATGTAGGGGTTTTGGGCGACGAGAAATCGAAATCCGTTGTCCATTTTGAGCTATCTCCATGTTTTGAGGCGACCCTAGGCGCCCTGGCCAAACCGTGAGAGCTATCGAAAAACGGACAACGGATTCGTGATCAGCGGCCCCCCATTACCCTCTACGCAAAGTTTCAGCGAATTTTTGTTTTTGAAAAAAATCGCAAAAAATTGCAGTGGTTAGTCCATGATTTTTTGATGGCAAAAAATGTTTTTTTCTTTTTTTTTGTCTGATTGCGCTGAAACTTGGCATGTAGGGGTTTTGGGCGACGAGAAATCGAAATCCGTTGTCCATTTTGAGCTATCTCCATGTTTTGAGGCGACCCTAGGCGCCCTGGCCAAACCGTGAGAGCTATCGAAAAACGGACAACGGATTCGTGATCAGCGGCCCCCCATTACCCTCTACGCAAAGTTTCAGCGAATTTTTGTTTTTGAAAAAAATCAGTCCATGATTTTTTGATGGCAAAAAATGTTTTTTTCTTTTTTTTTGTCTGATTGCGCTGAAACTTGGCATGTAGGGGTTTTGGGCGACGAGAAATCGAAATCCGTTGTCCATTTTGAGCTATCTCCATGTTTTGAGGCGACCCTAGGCGCCCTGGCCAAACCGTGAGAGCTATCGAAAAACGGACAACGGATTCGTGATCAGCGGCCCCCCATTACCCTCTACGCAAAGTTTCAGCGAATTTTTGTTTTTGAAAAAAATCGCAAAAAATTGCAGTGGTTAGTCCATGATTTTTTGATGGCAAAAAATGTTTTTTTCTTTTTTTTTGTCTGATTGCGCTGAAACTTGGCATGTAGGGGTTTTGGGCGACGAGAAATCGAAATCCGTTGTCCATTTTGAGCTATCTCCATGTTTTGAGGCGACCCTAGGCGCCCTGGCCAAACCGTGAGAGCTATCGAAAAACGGACAACGGATTCGTGATCAGCGGCCCCCCATTACCCTCTACGCAAAGTTTCAGCGAATTTTTGTTTTTGAAAAAAATCGCAAAAAATTGCAGTGGTTAGTCCATGATTTTTTGATGGCAAAAAATGTTTTTTTCTTTTTTTTTGTCTGATTGCGCTGAAACTTGGCATGTAGGGGTTTTGGGCGACGAGAAATCGAAATCCGTTGTCCATTTTGAGCTATCTCCATGTTTTGAGGCGACCCTAGGCGCCCTGGCCAAACCGTGAGAGCTATCGAAAAACGGACAACGGATTCGTGATCAGCGGCCCCCCATTACCCTCTACGCAAAGTTTCAGCGAATTTTTGTTTTTGAAAAAAATCGCAAAAAATTGCAGTGGTTAGTCCATGATTTTTTGATGGCAAAAAATGTTTTTTTCTTTTTTTTTGTCTGATTGCGCTGAAACTTGGCATGTTTTGGGCGACGAGAAATCGAAATCCGTTGTCCATTTTGAGCTATCTCCATGTTTTGAGGCGACCCTAGGCGCCCTGGCCAAACCGTGAGAGCTATCGAAAAACGGACAACGGATTCGTGATCAGCGGCCCCCCATTACCCTCTACGCAAAGTTTCAGCGAATTTTTGTTTTTGAAAAAAATCGCAAAAAATTGCAGTGGTTAGTCCATGATTTTTTGATGGCAAAAAATGTTTTTTTCTTTTTTTTTGTCTGATTGCGCTGAAACTTGGCATGTAGGGGTTTTGGGCGACGAGAAATCGAAATCCGTTGTCCATTTTGAGCTATCTCCATGTTTTGAGGCGACCCTAGGCGCCCTGGCCAAACCGTGAGAGCTATCGAAAAACGGACAACGGATTCGTGATCAGCGGCCCCCCATTACCCTCTACGCAAAGTTTCAGCGAATTTTTGTTTTTGAAAAAAATCGCAAAAAATTGCAGTGGTTAGTCCATGATTTTTTGATGGCAAAAAATGTTTTTTTCTTTTTTTTTGTCTGATTGCGCTGAAACTTGGCATGTAGGGGTTTTGGGCGACGAGAAATCGAAATCCGTTGTCCATTTTGAGCTATCTCCATGTTTTGAGGCGACCCTAGGCGCCCTGGCCAAACCGTGAGAGCTATCGAAAAACGGACAACGGATTCGTGATCAGCGGCCCCCCATTACCCTCTACGCAAAGTTTCAGCGAATTTTTGTTTTTGAAAAAAATCGCAAAAAATTGCAGTGGTTAGTCCATGATTTTTTGATGGCAAAAAATGTTTTTTTCTTTTTTTTTGTCTGATTGCGCTGAAACTTGGCATGTAGGGGTTTTGGGCGACGAGAAATCGAAATCCGTTGTCCATTTTGAGCTATCTCCATGTTTTGAGGCGACCCTAGGCGCCCTGGCCAAACCGTGAGAGCTATCGAAAAACGGACAACGGATTCGTGATCAGCGGCCCCCCATTACCCTCTACGCAAAGTTTCAGCGAATTTTTGTTTTTGAAAAAAATCGCAAAAAATTGCAGTGGTTAGTCCATGATTTTTTGATGGCAAAAAATGTTTTTTTCTTTTTTTTTGTCTGATTGCGCTGAAACTTGGCATGTTTTGGGCGACGAGAAATCGAAATCCGTTGTCCATTTTGAGCTATCTCCATGTTTTGAGGCGACCCTAGGCGCCCTGGCCAAACCGTGAGAGCTATCGAAAAACGGACAACGGATTCGTGATCAGCGGCCCCCCATTACCCTCTACGCAAAGTTTCAAGAATTTTTGTTTTTGAAAAAAATCGCAAAAAATTGCAGTGGTTAGTCCATGATTTTTTGATGGCAAAAAATGTTTTTTTCTTTTTTTTTGTCTGATTGCGCTGAAACTTGGCATGTAGGGGTTTTGGGCGACGAGAAATCGAAATCCGTTGTCCATTTTGAGCTATCTCCATGTTTTGAGGCGACCCTAGGCGCCCTGGCCAAACCGTGAGAGCTATCGAAAAACGGACAACGGATTCGTGATCAGCGGCCCCCCATTACCCTCTACGCAAAGTTTCAGCGAATTTTTGTTTTTGAAAAAAATCGCAAAAAATTGCAGTGGTTAGTCCATGATTTTTTGATGGCAAAAAATGTTTTTTTCTTTTTTTTTGTCTGATTGCGCTGAAACTTGGCATGTAGGGGTTTTGGGCGACGAGAAATCGAAATCCGTTGTCCATTTTGAGCTATCTCCATGTTTTGAGGCGACCCTAGGCGCCCTGGCCAAACCGTGAGAGCTATCGAAAAACGGACAACGGATTCGTGATCAGCGGCCCCCCATTACCCTCTACGCAAAGTTTCAGCGAATTTTTGTTTTTGAAAAAAATCGCAAAAAATTGCAGTGGTTAGTCCATGATTTTTTGATGGCAAAAAATGTTTTTTTCTTTTTTTTTGTCTGATTGCGCTGAAACTTGGCATGTAGGGGTTTTGGGCGACGAGAAATCGAAATCCGTTGTCCATTTTGAGCTATCTCCATGTTTTGAGGCGACCCTAGGCGCCCTGGCCAAACCGTGAGAGCTATCGAAAAACGGACAACGGATTCGTGATCAGCGGCCCCCCATTACCCTCTACGCAAAGTTTCAGCGAATTTTTGTTTTTGAAAAAAATCGCAAAAAATTGCAGTGGTTAGTCCATGATTTTTTGATGGCAAAAAATGTTTTTTTCTTTTTTTTTGTCTGATTGCGCTGAAACTTGGCATGTAGGGGTTTTGGGCGACGAGAAATCGAAATCCGTTGTCCATTTTGAGCTATCTCCATGTTTTGAGGCGACCCTAGGCGCCCTGGCCAAACCGTGAGAGCTATCGAAAAACGGACAACGGATTCGTGATCAGCGGCCCCCCATTACCCTCTACGCAAAGTTTCAAGAATTTTTGTTTTTGAAAAAAATCGCAAAAAATTGCAGTGGTTGTTAGTTAGTCCATGATTTTTTGATGGCAAAAAATGTTTTTTTCTTTTTTTTGTCTGATTGCGCTGAAACTTGGCATGTAGGCGTTTTGGGCGACGAGAAATCGAAATCCGTTGTCCATTTTGAGCTATCTCCATGTTTTGAGGCGACCCTAGGCGCCCTGGCCAAACCGTGAGAGCTATCGAAAAACGGACAACGGATTCGTGATCAGCGGCCCCCCATTACCCTCTACGCAAAGTTTCAGCGAATTTTTGTTTTTGAAAAAAATCGCAAAAAATTGCAGTGGTTGTTAGTTAGTCCATGATTTTTTGATGGCAAAAAATGTTTTTTTCTTTTTTTTTGTCTGATTGCGCTGAAACTTGGCATGTAGGGGTTTTGGGCGACGAGAAATCGAAATCCGTTGTCCATTTTGAGCTATCTCCATGTTTTGAGGCGACCCTAGGCACCCTGGCCAAACCGTGAGAGCTATCGAAAAACGGACAACGGATTCGTGATCAGCGGCCCCCCATTACCCTCTACGCCAAGTTTCGTAGGGGTTTTGGGCGACGAGAAATCGAAATCCGTTGTCCATTTTGAGCTATCTCCATTTTTTGAGGCGACCCTAGGCGCCCTGGCCAAACCGTGAGAGCTATCGAAAAACGGACAACGGATTTGTGATCAGCGACTCTCCATTACCCTCTACGCCAAGTTTCGTAGGGGTTTTGGGCGACGAGAAATCGAAATCCGTTGTTTCAAGAATTTTTGTTTTTGAAAAAAATCGCAAAAAATTGCAGTGGTTAGTCCATGATTTTTTGATGGCAAAAAATGTTTTTTTCTTTTTTTTGTCTGATTGCGCTGAAACTTGGCGTAGAGGGTAATGGGGAGTCGCTGATCACAAATCCGTTGTCCGTTTTTCGATAGCTCTCACGGTTTGGCCAGGGCGCCTAGGGTCGCCTCAAAAAATGGAGATAGCTCAAAATTGACAACGGATTTCGATTTCTCGTCGCCCAAAACCCCTACGAAACTTGGCGTAGAGGGTAATGGAGAGTCGCTGATCACAAATCCGTTGTCCGTTTTTCGATAGCTCTCACGGTTTGGCCAGGGCGCCTAGGGTCGCCTCAAAAAATGGAGATAGCTCAAAATGGACAACGGATTTCGATTTCTCGTCGCCCAAAACCCCTACGAAACTTGGCGTAGAGGGTAATGGGGGGCCGCTGATCACGAATCCGTTGTCCGTTTTTCGATAGCTCTCACGGTTTGGCCAGGGCGCCTAGGGTCGCCTCAAAACATGGAGATAGCTCAAAATGGACAACGGATTTCGATTTCTCGTCGCCCAAAACCCCTACGAAACTTGGCGTAGAGGGTAATGGGGGGCCGCTGATCACGAATCCGTTGTCCGTTTTTCGATAGCTCTCACGGTTTGGCCAGGGCGCCTAGGGTCGCCTCAAAACATGGAGATAGCTCAAAATGGACAACGGATTTCGATTTCTCGTCGCCCAAAACCCCTACGAAACTTGGCGTAGAGGGTAATGGGGAGTCGCTGATCACAAATCCGTTGTCCGTTTTTCGATAGCTCTCACGGTTTGGCCAGGGCGCCTAGGGTCGCCTCAAAAAATGGAGATAGCTCAAAATGGACAACGGATTTCGATTTCTCGTCGCCCAAAACCCCTACGAAACTTTGCGTAGAGGGTAATGGGGGGCCGCTGATCACGAATCCGTTGTCCGTTTTTCGATAGCTCTCACGGTTTGGCCAGGGCGCCTAGGGTCGCCTCAAAACATGGAGATAGCTCAAAATGGATAACGGATTTCGATTTCTCGTCGCCCAAAACCCCTACGAAACTTGGCGTAGAGGGTAATGGGGGGCCGCTGATCACGAATCCGTTGTCCGTTTTTCGATAGCTCTCACGGTTTGGCCAGGGCGCCTAGGGTCGCCTCAAAAAATGGAGATAGCTCAAAATGGACAACGGATTTCGATTTCTCGTCGCCCAAAACCCCTACGAAACTTGGCGTAGAGGGTAATGGGGAGTCGCTGATCACAAATCCGTTGTCCGTTTTTCGATAGCTCTCACGGTTTGGCCAGGGCGCCTAGGGTCGCCTCAAAAAATGGAGATAGCTCAAAATGGACAACGGATTTCGATTTCTCGTCGCCCAAAACCCCTACGAAACTTGGCGTAGAGGGTAATGGGGGGCCGCTGATCACGAATCCGTTGTCCGTTTTTCGATAGCTCTTACGGTTTGGCCAGGGCGCCTAGGGTCGCCTCAAAACATGGAGATAGCTCAAAATGGACAACGGATTTCGATTTCTCGTCGCCCAAAACCCCTACATGCCAAGTTTCAGCGCGATCAGACAAAAAATCAGAAAAAAACATTTTTTGCCATCAAAAAATCATGTACACTGGTCTAAATAGTATACCAATATGAGACCTATCATGATGGGTGACAAATTAAAGGTTTTAAGAAAAGACTCATAAATATGTAAAAAATATTCCAAAAATTTTAAAGTAGCGGACGTCGAACGCCATTTTGATGGAAAGGCCTCATAAAGAAACTTACAAATATTTACAACTTAACTTCAATAAAAAATAAAATAAAAAAAAGATCATCTGTCGGGAGATTTTGAACTAAAGACTGTGAAATAAAAAAAAATTAAAAAGCGACTACGATAAAACAAAGTTTTAAAAACCCCACTAAGGTAACAGAATAGTAGAAAACAGAGGTATCTTAATAATTTTTCCGCGTGTGAAATTTTGTGTCTCAACCAAATACTTTTTAAATGTCCATTTGAATGATAAATTTTTGAGTGAATGTTGAAAAATAATAAATGTGCTGTGAAAATGTTTATCTCTTGATTTTTCTATGTTCCTAAATTATCTCACGGCATACAGACAAACAAGGTATGCTGTAAACTTTTGATAGCCAGGTGTGACGTCATTTGTGCCGATTTTTTTTAATTAATTTTTATGTTTATTGATCACTATTTAATGCAATCAGTCCACTAATTTACAAATATCTTATTTAGATCGCACAAATTTAAAAAAAACCATCCAGAATACAAAATTCCTTCTGCACTTGACGAACTAATCGGCACAAGTGACGTTGCAAAGAAACGTCAGATTTGAGTTTACAGCATACCTTGTTTGTCTCTATGCCGTGAATTATCTTTCATTTTACACCGCCCTGAGCGTAAACATAAATCGTATACAATATGCTAATTTGAAGTTGCTTCCACAAAAAGATAGTATGATATGTCAGAGAAAAACATATCAGCATATCAGCAGTGCGCCGTAAAAGAAATATGTCTTAATTACAAAACAAAAGACGCGATGAATATCATTGTCCCCTTATCGTTTTAAAGAAAGTTAAAGACAACAAGAACTCATACGTTCTAGGATGACACGGTTTTGGTTTTAATGTTTTTCCCTTGAAATAATGAGAAAACAACAACATCGCTACTGTGCAAAGCAAACTGTGTAGGTGAATTACGCCGACCATAACTTATTGGTTCGAAGACTAATCATATCCCGGTCGGTAGTGTTAAATCATATTCTAAGTTCAGTTGTAGTCTCTCATACCATTTGCAAGAGTTTTTCCTTCTCCTCCAATTACCATAGCGCGGAATCATTTCATTTGGCCACTGATGCATAGGTAACAAAACAAAAAAAAAAATGCATTTATTGATTTTTTAATGTGCTTTTAATTGCTCATTCTTGCTAAACTCGCCGTGAAAAATCCTTGTTTGCCTCTCGGCTATTTTTTTATGTTTCCATCGTTGACGTGTAACTGGACTCAGTATGGTTTATAACCATTTAAAGAACTTTAATACCATTATTCATATCGATTAAACAACTTTGCGATTGTACTAGAAATACAAAAAAAAAATGGTATACTAGCATAAGCAGGTCGGACGACGATAGTGATATTATGACGTTAAGTTACGTTCCAACTTAAACACCTGTCGTCTGCTGAATGTTGGTTGTTATATCGCAATATCAACATATAATATAAATATCAAATCCACACCCCCCTCGCTATATGATGCATGACCAAACTATGCCTTCATTAATGCCAAGTGATTCGTATTATTACTTGCATTTTCCATACCAAATTCGTACGGCCAAAAAAACTTTTTTTTGATATTTTAAATCGCTGAGATTTCAATCTCATAATTTTAGGGTCTAAAACTTAATTTCACTTAAAATTCATTGACCTTCATTTCCCGGCTGTGATAATTTTTTGTCTAAAAAAACTCATGTTGATTAAAAAAGTGCAAAATTCATCCATTAGAACGGATAAAGCAAACAGAATACGCCCGAATTTTTCATCGTTAAACGACCACTTTCAACGCCCGCAGTTTTCGTTTTTTTTTTTTTTTTTTTGTATTTTATATGGTAGATTTAATTTTCTTTGGGGTGATGTGTCTATTTGTGTGAAACATCTTCATTTTTATTATACTGTTCGATCCTGTCTGTTGTTGGCTGCGCCGGGCTAAGTCTTTAGATCTGAGAGACAATAGAATTTCCGTTTTTAATGACCAAAATAATATGTATATGCTTTAATTAGCATAATTTGATGATGTACTCCGAAATTACAAAATCATTTTGATAGCATAGAAAAAGAAAAAAATTTACTATACTGAGCTTAAAAAATAGCATACATTAAATCTGATGTTATCTCGCAGACATTTGTTAAATCATAAATTTAATGTGTTGACATGTGTCTGATATTTTGGAATTCTCTTTCATTACTACATTATTTATGATTAATTTTTGGTATAGAAATTTATTGTTCTTGGCAAAACATGCGGAAATCCTCAAAAAAGTCTCATACGAGTATTTAAGTGATTTCAAAAGTGCATTAAATTTAGAAAGAAACAAAAACGTTTTTAATATTGCATATAAGTATGCCTAAAAAAAATCTAAAAATAACCCACATATGGATATATGTGTTCTTCGAATAAATAAAAGTTGTCAACGAGGCAGAAAAAGAAATAAAACTTATTGAATTAAGTGAATTTTTGCCATATCCGCGATCCAAGTTACTTTTTTTTTTTATTTTCCTCGTTTTTTGGTTTATATCTTTCTCAATGAACTACGAAGCCAATTAATTTTTTGTTTACCTCTTAGCCTGAGTTTTGCCTTTGCCCAATATAAAAGTATTTCCTGCATATTACTGCTATGAAACCCTCTCGATAAAGGCTACGATTTTTTATTTTCTCACTGTTTTCCAAATATAAAAGGGATTTGTGCAGGGATCAAACGAAGGAAAAACCTATATAAAGATATATGAAATCAGAATCTGTGAATGACTATAAACTGGTAAATGTTTTAAAGACGTTGGCAAATCTGAAAAGGGACATTAAGGTCGCAACAGAGTCTGTGACTGAACCTATTCCAGACAGTAAGAAGAATACGAGTTTATAATCTGCTTGTTCACCACCAGGTTCTTTGCAAGCAAGCGAAGAAGCAAGTGAGTCCCAGTGTTAAACATAAATCTCAGCAACACTTAAAATAACTTTAAACTTGACTACTGTAAGATTTGACCGCATGATATGACATTTAAATTGTTTTTCTTCATGACTGCCCACACTTATGCTGTTCTCAGTTTGTTGATAGAAAAGAGACTATATTCACCATTCGAAACATCAAAAAGATATATCTTTGTAGCTTTGGTTAATGGTATATCTACCTACAAAAATTCAAAATACGAATAAAAAATTGAATTCTGTTTTGCTGGTGGTGTGAAAAGAAATTGCCTTCAATCGCATAATTGGCATATTTCTATATTTTATGACTAGCTTGCATATCCGTCGTTGCCGGGTTAAGTTTTTTGTCTAAGTTTTAGAATACGAAGAAAACCGGAAAGAACTTAAAAACTTTTTAATGGGTCTATGTTGGGGCTGGACCCCCGACGAACATCTATGCCAAATTTCAGGCCAATCGGTTCAGTAGTTTCCCCGCAAAAGAGTAACATAGAGGGAAAACTAAGTTTCGAGATGACTTTACACCCTTCCCTTACTCCCCCCACCTCTCGGGCTACTTTTTAATGGGTCTATGTTGGGGCTGGACCCCCGACGAACATCTATGCCAAATTTCAGGCCAATCGGTTCAGTAGTTTCCCTGCGAAAGATTAACATAGCGCAAAAACTAAGTTTCGAAATCACTTTACCCCCTCCCCTTACTCCCCCCACCCCTCTCACTTCTTTTCCGTATGCCTATATTGGAACCAGAACTACCACAGACACTCATGCCAAATTTCAAGTCAATCGGTTCAGCCGTTTTTGAGTGAAAGAGGAACAGACAGACAGAAAAGCAGATAGACAGACAGACTGACAAACAGACAGACAGACAGACAGACACCAACTCATTTTTATATATTAGTATGATTACATTTTAATTTTATTTACTTAAAAAAATCAATATTACTTACTTTAACAAATTATGGTGTAAATGAAAGCCCAATCTGCACAGCCGTGACTCCGATAAAAATGTCAAAGACTAAAAATTAGAATTACTTGAACTTACTTTTAGTAAGAAAATAGAAGAAGACAAACACCCTAACCTAAACAGTGATATATTTAATTAAACAGCAATATGTAGTTCAAGCCGCCTACATTTAATTTATTACAGTAAATTACATAAAACAAATGTTGAAACATAAATTCTTTGGCTTCTGTTTCATTGGAATATTTCGACAAACAAGAATTATTCGATTCTTGTTCATGTCCTAACCAATGCCAATTTAGTGTAACTCTGTAATATCTTCAAGTGGATTCATTCATTCACCTACTGTTATGCCTCATTAAATTAATTACGAGAAAAGACAAAATTTAATATTTGTCCGTGTGGGTACTCTCGGAATCGGGCTCTGACTCCAGCACCATCCAAGGGCTTACTCTGAAAGTTAAAAAAGAAAAATAAGCAGTTAACTACGATGTTCCTTTTATTCATCCCCCCTCTAAATCCTCCGCTGACTCCTTTTCACACAAATAGCATAGCGGTTTGGTAGTTGCGATTTTCCTTTTTTGCAACTCGTTTCCAGCTTTTCTCTGATACGAGTATTTTCTGCATATTTCGATGCTGAATAATAATTTAATGCAAATTTTCATAATTTATTGCGCCTGGTATTGATTTCAGCAGTTTTCGTTTAAAACTTATTCGGTAGTTGCCGACATAAATAGCCACCAAAAGAAATTAATTATGGATCGGATGTCTGCCACAGCGGGAGTCCACGAATTCATCTCTTTGAATCATTTAAGTAAACTTTTCGAATGTTCATCTTCGTTGCCGAGTTTGTATAATTGCTATATAAAAACATTATTAACATGTAAATATTGTTTGGTATTTTTAAGTGAAATCAAATTAGTTAAAAGTTCCAAACCCTTTTAGAACTGCGAAAGCTTCAAGAAAAATATTTTTTATGAGTTAAAAAAAGTAAATATATTACGCGCTCGATATAGTGAACTCTTGATATAGTAAACAAAATTTTTAAAACACAGGCTGTTTTAAAAATTGAAAAACTAATTTTTCCAGTCCATGATGAAGAAAAAAAATGTTCGAAAATGAAAAAAATAACTTCAACTTGATAAGGCGTCTAAATACGAAACAAATTATACACAATATTTCGTATGTGAGTTACATAAGTTTTGGGAAAAAATATTTTTTTTATAAAAAAATTCCCATTTTATTTATATATAACCTAATTGGAATTTTTAAATAGTTAATCATCTTCTTGCTCTTTTTAAACTGGATTTTATATAATATTTTCAAAATTGATTTTAGATCATATGTTGAACAGTTTTCACTTTGAACATAGAAAATTTTCACATTGGAAATGTACGAGCAAATTTTTCTTCAAAAAACACAACGAAAAATATCAGTTGTGGTCAACACAAAACTTTCTTCTACAAAATCTACGACCCTGCGCAATTTACGCTGGAGCCCTGTCGCGTTGTCAACCTATAAGACGACCTCCCAATAAATTCTTGGTTTATTCAAAAATATCAAAAACGTACAAAATTTGAGATAACTTGAGAACTGTAAAAGATATCAATTTACTGTAAATGGCAAAAATGTAGAAAATGTTAACATCTTTAATTATTCTTTTAACTGATTTGTCGAAAAACCGTTAGTTTGCAAGTAATTTGCAAAAATATATTTTTTTATATTTTAATCTAAATATCTCAATAACGGTAAAATATAACGGATAACGGTAAGAAACAAAATTGTGCAGAATGCCATTCTCATTAATTCACTTCATACATTCAGTCAGCAAAAACCCGTTAGTTTTCGAGATAATCGCAAAAAACTGTTTTTTTGGAAATAACGGTTTATCTCGATAACAGGTGGAGATATCGAGTTATAGCTAAAGACAAAAGTGTGGGAAATTTTATTTTCTCCAAGTTTTGTCATACTTAAGGCCACTAAAAAACGCGTAGTTTGGGAGTAAATCGAGAAAAACGAAATTGCGATTTTTAAAAAACCGCCATTTTGGATACTTCCGGTTAACGGATTTCCACCAAAAGTTGATAGGATCGTCCCATTTCAGGACCCAACATGCCTATAAAATTTCATGGCGCTAGCTCTATTAGTTTTTGAGAAATCTTGTACACAGACTGACAGACAGACTGACAGACAGACTGACAGACAGACTGACAGACTGACAGACTGACAGACAGAAAGACATTTTTTTAATATGACTCCAATCGACTCAGGAGTGATCGGGAAATGTTTTTTAGGCAAAATTAAGAGATCGAAATTTTTCATGAATACAATACTTTATTATACTCCGTAGAAGAAAGTAAAAAGTATTACAACTTGCAAAAAAGATAAATTCCTTCGAGCCGGATTTGAACCAGCGACCTATGGATTTCTGCTAATCTCTACAAATTTGGAAGCTATCTACAGTCCACCGCTCTACCAACTGAGCTATCGAAGGCGATACAATTATTTGAAATAAAATAATACGCTAAACCTCTTTGAACTTTCACTATCAAAAAAACTGGAATTCAGCGGCTATAAATCTCATGAAAAATCTCCAATGCTAACTGGCCCACAAGACGCAAAGCATAAGCAGTCAAATCCGAGCATAATTAACTAAAACTGGCATAAAAGCAAAAGACATCTGGTTGCGATGCTGCTCGCGTATTTTAAAATCCAATAGCTGCATAATCGGGGCTAAAATCAATTTTATTTTTTGATTGAATCGCGATATCTTAACCGCATAATGGGTAGTAATTTACACCTGAACATTATAGCAAAAGCCTGCCAAATGAGCTTCACATGAAATATTTATGGCACGAACGAGCCAAGTTGGGCCACCAGCGGCATGCTGAATAGAAGCGACACATTGAAATGAAAAATACAGGCCTTACGAACTATAAAAAGCAAAGACATCAGAAGCAGAGCCAGTGGCAGGTAGAGTTATAGGTTTAGGTCATGTAACCGACATGCGTGCCTACTGATTTTGTTTCCGTAGTATTGGATTGCAACAGTCTTCTTGCAAAGGATTTACTATATCTTTTTTTTTCATTTTCCAGTCACGTCAAAGTGAATTAATCAAACTGAGAAGTGTGACACAATATTAGCCACCTTAAACTCCTCAACATGATATTATGAGAGGCTCAAGAATTTTACCCGGCCAAAATTAACAAAAATAACATAAACTTTAAGTGAAGGCAGCACGAGCCAACATTCCATAAACCGCATTCGAAAAAAAATGTAAGGCAAGGATCACTAGTGGGAATTAAACGGGAGACTTACGAATTCGCCTATTACATGTACTTTTTTTAAGTTTATTGAATAAAAGTAAAAAAAAAATTTTCAGTTTTTTAACATCATTAATTCTTATTTTGTTTTTAGGAGGAACCGTTAGGTTGCAAACAATTCGCAAAAAATTATGTTTGTACTTTTTATTGAAAATATCTCAATAACGATAAAGGATAGTGGATAACAATGAAAGATAACGTTGTGGCAAATATTATTCTTTTCAATTTATATCATACACTAGCTTGCATACCCGTCGTTGCCGGGCTAAAGTTTTTTTTAAAAAGTTTTTTGCACAAAAAACCCAGAAATAGCTTAAAAACTATTGGAAAAAATCGTTATGCCTTCAGAACCTCCCGTTCCGAATTTTAAAATTCTAATACCAGATTCGTGATCAGCGACCCCGAAAACCCCCTAATGCCACTTTTCCCCGGGAAAAATGGGAAAAATGATATTTGCGTTATCTTTACAGGACTTTCCGTTGCGAGTTTTGAAAATCTAACACCGGATTCGTGATCAGCGACCCCGAAAACCCCCGATTGAAACTTTTCAGCCTCCTATTGAGCAGGATTCATGGCGAAAATCACGGGTTAAAAACACCCAAACCCTCTTTACCCCCCGTTGACCCCCTTAGGGGTAAAATTTCGGAAAACCCCGCCTTAGTGAGCGCCTACGCGAAGGTTGGGACATATTGTGAAAGTTTCAAGTCCTAGCTTCAAGGATTTGGGCTGAGCGTTGATAAGTCAGTCACTCACTCAGTCAGGTTAAACGATTTTAAATATAGAGATTAAACCACTGAAAACCCGTTAGCTTTCAAGAGAATCTCCAAAAACAGTTTTTTATAATAAAGGTATATCTTGATACCGCTTGTAGATGTCGCGCTCTGGTAAAAGACAAAAGTGTAGGAAATTTGACTGTTTTGCCATAAGTAAGACTATCGAAAAACGCGTACTTTCGGAGCAAATCATGAAAAACTAAATACAATTTTTTTAAAAGCCGCCATTTGGGTTACTTCCGGTCAATTGATTTATACCACAGGTTGATAAAATCGTCCCTTTGCAAGACCAAATTCGCCTGTAAAATATCATGGCGATCTCTAGTAGTTTTTGAAAAATCTTGTGCGCAGACTAACTGACAGACGGAAAGATATTTTTGTAATAATTAATAGGTCAACATTTTACATGAATACAATACTTTATTTTACTTTGTATAAGAAAGTAAAAACGAAATACGTGTTATATATAAATCTGATATTTACTTGTGCACTTGGTAGATACATATTAACATGTTCCCTGTGACCTTTCAACTATATGAGTAGTTATATTTTGATTTTGAAATTTTCTTCGTTTCCTTCTCGTTAAACTCGTAATCTATATCTTTAATTGATCTTCGCAGGAAGAAATACTAGTTAATCATATAGTCTGTGTAATCAATACCGGGTCGCCAGAAACCTTTTGGCAAAATCCACAGTAACGAAGACGGTAATGTTACATTACCCATCAGAGAAGTACAAAATTTTAAATCGATAGATGCTTGCACCTTACAGATATTTACGACGCATTGTTTCAATTTTGAAGTAGAATAGATAGTTAGTCGTTATTTATTAGATACTTGTGCTTTTACTATGGGAGCAGTGGAATGGACTGCTGTTGCTGAGATCACTTGCGATGATTAGGATTACTTCATCTCGTTTGAAACGAAACTCTTCCTTAATTTTATTTATTTATTTTTGCAAGTTTTTCATAACACTACACAAATAAAGTATATGATAACATAACGCAATTGTAAAAATGTTTTTAAATTTCGCTGAGAAAACGATTAACCTGAAGCAGTTTTCCATGATAAATTCTTAGAACCAGTAGTTCCCAGGTAAGATAACCAAGTAAGTTGCGAAAAACCTATAAAAAGGAATAATAAACATGTACATATATATAATTAATATACAAAATTTTAATATTTATTATTACGCATAATTGCGTATTCTATCCTCAAATATGCGATTGTATCTTTGTGATGAAATAAATTCAATTTTTTTAAATATATTTTTTTAGTAATTTATTCGATATGGGATTACGAAAGTGAAATAGCTTTCAATAATTGAATTACAAATTAATTATCGCTATGCTTGAATAATCTTAATTTCTATGAAGTTTTGGCAAGAAGTAAATTGCAAAGGGATAAAATAAAGGGATAACAAAGGAATTTGCATAATATCATATCATACTAATATATAAAAAAAAGTTGGTGTCTGTCTGTCTGCCTGTCTGTCTGCCTGTTCCTCTTTCACGCAAAAACGGCTGAACCGATTGACTTGAAATTTGGCATGAGTGTCTGTGGTAGTTCTGGTTCCAACATAGGCATACGGAAAAGTAGCGCGGTGAGTGGGGGGAGTAAGGGGAGGGGGTAAAATGATTTCGAAACTTAGTTTTCCCTCTATGTTACTCTTTCAGGGGGAAACTACTGAACCGATTGGCCTGAAATTTGGCATAGATGTTCGTCGGGGGTCCAGCCCCAATATAGACCCATTAAAAAGTAGCCCGAGAGGTGGGGGAGTAAGGGGAGGGGGTAAAGTGATCTCGAAACTTAGCTCTTCCTCTATGTTACCCTTTCGCGGGGAAACTACCGAGCCGATTGGCCTGAAATTTAGCTCCAACATAAACCATCAAAAAAAAATTAACCCGGCAACGACGGGTATGCAAGCTAGTATTAAATATGCAAAAAATGTATATATAAACAAAAAGATGTAATTTTATTTTAATATATTAGCAATTGAATATCTAAATTAAGTAAACCACTTCCAAATTTAGTGGTGGTTTTTAGTCTTTATTAAAATCGCGACTGGGATATTCAGTAATTATGGATACGAACAAGTTTATGCACCGGCAGAAATATTTGAGATGGCGTCAAACTTCCTTTTGTTATTCACGAGATAAATACAATCTTTTCGACTTATTGTAAGTTGTAAAAAAATGTGTCTTTCTAGCAATCGATTCGAAATAAAAACGGAAATACTCATAGGCAGTTATTATTTTTGTTTTTGTGTCGTGTCAAACACTTCTGAACCATTAGTCGTAGCAATTCAGTAATGCTCATTCTATCTTCAAAGATATTAAACAACAAATTTGAAAAAAAAAGAATTATAGAACTGCGAAAGTCTCTCATCACTTCCTTCATAAAAGAGCTTTTTTTCCCGAAAGTTGTTAAACTCATTGAAAAACTAGTAAAATATGGAAATACGAGTTGATTTACACTTTTCTAACGGTCACAAATACATATATGTATGAAGCTTTAAGCTTTAACCTTTCTTACTAGGAAACACCGCGTTCAAAAATACGAAAAAAACGAAATCACTATTGTTTAAAATTTTTGTGTCTGCAAATTTTTTTGTGTAAAATGTTTCTCAAATTTCAAAAAACATCATAAATTTTCCTAAATAACTGCTCATTAAAAAAAAAACTATTCCATAGTAATTCATATTTATTTTAAACATTCATTTCCCATTTCATTTCCCAACGAGAGTGAGATTGTGTTAAACTGGAATATATTCCAAGAAAGAGTCGACACGATTTTCAAATTGAAACCGTATCAAAAAACTACTACAGACACGGAATCATAAAAGCAGCATAATAATATCATAACAATTTATTGTAGCTAAACTCCTCCTCTTTTTATATGATAGTGTTTTACGTACATTTTTTTTATATATAGAGGGTTTAATTACACTAGAGGCGTTACACTGTTACCATAGAAATGATCAAAATCACAGTAATTGAATCGGAGTTTTATTGGGAGGAGCCCAATAGGCACATTTACTATTTATGTTGCATTAAGTGAAAAGGGTGTGATTATCGGACTCATATGTTTTTATGCTCATACATACGAATATATACTATACGGCTGGCTACCAATGCCTTTCCGTTTCTATTCAATGATCCACCATTGTTGTTAGCCGCCAGTAGACACAATTTATAGTTTATCATGGCGTCAAATCTGAAACATTTTCTATAAGAGTTTTTCTGGATTTAGTTTTCTTACACTTATTCTGATTGCTGATAGTGTTTTGGAGCAGATAAGTTTTTTATGTTTATTATTTTTTTGTTTTGATTTTCCGTTAAAAGCATCATAATCATAATTATCTGATAATATCATCGCTTTCTGTTATTGTTTTCCTTTTTAGTCACCACCAATTCGGATAATTAGGTATATTAGAATTGTGTCTAATTTTGCAAAAAAAAAGTTCAATTATCTCATAGCAGAAATATTTACGTTTAGATTTTTTTTAAATTAAAAAAATGGGAAAATAATCGAAACAGCTACAGTTATGATAGAGAATTTAACAAAAGTTCCATGGAGAAATAAAAAAATTAAAATTAGAAAAAAAGATATAATTACTTAGCGTGAAGGATTATGTGCCTTTTTTTGATTTTTCATCATTTTTCGAATTGCTTATTATTTTTACTAAATTTCTTATGAGAGATTGAAAATATTATGAGGGATTAAAAATATGCAGGCAAAGCTCGCTTTATGGGAGATTGCCAACTGTCGAACGTTGCAGAAAAACATAGTTTACGCTATTTAATGGAATTTTGAAAAAAATCGTTATAACTGTTATTTATAAATAAGAACAAATATTTTTTTCTTATACATTCTAGCATTTGCATAAATCGAGCATTGCGTTAATCGAAAAGAAAAAATTGCTTTTGCTTTGAACAGAGAATTTTTAGATGCATAATTTCTTTCTATTAACATATGTTGCAAAAATTCTAAATATTATATTGATGTGAACAATACAATGTAAGAAATTTAGTTAAAATAACCCAGTGTTGGACTATTTCCAATAATTTGTAAAACAATAAATAAACATAACAAAAGCTACAGGAGATGAGAATATATAGGAGATGGGAAATGGAGTGGTTGAACTAGATTTTGAAGTGCAAATAAGTTTTGTAAAATAATATTCTAAACACATTTCATCTTCATAAATTTTTCGATACGATGCACAGTTTTCGAGAAAACAGGAAAAAAGTATTCTATTTGTATGGGAGAGGGGGGCAGCAGTGACCTGATTGGATTTTGATGTATCGATGAGTTATGTAAAATCCTATTCTAAATACATTTTACCTTTATAAATCTTTCAATATAACTCACCGTTTTCGAGAAAATTGCAAAAAACTGTTTCGTTTGTATGGGGGAGGTTCAATTTTTCCCATTCAAGAACTTAGATGAGCCGTTTATAAAAAATGTAACTATACAAAATTTCAAGTCTATAGTGCAATCCATTCAAAACGTTTACGTACAGACGAACAGACAGACAGACGGACGGACGAACATGCGGAAATCAAATTCTCATATCATCCCTAATACCCTGGTGTAGTTTATTTTTGTGTCCGATGATTGGTTCGATGCGTTACAAACGGTATACTAAGTCTAATATACTTCTATATGATATATCATATAGTGTATAAAAAGCTGATATTTGGTTTAATAATTCTCTCACCGCCGCGGCGTGATCGGCTCAAGGCTGGTAGAAGCACATAAATATAATAACTGTATGGAGATATGATACAGGTATGATGCATAAACCTTTTTTTTTTAGCAAATCTACTTTTTTCTGTAGCGCTGTCGCTGACAGACGCCAGCATCCGTCAAGAGCTCAGGTGTATGTCGGCAATTGGACTTGATTTTATTTTATCCGAATGGTTCAACGAGAATCCTATTCTATCATAATAGCCTCATATCGAAACTAATTTCTAGTCAAAAATTACAGCATGTCATTGTCATTACCACTTTCTACTTGAGGAAGATTGACACTTTCTTTGTGCTGTTAGCGAGGCCCACCGCGGACAAGGGAACCGACCGATTAAATGTTGTTTAGCTGTCAATCACAAACCTGGATGAAATAACAGCGAGTCAAGCGACCAAAGAGATCTAAGCGGCACAACAACAACACTGACTCTGATCGTTTTAATGATCAACGTGTATTTGAGGGAAAAAACCAAAACAATTTTTTTCTAGTAATTTTAACCCAAAAGTGGATATTATATTGTCCATAAAATTGACTCGACTGTTTCATAATTTCGCTCATTTTTTCATTATTACCCATTTGGTTAATTTAAATTCTTCGATATCTCGTCATAGTCTTTCATATTTCTGTATTGGTTTCATATTAGTGTGTGATGTAGAAAAAATACTCAGAATATCACAACAACAAAAAAAAATAATAGGCAGGTAATCAACAACAATCGGCGGATGCTGGGGGTTTGTAATTAGGCGCCATCAACTTTACTAAGACTGACGATCTGAAGACCGATAGAACAAAGCTGTAGGCGGCTTTTCTAAAATAAAAATTTGCTTTAGATATGGCGCCATTGAGGGATCTAACCTGAAATTTGAAAAGTACCTGGGATCGACTATGAGAAGGGATCACGATTAACTTAACCATTCATAAAAGACAGCGAAATTATTGAATGACTACAAAATTAAACTCAATTTTCATAAATTGCAAATAATTCCGGAATTATTTCATTTTTCATGTACTTCACTTTATTTCAACATTTTCACTAACATTTTTCAAGAGAAGTAATTACGTATATTAGTAATGTCCAGCGGCAAATAATAAAGAGTGTCGTAATTCTTTACAGCAGAGTGTCAAATAAGTTTTCACAATATTTGTCAATGTCCTCAATTCCCATCTCATCCAAACTATTTGATGATGGCGACTGTGGGCTGCATTCCCTAATTTAATACGTAAATATTAATCCACGTTGGTAATTGATAATGAAGCCATCAATCAAATTACTCAATTTATGTGGAGGTCATTTTTAAGACACGGAATCCAATCATCAATTATAAGAAAAATGTTCATTATATCAGAAAATGTCTCCACACTTACAATTTGCATAAGGCAGGAAAAATTTTCACTACCCCAGTTATGGCCTTCTCACTTAAAAGAGATCTATGTCTGTAGAACATGGTCAATTGTGACCATCAGAAAAGAATTTCGTCTAATCGGAAAACTGAAATATTTTTCACATGACTGATGTTATATTCACCAAAAATTGATATTCCGATGTGTTGGACTTCCAGAATTACCTTGAAGTTTATTTAACCAAGAATATTTCCATTGCTATATATTTTATTTTTCATACGTTATCAGTTATTACTTAAGGAATTTCACGATGACAAAATTCTATGTACAGTAGGAACTCGGTATAGTGAACCCCTAAAATAGTGAATCAATTGAAATAGTGAATCAAATGAAAATTAGGGAGAAAGCAGCAATGATATATGCTCGAAAATAAGTTGTCCAAAAGAAACTTACTCATTATTTTCATCGAAAAGGAATCAATAAATGAAAAACTGCTTTTTGCCATTTTAAATCTATTACAGTGTACCTACGGTACATGACCTTGAAATAGTGACCGTACGCAATATAGTGAACGTCCTGGTATTTTGCGGATTCAAGTATGGCAGAAAATCGTCACAAATGTTTTTTTTTTTGATAGAATTACAGAAGTCAGGATAAAAAGTTAATGCCAAGAATATCTATATACTGAATATTGGGCCTTTAAAAAATAAATCAAGCTTAATCTTGTTAAAATCCAAGTTTTCCAAAGAAAAATTAGAAAATTTCCTAACATAAAAAACTACGTCAAATTGCATAAAAAATGGTGGATGGTTAATCTCAAACCCGCATCAGTACCATAAAATTAAAATGTTTGAGTTTCAGAATAAAACTGCTTACGAAATAATCCCAAACTTTTTATCAGTAATTTTGGGAATCCTTCTCAACAATTGATGCCGAATATGAAGAATAACAGTACGAACCTATCTAAATATTTAAACACTTTGAATATTAATATTGGATGAGTTTATAACAGATACATATCATTGCTCAATGCAAAACAAATTTGCATTATTGCAAGTTGAATATTTTTGGAAAACACTTTTATTTTTTTGTGATTAATTAAAGTACACTGTAGTAGCCTGCCACAAAACGGATGAAAAAGATACAAAAACTTGAAGATAAACAGGTACGACATTTCCAAACAGGTGCATCATGATCCGATGCCTCACTAAGGGTAAATGATGTGTAGTTGGTGTCCTCAAATGTTTACGTATTGCTTACCCTTGCAAAATTTATGCATATGCATATTTATGTCTGATATTTATGTTTTTGACATTTTAACGCAATTTAAAGAGTAAATCCCCAATTTGATGAACAAATAAATTTTACCTCAGCTGAAAAAATATGTATAGGTTAGGAATATTGTAGATTTTAGTACGCGTATGTGAAAAATGTCCGTGAAGGACGACCTGTTTAGTCTTAAAAACCGGATCAATATCTAAAATACAAAAAACCTTTTATTTGCTCTTTGGGAAAAGTCATATTTATACTAATTTACCAAACATAAAATATGATTCATAATAAACAATTTTATCGTTTTAAAGCCACAAATAAATCAATTAATAAAAATATGTTATAATCGCGTCTAATTTTATGATCATACGCCCATTACACTACAAATACTTAACAAATAGTATATTACCCAGTTCAAAAAACGTCAATTTCGCAGTCCAAAAGCCGTAACAATAAATTGTTGCCAATTAAAAACTCCATGATAAGTTTTTGCAGTTTTTAAACATTTTTGAGAAGCTACTTATTATTCAGGGTATTCACAGTCCTCTTTTAATTTTCGGTATTCGGTGTTTTCGATAATATTAAAAGACTGAAAATATTCTGCTGTGAACATCCCACAGCACAGATTTGAGAACAGCGCTTTTATTGGATACGTGACCAAATCATGAACTGCGAATTTAATTGTAAAATATGTCACATACCTTTAAATCCATGTTTGATGTATTCTTTTGAATTTTTATTGTGGCAACGGCTATCAAAATTGAAAAAAATTGCAGTCCGATGAGATAACCAGCGAAAAAATTTGACAACTAAAACATTACTAGCGCCACCCGCGGTTGATTCTTGATACCCTGATTATTAATGGCAAAAGCTAAATACCTATTGTTTCCTTGTCAATTAGAAAAATAGACACCTTACAAAATGGCTACTTTTCTATGGGCCTTACCAATGACCCGTGACTAACTTAGTAACAGCTTTTGGTGTGTGCGAAACGGGCTATTTGCTTGCTAATTCTAGTAAGTTTTCACAGATTTATCACAGGGAATTTAAAACTTTTCAATAAAAACTAGGATTTGAACCAAAATTAGCAAGCAAATAGCCCGTTTCGCACACACCAAAAGCTGTTACTAAGTTAGTCACGGGTCATTGGTAAGGCCCTATGTTTTTCCATGCTTTTCTATTATAGGACAAATGTGCATGAGTTCTGGTTCCAACATAGGCATACGGAAAAGTAGCGCGAGGGGTGGGGGGAGTAATTGGAGGGGGTAAAGTGATTTCGAAACTTGGTTTTTGCGCTATGTTACTCTTTCGCGGGGAAACTACTGAACCAATTATTCTGAATTTTGGCATAGATGTTCGTCGACGGTCCAGCCCCAACATAGACCCCTTAAAAAGTTTTTAAGTTCTTTCCGGTTTTCTTCGTATTCTAAAACTTAGACGAAAAACTTAACCCGGCAACGACGGGTATGCAAGCTAGTATCAAAATAATTTAACATTCAAAAAATATTCTACGGTACAATTTTTTTTAATTCGCATGCATGGATAATAAAATACATATATTTATGAACAGCTCTTAAGAGTTTTATTGAACTTTCATGCATAGTTGATATTATAATTTAAGCGTAAAAGTCGTCTCATAAATTTTCTTATCTTTAATTAATATGATAATAAGTCCAATAGCCTAGGTGTAGTAATTAAGCTCAATGTTGCCATTGGGAGTCTACTCTTATTGAAAGCATTTTAGTCGTATCTGTGAACAGAGACTAACAAATAATAAATAGTAAATTAAAAAGCTATATTGCGAAACAATGCACTGGTGTAGACCTGATGGTTCATATCATAAAAAAAACGTTTTCTACTGTACACACCTAAGAGAACCGCAATATGAATTTTCTACAAAGCCGCATGGATGCACCAAGACACAATAAGCAATCTTAATCCAAATCTGGAACTCTTTTAAAATGGTTCTAGCTACTCGTATATTTTGTTTAAAATAAGCAGGGATCGAGAACGAAAAAGAAACGTGGCGCTATACATTTCGTTATGTAACGAGATTCAAATTTTATTTCATTACGTTATTTCGTTGCGATATGTAAGCGTTTTCATTCCTGAAAATAATTTTTTTGTTTAAACACACATGTTCATTGTTCAACTCTAGAATCATGACATTCCATAACTCACACTTACCCATTTCCATATCAGGATTGGATAATAAGCGATTGCTCGTATGCCGACCTCTGATTAATTTATAAATCATTTTCACCATAATTTAATTTCATTCTGCAGAAGGTGAATCTAAACTGTTTTATGGATACACACAACGAATGCATCTATTCTTCAAACGATTCCTTCAAAAATTCTTTGTAAAGTTTTCAAATGGCAAAGAATTCTCTATTCTTAACAGAAAAGACATTCAGATGATAGTCCCACAAAGTATGTAGTTGATACATATAGTAAGTTTTCCGCAAAAGTACTTACATTAAAAAGCAATTTGATCCCTTTTACCCGTAACTGTACCTGAAAAGCTACATGAGCGCTTAAATTTGCGAACCTAGGAAATCAAGGTAGCGAATACAATCTAAAATAGTTTTATAAACCTTTATTACAACAGTTTCACATTCAATGAATAGGGGTAGTAGTAACACCTTAAAACTGGTTGGTCGTATAAAGTGAGTGTTCATACCGCAGCACAGGTAACCAATGACTGAATCCAACCATTGGCCAAAGATAAATGCTGCAGATAAGAGGCTGGTTTATTAAAGCAATTTCCAGCTGTGTTTTGCTATTCATGTGTCGTTTATGTGATTAAAAAGTAGCCATTATTTTCTAGCCCCACAGCGGCAACGCCAACACCAATTCCGAAAATGAAACACAAAAAAAAAATGAATCAATCCCTATGTCTGCTACAACATTTGGTGGTAAACCAAACTGGCTGCAGTTTTCTTGCAGCGTTTTCACACATACTACTACTCAATTTTCCTTGCGTAGCTTCATTCCATCAATCATTAGAACATAAAAAATTAAATTATGACCGCGCTCCGGAATTGCATTGTTCACTGAAAGTACTTCACAAATCTTGTAATTACTTGATTTGATTTTATAGACACCAACATTAGTGTTGATTGAACTGAATAAATTTTATTTTAATTTAATCGTTTGAAACAGTAAGATAGTAAATGACACATTTGCAACATATTTAAAGAAACAGTTTATGTGTCATTTACTATCTTACTGTTTAAGAATTCGAAATTTCCCTGAAGGGTTCTGTAGATACGCTTTTAAGACCATATTTAGAATCTAACATCGCATAAATATTACATGAGTGTCTGTGGTAGTTCTGGTTCCAACATAGGCATACGGAAAAGTAGCCCGAGAGGTGGGGGAGTAAGGGGAGGGGGAAAAGTGATTTCGAAACTTAGTTTTTACGCTATGCTACTCTTTTGCGGGGAAACTACTGAACCAATTGGCCTGAAATTTGGCATAGATGTTCGTCGGGGGTCCAGCCCCAACATAGACCCATTAAAAAGTTTTTAAGTTCTTTCCGGTTTTCTTCGTATTCTAAAACTTAGACAAAAAACTTAACCCGGCAACGACGGGTATGCAAGCCAGTCTCAAATAAATTTTGCAATTATATATGATATTAAAAAATGATAAATTTTCCATAAATTTACTTGAATGAGTTCTGCATTTTAAAGATGAAAGGTAATTGGAATAAAATAATAATTCTAAAAAAAGTTGTCTTTTTTAAATTTGCAAATATGCACCACAATAAGTCAAAACAGGGAAACTTTTTTTTATAGACAACAAATCCACATTCATTTAATTGCCAACCTAAATCATTCATGTACCTTTTAGGCCTAATGTAAAATTTATCACCATCCTGTCGAAATAATTGAGATGTCCAGATTGTTTTGAGGGTTAGGTTTACGAACTCCTGCTCGGCTCTTCGAATGTTGGCTAAAGAATATTTTTTTTGTAGTTAGGATCGAATCTCATCTCATTTGGAATAAAATTGAACACTTTTAAGAATCAACGAGTATGTTAACAGTTGTCACATAAATGTAGTGCTTTACATAAATTTGCATATTTCGTCGGCGTGATTTTGTAAAATTCCCTTAGCAATTTGGACAAAGATCGCGAGCAGTTTTGTTAATCAATAGTTTTGCTTCTTCATTTATTTGCCTTGTGCCTTTAAACTGGTTTTTAAAAAAGTATAAGATTCATTACGAAAAGAAACCGTCGTCTCAGCGATAGTGTATCATATATTATGATTTTTATATATATATATATTTTAAATAATCGTTCGTAGTCTCATATCGGGCTTTAGGGCTTTTTGGTTCAATATCATAAATCAAAACAACACACGTTGGAAGATGGCTATAAAGGCAATAGCAAAAATCTGAATACAACGACACACGATTACAAAAGTTACAACATAAAATACACTACCCGAAACTATAGATATGTTTTTGTAGAGTATTATATTTTATCCATCCTGCTAAATAAGTATTTCGCCGTAAGCATTGTTCATTGAGACTCTCTTACATATTTCGATCAGGGATGGCAAACGATCAAAAAAAAATAGTAACGTAATACATTTCGTTATGTAGCGAAATTCAAATTTTGTGTCGTTACGTTATTTCGTTTTGTATTGAAACCAAAAATTATGAAAAAAAATGCACACTAATAATACAGGTACCTATCAGAAAGTAATTCAGTTCAGTTTCAAGTCAATAAAAATAAAAACAATTAAACATAACAAAAAGAAAAGACAAATAAAACCAAAATAGTAATTTTTAAGTTAAAAATCATAATATACCCCTTCTTCCAACCCAAGAAGCTACAGTTGCAGTGAAGTAAGGTTAAGAGAACAACACCAAAATGCTACGTTCATATTACCTAAATATTTTTGCAGGTGGCAGCTTTGTGGGGTTCTACTGGATGAACTTTTGTGGAAAATCTTACTAAAAAAATAATACAAAATAAAAAAAGGCGACAAAATAACGAAAAAACGAAATAATTTGTAACGGAATTAAGTTTTTATAACTTTAAAAATCATTTCGTTACGTTAAGATAAAGTTTTCCATCCCTGGAAAACGTTATCGTAACATAATGAAATAACGATATAGATAAAAGCAGTTTCGATATAGGTAACATCAGTTTCAATATAGGAAACAGCATAATGCACAAAATCATCTTTTATAGTCAAAGTAGTTTCACTCCTCGCAAATTCAGTCGATCTTGCAATAAGAACACCGCCACAGCCTCAGCTTGTGAGAAATTCATTAATCACCTTTTTAACCAGGCGTCGAAATTTCAATTAGTGGAAATTCAATTTGCTTGGTCTTTCCATTATATTTATGCAAAGTGAAGCATATCGTTCACTTTTAGCACCTACGGAATAAACAGATACATGATGATGATTCAAATTTTATACATTTTCTTTTATTTAATATTATTGTAGACCATTTCTACAATATTAATTTTATTTTTTGTAACTGCGCACCAAATCGCCTTGCCTGTTTGAAAAGTGTTTGCAGGCGCGGATCCAGGGGAGGGATCTCGGTGATCATGACCCCCTCCACCCGCCTGAGAGCTCAGAAGGGGGTCATGACCCCCATGATTCCCCTGGACGACCAAGACCTTTTACTCTTTTGTTGATGGGTATATACCTGTATTTTTATGCCTGAGAACTGTCACCTACACGAAATCGGCACATTTGTTTTGAAAAAAATTTTCTTGCGGCTCATTTCTTTCCCTTTTTATCCTCCTAAACATAATCACTTCCTTGATACAGTTCTTCTGCAATGAGGGGAATTTAAGAAATTCTCGTGGTAATTGATGGTAAAACCAAGTTTAACTACCTCTCATATAATGATCAACACCATCGATTTATAAACTGACGAATTTAAATAAAAATTGCGTGCCCCCCGTTTTCTGACTTTAAAAAAAAAAACAGGAATAACTTAAAAACTTTTGAGCCAAAAAGTGAACGCTGCAGTACCTCTCGTTTCGAATTTGAAAATTTTCATACCCGATTTGTGATTAGCGACCCCAAAAACCCTCGAGGGACATTTCTGAGCCTGATAACGAACAGGTTTCATGGCAATAATCAATGTTTTCAAAGCCACATCCACCTCCAATTTACCCCCCTAGAGCAGAATTTCGCAAAACCCCGCCTTAGTGAACGCCTACGTTATAGAAAGAACAAACAGGTGAAATTTTCAGGTTTATCGCTGGTTTGGATTTCTAACATGGTCTAATTTTCATAAAAAATGACAAATATTAAATTTTATAAAATCTGTGACAATTTGCATTTCCAGACAGATCGTTTTGGCTTGGCCTGAAAAACGACTTAAGATGCTTAGCCTTTTTGCGACAGAAATTATACTAATATATAAAAATGAGTTGGTGTCTGTCTGTTTGTCTGTTCCTCTTTAACGCAAAAACGGCTGAACCGATTGACTTGAAATTTGGCATCAGTGTCTGTGGTAGTTCTGGTGCCAACATAGGCGTACGGAAAAGGAGCGTGAGGGGTGGGGGAGTAAGGGGAGGGGGTAAAGTGATGTCGAAACTTGGTTTTTGCGCTATGTTACTCTATCGCGGGGAAACTGCCAAGCCGATTGGCCTGAAATTTAGCTACAACATAGACCATCAAAAAAAAAAGAAAAAAACTTAAAAAAATTAACCCGGCAACTACGGGTATGCAAGCTAGTAATAACTAAATTTTTTAGCTGTATTTTTCTGATTTTAGTAAAGCATGTTGCCTTTTTTGGTTGAATTTTTCTGAAAGCTATTAGAAATTGTACCAATATTTATTTAAATATAACTCATCACATTCACATACATATGCATACATCACATATGAAACGCCTTCTGTGAAATATTTCATGCATATACCTATAATGGAAGAAGTGAAGAAAAATATTCCAAACGCGTCTGCGTGTGTGAATATGTTAATCCATATAAATGTTTAATATCGTAAATCATTAATGAATTATGACTCTATTATTAACGTCATAAAGGATAAGTAGAAAAATAAAAGGCTGAAAATTGAGTTGTGTAATTTTGCTACAGTCTATTAAGAGAAAATGATATAATAAAATGAAAACCAAAGATTTTTTTATTAACTCATGCACAATTGAATAGCATGCTTTTGTAAGTAATATCTAATTACATTTTTTTTTTCAGAAGTAATTAACAAATCTTATGTTATAAGACCTTTATATATAAAAAATTGTGGTTAATATTATAATTTTTTAAGTCATTCAATTAAGACGATTAACGCAAGTGGCAGGGTTAATATTTACAACTTTTGGAGTAGAATAATTTATATCACAAATAAAATCAACAGTGATTATTATTTTTGATATTATAAAGGACTATAAAATAAATAAGGAATTTTAATTTAAAATCAATTTAAAGATCGCAAAACCAACAAATGAAGCAAAAAAATAAATAAAGAAAATTAAAACTTGCAAGTGTAGCAACAATTAATTTTGCTCATACCATGAGATCTTCAGGGATTCGCAAAGTCTTCCACTTGATCTCCCTCGCACGATCTAAAATTGCTCATTAACATTTTGTTAAGCGCTATCATCTGTGAAAATCGTCCCAACTGCGCGCCTGGAATTTTCTCGAATGCAAGTAAATCTTGAACTATCTCTGAATGAAAGAGACAATTCTTAGCTAACAAACACCTTCCCGAGTCCCGAGTCCCGGGTTCTACTCTTTAACCGCAAAAAGCAATCTTAACCAAAAAAAAACGTCTATTTTTTATACACTTACTGAGTTTCTATTGCTTTCGTTTAGCAAAAGATAACCCAAAGTTCTTTAGAACGAACTGAAATTAAATTCGAAAGCAACGGCCGATATATATTTATCCTTCTTACCTGTATACACCTTATGACTTAGTCGCGGATTTATTTTTGTAGTCTGTGAGTACCTCAATTCATTGAATGCTTTCTTGAGTTTCTTTGCTCTGGAGTCGTTGTTTGGTCAAAGATTTATGTCAAACATTAAAAGCGTTTAACCTGCAAATCTTCTTAGGTCGAGATAAAAAGAACATGTCCAGATTGTCCACGCGGTTTACGCCACATCTCGAATGAGGATTTGTTAATTGGCTACTGGTCGAGCCGCGCTGTCTGGATGTGCCACTACCAATGAGACACATTTAATTGATTTTTTACAAAGATCCAGTAGTGAACTGCTGTATTTATGTGAAAGAATAAAAAAATTATATTAATTAACCTGTCATTTCCGGGGTTTTTTTTGCGAAATTTCCAGAAGATTATTATGTTTCTTAAAAGAATTTAAATAAAATTGAACATCAAAAATGTGGATTTTTCAACACATATAATATTGGTTTAGTTACATTAGTCCATCTTACCGCAAATCTGGTTGAATTTAATATACACAAACGGAAAAAAGATGTTTTAATCTGTATTCAATTGGCTAGCATATTTTGTTTGCATTTTTAAGTGCATTCAATGCATTTTCATTTTATGATTGAATTCGATTGCGTTTTTGTTTGCATTTCAACAATTAAGCTAGTTCGATTAGGTGTTAAACGAAAAAGCAATTGTCTACGAATAAAGTTAAGTGTGTAATTTGACGACTGAGAAACTCGCGATTTTCCATAGTACCCTTTACCACTTCAGCTCATTTCTGAAATATCCAATGGGAAAAGCAAAGAAAATCTACGGAAGACTCCATAACCGCCGTAAAGCAATATGTATTGATGTGTGTACAAGAGGGATTTCTGTCAATTGCGTGCAGTTTGTAATTTCTTTTCTTTTGTGCGCAATCAGGTAAATAGATATTTGCATATTTGAAGATTCTAATTATAATCTTTAGTTATAACTAATGTCGACAAACACTAGCCCAGAAAACGCCTCGGCGCGGCGTGCAAGCGAAAAACTGATTGCTTAATAGATAAGAAAATGTGGCGAAAAATAATTCCGTTTATGTTATAACTTTGAATCGTACTAGAAATTTCAAAAATAGGTTTAAAAAATCACAAATAACACTTCACAACGAAGATCAAAAAATTTCTAATTTTAATCAAATATTGGGCCGTATTCTATATCAAAATTTTATCATTTTATGTTATGTTATGTCTTAAAATCACATAATTACCTCCTTATAGTTATTAAGAAATTCTCATAATCAAACTACAGTTAAAATTCGGTATAGTGAATCCGCAAAAAACAGGACGTTCACTATATTGCTTACTTTCTTTAATCCATTCAGACCAGAAATTAGGAACTCGAATCGAAAATGAAATGCACGGAAATGTTTGAATCGGTATCAGCTAACTCGAATTCGATCAAATATTTGTCATTCATTTTCGGAAATTTGCTCGAACACTTTTCAGTCGCCGGAAATGAAACTCGAAAGGAAAATTTAAGTAATTTCAATGTTTTTTTATGTAAGAATTTTATTTCTTGCAAAACATATTTAAATTCCTTGGAAAATCTATTAAAAATAAGGAAAAGTTGCCTCTAACATATAATATTTAGTTATTTACGATTTTAAACGAAATGAATTGAATTTTCTTACTATTCTTGAATAGAAAACGCTGTCATCACTTCCGTCACTTTTATCTGGCAGTTATTTCACATTCACTTTTATCCGATTCTTATTTCAATTTTTTTAAACTGCCGGCATTAATTTCACAAAAAAGAAAACACAAAAACTAACAGCAAATTATTTACAACTATTCAATAATGACACTAAATATAAACACGAAATTTCCAAGTTACCAGCAAGTTTCTCGTTTTCGATTAATTTATGGCAGTACATTTTGCTCGAAACGAAAGTGTTACATGATGCCAATGCAATTCGTTTTCGAGTATGGCGTTCGAGTCGATTTGATTTTCGATTCGAGATACATGATAAAGCCCCAGAATTTTATAAAATTTTTGTTAAAAATATATGGATCGGGTTGTTCTCAGCAATCCTTATATGTTAAATTTGTTTTAGTGTTTTTCTGATGGTTTTTAGGCAAATACGTCCCGTATATGGCACGGTAGGTACACGCATACTCAAAAAAATTGAGGCAGTACGTCATGAAATTTATAAATGCACTGTATCGTAGATGGTACCTTGGGTCCAAATAGGTTAATAAACGCAGGTTAATCAACCTGAAATTGTTCCGCCCAAGTGATTGAAAGATTCTATGCTTCTACAATTCTGCCTATGGGAATATCTGGTACAGAATCACAAAAATTTGTGTGTTCACTATTTTAATTGATTCACTATTTTAAGGGTTCACTATACCGAGTTCCTACTGTATTCATCGATTGCGAAGGCTTTTTTATCGAAATAAAATTAGTTGGATACCACCTTACAACATAATATCTATAGTAAGTTATGATCTAAAGAAGACAAGATTACTACAGTAGGCTCCACGTTAATTAGAATTAATAATTAATAATTGTTATTATTAATATTAATAATTGTTATTATTAATTAAATTACCATTTAAAGTTATTATTTCTTATTCGTATTTTGTCTTTTTAATGTCTACTAGGTAAGTATTCTGATTTTCTTCTGAGAAGATTTTAAATCACTAGAACTAATCACTTCTGCGAATTCTAAAATGACCAGTTAAAGATATCAAGAAGAACAAGATAATACAAATCATTTAAATTAAATTAAGGGATCCCGATAAGAAAATATGTCAATTCGGACATAATAACATAAAGATTCAACTAATTTTGATAATGATTTTGATTGCTTAAAGGAAACGATAAAAGAACGAGAAATTAATACCAGAAAAACACCATTTTATACAAAAAAATAAAAATAAAACATGATCGACTAAGATTCTGTACTCGACAATTATCTTAAATAGTGGAAACTGGTGGAAACATCAGTTGGGGTCGCAGCGTCATTTTCGCCAATTTACAACAAATGATTTATTGTGGGAAGTCTCATAAATCATTTTAACTTGACAGCTTTGAGGTTCGTGTCGATTTTTTTTTGTGAAATCATTTTTCTGTCTCCTCTGATCGACAACAGGACTGCAGCAACAATAACAATTGCAATCGAATTAAACTTGATAGTTTTTTAATTCCTTCGGGGAAGGATTGTTATCAAATATACGAAAAAATAAATTTCTAAATGCAACCCATTTAAATTTCAATTCTCGATAAAAATATATTAAATTTCTATTAGTGAAGATTATATTGTATGTAAAATGTAAAAAAAGATAAATCAATGTTCCAGAAAACTCTTTCTAATTATAATAAAGTAAAATGTTTTATTAAAACACAATTTTATAAAATTATATAAGCAATCACAATTGGTCTTTGGCATCCTAGCAAGTGTAAAACCATAAGTAAACGGGCAGGAAGTTTCCTTTTTGTTTTACATTCAGAATATAAAGGGTATGATGCGAGTTTTTTCAACATTTGATAATATTTTTTTCAGAATTTAAATTCCAATATTAAATTGTATGGTTTTAAAATAGCTTCAACAATAAGAATCATAAGAAGCAGAAACTGAAAATTTCCAGTGCACTCAAATATAATTTCGAAGCAATTATTAAAGATAATTTTCAAACTAAATTTCTCTGCAAGCATATAACTTTGTGGTGCAATTGAAATTACCCATTTCTAAAAACGAAATTATTTTCATAACGTATCCATAAGAAATTAACATGCAGTTCACCTAATATATTTTCAGCATTAAAATGTGCATTTAAGGAAAATATGACCTTTAAGATAATACTCGCATGTAGGCACTTTAAGGGGTACGAAAATGGATCCGAGCAGATGCATGGTTATGTTATAAGAGGAAACTTGGATGCAGTTGCAAAAAGGCAGAAAATAAACACGATTAAGATAATCGCTTATCAATATTCGCATGCTCACAATGACTTGAAATGGATTGGACCGGGGTGAAAACAGAGAAGAGTTACAGCACACTTCGTCATAGCAGCATTAAGTGCCATCAGGTCCTGTTGTATAGTGAATTAACGGCTCTCAAAATTAGAGCACTGTCTTGCATTTACATTTGCATATAACGCCATAAATGTTACGCAGATCATTACTTTGCAGAATTGATGGCTGAGCTGTTGGACAAGGTTTTAATTTCATTGAATCCTTGGGAAGGTAAAATCTACTTGGGCAGGTGCGTCCAGTATCATACCTTGAATGACACATGATTATCTTCAAGTTCTTCTTAATTGCTTCATTCGATAAAAGTCCATAGACTATTTTCTTCCTTCAACAATTTAAATGGGTAAGGGCGATGAACCATGTGTATTTTAAGTAGTCTCCATTCAGAATTTACTAATTATTAAGTATCGGTGGCTAAAAGAACATTTCATATTTCATATAAATATCATTCAGATTGTTTAAAAAACCTATTTTACGTAAAAGAGTACCGGTACAAAATAATTACCTACAACCACCAGAATTGTAGTAAACAATGTAAAGAATTTGTTATTTTCTCCGTTTATACTCTACTAGCTTGCATACCCGTCGTTGCCGGGTTAAGTTTTTTCAATTTTTTTTTTTGATGGTCTATGTTGGAGCTAAACTTCAGGCCAATCGGCTCGAAAGTTTCCCCGCGAAAGAGTAACATAGCGCAAAAACTAAGTTTCGAAATCACTTTACCCCCTCCCCTTACTCCCCCACCCCTCGCGCTACTTTTCCGTATGCCTATGTTGGAACGAGAACTACCACAGACACTCATGAAAAATTTCAAGTCAATCGGTTCAGCCGTTTTTGCGTGAAAGAGGAACAGACAGACAGACAGACACCAACTCATTTTTATATATTAGTATGATATGACATCATGTAGTAGTCTATATGACATCATATATGAGTATATTAGATTTAGTATACCGTTTGTAAGGCATCGAACCAATCATCGGACACAAAAATGAACTACACCAGCATATCCGTCCGTCTGTCCGTCCGTTTTTCCGTTCATCTGACCGTCCGTCTGTCTGTCCGTGAACACCATAACTTTCGAAAGAGTTAAGCTATAGACATTAAATTTTGTACAGTTACGTTTCTCGTAAATGGCTAGGCTAAGTTCTTAAACGGGCAAAATTGGACCATTTTTTCCCCCCTCCCCCATACAAACGAAATAGTATTTTACGTTTTTCTCGAAAACGGTGAGTCATATTGAAAAATTTATTAAAGTGAAATGTGGATTTTACATAACTCATCTATACATCAAAAACCACTCCTTCCCTCCTGCCCCATACAAATTGAATAGTTTTTTTTCTGAAAACGGTTTAGAATATGACCTTACATAACCGTTCCATACATCAAAATCCAATCGGACCACTCCTTTCCTCTTCTTATATACAAATAAATTTTTTAAAATAAACTTTTTGTCTGTCTGACGATTGGCCCCTGATGGCAATTGTAGCTTTTCTTATGTTTTAATATAAAATAAATGTGAACGAGTTTCTGTGATATATTAAATGTTAACTGATTTTACGCCAATTAGAAAAATCTTTCGGTTTAAGCTAATGTAGCAGGTAGATTTGACAAGTCTGGATGCCGATATTCGTCCATGCTCCAAAAATACTTTCGGCTTTTCTATTTCGATTATTTTTCTTTTTGCGTATATACATACATGATCAAGTCCATTATCTGGCCTAATAATAAAATGTTACGGGTTATATTTTCCATGTTGAACTTTATTTGATTAAATTAAGCAGCTTTATCAAGATATGGTAAAAATTTCATTATACTTTCAATATATCAGTTATATTAAAAAAGTTTTTCGTGTAAATTGAGGTGAAGGAAATAATTATGTTATAAAAGTTAATTCGATATACGAACATTGAAAAAGTTAGAGCCACCACCCTGAAGCTACCACAAAAAATGAAAACAAGAAAGTTGAATTTAATAATAGTCAGAAAATATACGAGTACCATTGTAATAGGGTAAAATATAGGATCTAATATCTTCTGTTCCAACCCCAAACCTTTCGCCCGGCTCCACTTTCAGTATGATCGGAATTCCCTGCTATATCGACTGTGGTGAAGTTCTTGTATAGTAAAAATTATATTAATAATGGCAAATTATAGTGCTGGGCATGTTAGTAAACAAAAGCACTCATTTCGTCGCCATTTACCCTCTTATCGAAAGATTTTATCACTAAGAGTATGAAAATGCAAAAAACAGGTAAAAAATGTATGTATTACATATCTTGTCGGTATAACGTCCATGTTACCCGTCGGATAATTACTTTTAATTGCGATATCGCCATATTTAAAAACTCCATAACTTTGCCGAACGTTTTACGCGCCAATGATGGTGTAGTGAATATATATTTTTTGTGACGCGCAGATCAATAAACCACTATTTGGTATTTTTCGACTCTTCGACTATTTTAAGATTCAGCTTCCATCAGTATTCATAGAAAACTGCACACGTTTTATAATAGTTCCTCCTTTTATACGATCAACTTTAAACTATAGATCCTAATTACTATGCCATTAAAATCATGACAAATGCAAGATTGTCTAGACTTTTGAAATGCTAAGGAAATTTATGTTTAACTGCTTAATTCTAATTATATAATCATTCGAAATGTATAATGTTATGACGAAATATGCAATGAGGCGACCCATCGATGCTATCGGACCTCAATTACAAGAACCTTCATTTAGGTGTCTGGGCTTTGAAATTATTTACTTTCTGCAACAATTCAGACGTTCCAAACGACGACAATTTTGCACTTAACAGTTTTTGCAAGATATAACCCCAATAGTCTGTAAAAGGGGCAATTTTTTTAATTCACAAAAAATATCACGTCTTGTTATTAATAAAATAATAAATTCAAAGGAAAATAATTATCTGGAATTTTAATTAAAAGCCAATTTCAGGATAATGTTTCACCTGCCCCTAGGCTTAACGTTCGATTGTTTTTTTACATTTGTCATGGGTTTTCAAGCAAAAACTGCGAAAACGTAAAACGAGGCGGAAATAATGCAATAAAATTGAATATGCAAGTGATAAGGCTTCAGAGTCATCGCAGACTCGTTTCAACCCTTCTGATGAATGAATGTCAAAAATGCGACTAAATAGTTGTCATTTTAATTAAACATACGAATTTCACCTTGTTCGATGGCTTTTAACTAACCGACAGCGAAGATTACACCCAGTAATTGTGAAATTAATGATTATCTTCACCATGTCAGCAAATTTTAAAATTCTGCTCATTTTTTGTAGACTGTTTCCGAAGTTTTTTAAAAATTATTTTAACCTCAATTAAAATTACTTAGATGAAATTTTGGATTTTTTTTGTTAAAAACAAACACTTAAAAAAGCGTACGTTGTCCTCTATTTATTTATTTACTAGAATTTAAGTTTGACTTTTGGGAAAAATTCCAGCCAAATTTCAGGTCAATCGGTTCAACTGTTTTCACGTGAAAAATGAGTGCCAACAAAAATTTTAGTTTCGAAAAAATCTGGTTTGACATTTTAAATTTGAAATAAATGTATGTAATTTGGACTTAGTTTCAAAATAAAAAAAAGATCGTTTTGTAGGATGACATCGGAGGACTTCGGGGATATTAGCAAAAAAAAGGGAGCTCGTTCACGTAGTTTTAATATGTCAAAACCCCCCCCAGTAATTTAATTGATTTGTGCTGTAAACCGATGATATTTTATCCTAAGCCCATCTCCGATTTCGCTTCTACTACACGGTTTTCAAATACCCGGATTTTTATAATAACCACATAAGCATTTTTGCTGCGCACATAATTCTATAGTCAAGGTGAATTCCCATATATGTAAAATTCCTTGAAATTTCGACAGTATGACTCTGCAAAATCATTCTCAAAAGTATTCGATCAGATTTTATTCATATTGTTCTATTTTCTGAATTTTTTGAAGAAAAAATCAAAAACTTGCAAAAAAAATTAACTTAGGAAGACAGTATTCGTAGCCGCTTATAGAAATTGTAAAAAAGTTCTTGAGGATATTTGTAGTACCATGTTCGCCACTCTTTATTACATTTATGATCATGCGTGTAGCACAAGAATGTCCACAACGAACTTTAGTCATAAAATTATAAAAAGCAAAAGTTTACATAATTAATAAATTAGCGCAAACACATAAATATGTATGTATCTATATAAATTAATATGGCTAAACGTGAATACCGCATGCTGAAAATCAGGACAATCGGCGAGAAAATAGGGAATGCAATTTAGACGCAAAAAAGATGAAATTGAAGACACATAAAAAAAGAATGGAAAATTGTATGCGGCTCGAGATTTAAGATCCTCATATTAAATTCTTGCATCATGTTCGAAACTAAATCCCCGCTGATTACATGATTTAGACGAGACAACACCTTTGTAAGATTATGATTTGCTTATTAACGCAAAAACTTAAGGTAAAAGAATGAGCTGCGGGTGGTTATTTCTGAATTTATATGACGATCAAAATAAAGGCAAAGAGACTTGGTATTTTTAAAAAGTGTTTCGTATTCATTTTATAATTAAGGGAACATTGTAATTTTTAAAATTAGTCAATTTCGCCCCCATTCTCTAAGAAAGTATAAATGGTAGATATTCTCATTTCTCAATTTGCAAAATAAACATCAATCACCTAAAATTGATCAAAAGTTACTGCTACATGTATTCATTAAATGCTTGAACATATATCGTAATTGTGACCTTTAAACATATGATTAAAATTACCCATTCTTGTTTAGTGATCGATTCACCTTGTTTTCCTTACATCATACATAAAAATTCAGTGTAAAAGAGTTCTCGTCAAAAACCATTTTTTTTTCTACTTTAATGCTTCAAAATATATCGAAAGATCTAAAGATTAGTTAAGGATTCCTTCAATAAGTCGATAACACCAAACAGGTGCTACAAATTTAAGGATTTTGTTTTACCCTTGCTTCGATAAAATTTGCGATTTCAAATTTTCGAACTAAAGAAAGATTCGTAATTATTGTGAGATTGAGTCAGCTGTCATAAGCGTTTTTAATTAGTCACTATAAATCATTTCAAAGGTTTTTTGCTTTTTTGTGACACTTTGAAACACATTATTCTTTTGAAATATTTTTTCGATGACTTTTACGGGAGTGACTTTTTTTTGCTCAATAATTTCGGCGACTTTTTCAACTACTTTTGCTTTACTTCAATTTTTGTGTCACTTTTGAAGTGTAATGTTTTTCTTAAAAATAAAACATTTTATATGTTACAAGTTTTGTTTATTTATTCATCAAGAACAATTTACAGAAATGTAGCAGTCTTTTTTCCTCATGTAGTAATAATACCATATAGCGATTTAATTAGAAGAACTTTGAGTCGGGTCTTTGCCATTGTTAAAGAATTTTCGTTGTGATAAAGTTGTATTATTATAAACAAAAAAGAAAAAAAAACACTGTTAACAGCTTTTTCCAACGAGGCCTCGGCGAGATTCGAACTCACGATCTCCTGTTTACTAGACAGGCGCTTTAACCAACTAAGCCACGAAGCCATCGTCCACGGGGCCAAAGATGTCAGTGAGGAACTTTTGCAAATAGTCTGACAAAGAAATAAAAAAAAGCTTTTTTTGATAAAAAAAAGTCATGGTTATTAGGTTTAAGGAAAAATTTAGTTTAATATTTATTTCACTTTTATATGTTGAATATTCAAGTTCTAGTAAATCATTTGTTAATAAATGATAATGCTCAGATTTTTAAAATGTTTTGTGAAAAAGGATTCCATAATACCTATAAGCTTTTAGGCTCAACAAAAACAAAGCGTTTTCTTTCAAAAGAGAGCAATTCGATTACAAAATTTAATATACAGTAGAATCCCGATAATTCGTATTTCAAGGGACCAGCAAATTCATACGAATTAGCGGCATATACGAATTATCGGGGTACGAATTATCGGGATTTTTTTCAAGGGACCAGCAAATTCATACGAATTAGCGGGATATACGAATTATCGGGGTACGAATTATCGGGATTCTACTGTATATGCTTACGATACTTAAATTTGTGAAAAATCTCCAAATTAACCGGATAAACAATTTAAAGTTTCGAAAAAAAAATTTCAAAAAATCATGTTCAAGGTTTTTATTAAACATTTATATGGTTTTAAAGTGACTTTTACTTAATTTTAACTATATTTATTTGTAGAAAATTTGTGGTGGTATTATTGCCTCTGGATTTTCAGTGCATTTGCCAAACATGTTCGCTATAGGCCTCGTGGCTTAGTTGGTTAAAGCGCCTGTCTAGTAAACAGGAGATCGTGAGTTCGAATCTCGCCGAGGCCTCTGTTGGGGAAAAGAGATTGGTATGGCCTTTTCCAACAAGTTTTTTTTTTTCTAAATCGAATTGTTAATTTCATTTTTTTATAACCCAAATAACTTTTGCATACAAAAGAAAACGTCAGTCACAAATAAAGGCTTTGCCAATGAACATTTGCACAATCGACTTTAATATTGCTACCAATCACAAATTTAGCCTCGACTCTAAGAAACAATAAATATTTTAGTCTATGATTATTACTAATTGGTCAGTAGTTACACGAAAAAACGGACCCATTTTAGTTTTTCTCGGAAACCTGTGTCGCTCCGATATTTTAATGTATAAACAAGACGTACAGAATATTTCAAAAGTCGTTTATCCAATTGATAAATTAAAGGTTGCATAGAAGATAAATTAGTTAATACTCTCTTACATATTGGGCCTTACCAATGACCCGTGACTAACTTAGTAACAGCTTTTGATGTGTGCGAAACGGGCTATTTGCTTGCTAATTTCGGTTCAAATCCTAGTTTTTATTGAAAAGTTTTAAATTCGCTGTGATAAATGTGTGAAAACTTACTAGAATTAGCAAGCAAATATCCCGTTTCACACACACCAAAAGCTGTTACTAAGTTAGTCACGGGTCATTGGTAAGGCCCATTGACTAAAAAAAGGGAAACTTTCTTTGAATCTAAAGTTAAAGTTATCGAGTGCACCTCAGTTTGACTTAAAAAAGCCCAGTTTGAGTTCAAGTAGAGAGAATTCAAGCGCCAAACTACGCTAGTTAATTGTAATAGATTGAAGAAATACAAGATGTTTAAAAATCTTCCCTGAACCTTGATAGTATTCCCGATCGTTGATTTGGCAGAAAACAAAATTTAATAGGAAATGTACAAAAACTAGCTTCACCAAATTTTTTGACAAAAATTTTTATTTAAATTTAAATAAAAATACGAATTTACTCGTATCCATACGATTGTATAATTTTCGTGAATGGCTCAGCGGCTTTGGCAACATTTTCTCGTGCCTTAACGGTGAGCTTCTTCATCATTTTGTTATGTTTCAGCATAACACGCAGTTTGGCCTTCCGCTTCCTTTCCAAATTTTTAACCACGTCCTGGTAGTGCCAGCCAACCTCATGAGACAATCTTCCTACCTGACAGTACTTTCGATCTGACCGAAGCGACAGGATTCTCATAGCGATTGGAACGCAGACACGACGTCTTTTGTCGTATGGTGGTGGGATACCATCGAACACCCGAAGACGCTTCAATGCCGCCTGACCGCGCTTTGTTTTGTGTGGAATCATACCTGAAAGACCAAAATCAGGGCATTAGTGTCATGGAACTTTTGGAAGTTGCTTTTCTTAAAACACTGCAATAGTGGGGCGTCAGTATATAGTTTGTTTCATTACTCAATCAAATAATGTAGGTAAGAAAGAATTGATCATCATTAAAATAAACACTGCATATTAACTTTGGAAGTCACCAAAGAGAACTTACCACGAACAGCTTTGTAGAAAATCCGGGATGGGGCTCTGAAATGGTAGGGGCCACGAGCTGGATTCACGTTGCAGCGCTTCCTCAAGTATGCCAGGTACTTCACTTTATTCCTGTAGAAATGTCCAGACAGATTTAGCTCCTCGCACCTCACGACAGCTACTTTACCACCTTGCAGCAAGTATTTTGCGACTACCGAAGCCAGACGACCAACCAAATGGCCACGGCCATCAATAACAACGGCCTAAAAATGAGAAAACACGAATTAGCATCAAACTCTTCAGCATTTTGTTTATGAATTGAGGTTATGTTTGCGGCGACAAAAAGCGACATGATTTTCTGCAAGGATTTTATCACATTTTTGAAACAACTTCAAAACGATTAGAACACATGCAAGGAATCGAAGCCTCCAGATATTTCGTCCCAGAAACGCAGAAGTGCTCCGCACGTGTGATGTGTCAAAAAACTGAAAACTCGCTGCCCCACAAAATTCACGAAGCCAACTCCACTTTTCCACAAATTCGCACAAATCCGCGCTTGAGGTGCGATAAATTTTGCAACCTTTTTAGCCAAATCAACGAACTCACCCTATTTGTTAAACCAGTCATTTTGAACAACCAATCCAAAAGAATGGCCGACAAGAAAAGAAAGAAGATGGTCGGCGGAAACGCCAAAATGTATTGCCAGCTTCAAAATTTAGTAATGCCATAACTTTGAGTATTTGGTTATAAAAACGGTGACAATTATACTGGTGTAACTCGAGGGAAATGGCTGGATGAAGATTTGTGGGGAAAAAGAAACGAAATCAACCTATCCGAAAAGTGGTGCAACGCAGCGCTACGCTATTGCGTTGATACCACATTACACAAACCAAAGAAGCTGTTTAGATTAGAAAATTTTCGAGCCGTCTTATTTCGGAAACACTTTTCCGATGGTCGCACTCTAGTATAAAGGGTTTTTATTTATAGTCACTCTAGTATAAACATTTATACTAGTTAGTATAACAGTATAAACAATGTGCACCATCGAATCTGCCTCTGCGAGTGCTGCGATTACCTGTGATTCATTGATCCAATAAAAATAAGTTTTCCTAGTTTTCCTTGGCTTTTTATCGGCGAGAAGTCGGTGTCTTAGTTATTTTTCAAAAGAGTTTACCTGTTATTGCCGAAAGACTTAAAGTGTTCCTTTTTCACATACAGAAACTGTGGTAACACGAAACAGCCACTCCCACACTGAATTTGCAAATATTGTGACAGAGGAATGTGGAAAGCAAGTGCAGGACACCAAATTAATTCGGAGCCGCAAAACGAAGACGACGATTGGGAAACAGACCCCGATTTTGTGAACGATGTAAGCGAACAGGAACAGAGATGGGGCTCTAAGATATTGGAGGGTAGTGGCCGCACAGCAGGCGCAATCAAGTAAGTCTCCACGGAAATAATTTCTCGTATTTAGATAAGATAGTGGTCGTTTGATAATAGTTAAAAGCTACTAGTAATAATTCAATGCTAAATTTATATGGCTCTTACACCAATTTAACTGTTGTGGGTCGGGAACAATTGATAAATACAAAATGATTGTGATTTTTGTTCTATATCTTACGTATTTAAGTAAAAAATATTAAAACAAATTCCAGCATGCAGCAGTTGCGGGCAGAAACAGAAAAGGCGGATGCCGATAAGAAAAAGAAAGAGTTGGACGAAATCAACCCGGGATACGGATATGGGGGCAAGTTCGGAGTGCAAACTGATCGCATGGACAAATCGGCGGTAGGGCACGACTACATTGGAAAAGTTGAAAAGCACGCATCCCAGAAGGACTACAGCGAGGGGTTCGGTGGTAAGTTCGGTGTTCAGAAGGATCGAGTCGATAAATCAGCGGTTGGTTGGGATCACATCGAAAAGGTCGAAAAACATGAATCACAAAAAGGTAATATTTTCCAGTTTCCCGTACGAGGCGGTTTTGTTAATTAGTTGTGCTTCTTTCGTTTGATAGATTACGCAAAGGGGTTCGGAGGAAAGTTCGGAGTCCAGAATGATCGGAAAGACAAGTCTGCTATGGGCTGGGATCATATTGAGGCCGTACAGAAGCACGAAAGCCAAATTGATCACAAAGTGGTAAGTAGACTTATAATTTCATTATTTTCTTGAACTTATGTGCCAAAATACTCATAAATTTTGACTTTCAGGGCTTTGGAGGGAAGTTCGGGGTGCAAAGCGACCGCATGGATAAATCTGCTGTTGGGTTCGATGACCAAAACGAACGAATCGGCACAAACTACACAAAAGTGAAGCCGGATATCGGAGGGGCTAAACCGTCTGCTCTTCGAGCTAAATTTGAAAATATCGCCTTGAACAAGGAAGAAGAAGCTCGCCAAAAGGCAGCAGAGCAAAAACGGATCCGCGAAGAGAAAGATAGACTTGATAGAGAAGAAGCTACCAAGCGACAAATGGTTGAGTCCCAAGAACCAACCAGAACAACGCAGAGAAAAACTGCCATCGATACAGGTCGAGCGGGCGGCATCGGAAATGCAATAAGCGCATTCAATCAGATTTCGTCACCGACAAATGAAGAGCCCCTGCAGAGAAAGGAGCCCATTAAGTTGCCAAAGGAAGAACAGCAGAAAACTATTCAGCCGGATGTGATACCGACTCATGAACGCGAGCCAGAAAACATAGAAGTGCCACCCACTGAAGAGCCAATCGTACAGCAGCCAAGCCCAGAGCCAGTCACAATTGCAGTTGTTGAGGAAAAAGCGGCTGAAATCGTTGCACCACCCACACAATTCGGGCAATCAACACAAAACTACGAGGAAGAGCCCATCTACCAGAATCAGGAGAATGTGACCGAATATATTGAGGATACTGGAATTAAAGCAATTGCTTTATACGACTATCAAGCGGCTGCTGATGACGAAATCTCCTTTGATCCGGACGATATCATTAGCCATATTGAGATGGTAGTATTTTTTTACATTTTTCGTATTATAATATTTTAAATATTTTTCCACATCATAGATCGATGAAGGATGGTGGAGAGGTATGTGCAAAAATAAATTCGGTTTGTTTCCAGCAAACTACGTTCAACTGCAAGAACAGCAGCAGGCCTAAGCCGGAAATAATGGACCTAAATCTGTCGACAAAATTTTAATTTAGTTTAAAGCCGAGTTTTTGCGTAACTACTAGATGTAAGTTTCAGTAAATTTCCGAATGTGACAGAACACCCAAAAACTCCATTTTAAGAAAAAGAGGAAAATTTTGTCAACAGAAATTTGCCCAATGTATCCACATAAAAAATATTTACTGTTAACAGCATTCTTTATTTACCGTACTTTATTTTGTATTTTTGATTTAGAATCATTATTTTATATTCGTGACTTAGTATTCCAAATGAAGCGCTCTAGCTAGTATTTGTTCTTTATACGACGACAAAAATGTCAAATCAATTTTATTCATTTATTAATTTATAGAAAAATTGTGAGAAAATGAAAACAGATATTCTGTAAATTTTTGTTAGTTGAAAATGTTTCTATATTTTTTATGTAATATTTCCTTATTTTTTCGAAATAATAATGAAACAAAAAACGACTGTTATACATAGAAAAATTATTAAATATGTTTTTCCTATAAACTAAATTTTGTTGTTTTATTAGAAATCATTTGTTAAGACTAAAAATTGAAAAAATATTTTTTATTTTTATTTGACCTTTCAGATTTTCTTGTATTCTGAAGTTACATTAAGTGTTAAAAGTTCGAAAGCTTTTAAATGTTATTTTTGGCAATAATTTATCAATGGCCGATTGATTTCAATCACTGGGGAAGACAACAATAAAATACTTGAGATTTGTCAACGAATGTAATTTAGCCATGAGTCGGTTTTCCGTTTTCGAGTTTGTTATCTCAAAAAACTTCTGATTATTAAATAATTATTACTTAAACAATCAAATATTTTTCGCAAAGTTTGTCGTTGGTAGTACTCATATATTCTTGTTATACTTTGCCCCTATGCAATTTAATCTATAATAATCAAATTACGCCCAATTGACTGATAGTTGGTTTTTATAAATTTCCTAGAATTTTTTTTTCTCATATTCAATTTTGTTACTGTCGCTTTAGGGAGATAAATTTTTGAAGCTATCTTCAAATAGCTGGAAGTAGCCTATTAAAATTCTGTGATTTTTTGAGAAATTTTCTTTTCTTAAAATAGAAAATGGAAATCCAGTAATTGCATTTGATTTAGCGAATTAAGGTTGAAGCACTCAAATGGTGACGAGAATTCATTCGTATTATCAAAAGTTCATGAATTTGACTCTTGTATTTTTAAGACGTCTAAAAACGTATATTTAAGTCGAATATTAGACGTCTTTGAAATAGTTTTATTGAACTAGCTTTTTAAAAAATATATAGCTCAAAAATTTCTTGGGTATAGAATTTTTACGGAGTTTGAAACTTTCTGTAAAAAACGATAATAGGCCCTATTCCAGAATCCGATACGAATGGTTCGAATCGTAAACTCAATGTTGTTGTTAGTGTTTTATACCAACAACAACATTGAGTTTACGATCCGAACCATATTCGTATCGGATTCTGGAATAGGGCCTTATATCTTATATTACTTTTATATAATAATTTTTTTCTATATAACCTGTAAAAGAATAAAGTATATATCTGTTTAAATTTACTTGACAAATAAGAACACTTGAAATTAAATTCATGTCCTAACAACATATGCAACCATAAGTGAAAGCTTTGTTTCAATAGGAGTTGCTATAAAATTCAATTTTTCTACAAACGTATATAATTTTTGTGTATACATTGAAAATTTATCAAATCGATATATCAAGTGTTGTTAAAAAATTCCCCGGCACAAGACGATTTATTAAAAAAAAACACTTGAAAGATAAATAAAAATAAAAATCGCAATAAAGCTTAAAGTCAGTTTCCTCAAACCCAATTATAGAAACCTCAATCAATATGTTCAATTTTTTCTACTCTCTTACCGGATTTGAACTTAAACAATCCAATATTAAAAATGTTCTAATAATAACGTAGTAGGGTTAATCTTCTTTAAACAACCTGTTATCAATAAAACGTTTTTAATGGATTGCGAAGATAATCACATAAATATAAAAAAGACAATTGGAAGGCAGCTCCTTATTAAAGTGTCGGTATTCCACTTGATTGGACTTTCTTTTAATGTTGAGTTGTTATTGTGCAATGGTTTTATAAGACGTTTTTTAAAAAAAAAACTTGGCAGTTGAAATTTAGAGTTTTGGATTTAACGTCTTTATAATTGTTGTTTTTTTTAAAGTTCGAGTGGTTTTTACTTCGAAATATTGCGAAAAAACAACAGTTCACAGCTTTTTTAAGTAAGTTGCTAAAAAGAGTATTCTTTGTGAAAAAAAAACTTGGTATTTTTTTTTATTTGAAAAAAAATGGTATTCAGTACCTGTGGACATTGGTATAAAATTTTGATCCTAATTCTAAAGTGTATAAAAGGTTGTGTTTAATTTTGATGTAATATTTCTTTAACAAGTAAAGACTGTGGTAATTTTTTCAAGATCTTGTGGAAATAAGTTTAATATAAATTTTAACAGTAAAAAAAGTTTTCAAACTTATTTATATAATTTGACCAGAAAATAAATAATTTTTTAAATTAAACTTTTAATTTTGTGGTGATTTTGTGTCTAAAAGTTTCAAATATCGGTTATTTTTCTTGTAATTAAATCGAAATGGACAATTATTATGGCATCTGAAAAACACGAAAGATGTTATATTGGAAATAATTGATCAAAATAAATTAAAAAATATATCCAAATAAGACTGTACTTTTTCTGGATAAATGTGTTTCATAAACACCCTTTCCGTTTCCAACCCTTCTTCTATTTTCTTGTTGTTATATTGGTAAAATTTAAAAATCTACCTGAAAGATATATTTTAAATGTGACGGTAAACCATGTACATATTTTTTAGAATGCCACCATATGAAGAAGAAAATAGTTCTCCTGGTATCAATAACAGAAAGCAAAATGGCACAACTATCGCAATCACAGATCCTGCGCGATTAGAGTATGAAGTCGAACAGTTTGAAACACCAAATATCACAACATATTTTAATGAGGAGAAAATTCATATCCCAGATGAGGAAACGGTAACTATATAAAAAAAATTAACAGGTATATGAAGCGAAATTAAAGTAACGCGAGCAAAGCTCCAGTGGTTAAGGGGCGAATCTCTATATGACAACTGAATTTTCATAAAAATTCCAATTAAAGATGATAGTGATTTTTTTTAAGTTATTACGATTGAGTTTCAGTCTGAGGTATAGTTTAATATCTAAAATCAAAGTCGTAGCTAATAAACTTTTCAATACGATTCACGGTTGTCGAAAAAATTCACAAGACTTTTTTATTTTTGTGGGGTAAAGTTGTCCAACTGAATTTTGATTAATGGATATTGTATAAAAACTTGTAAAATAAAAACTAAATCCGTCCGAAAAATATTTGAAATAATGTGCTATCTTCAAACGACTCAAGTGCACTAGAGTTTTTGTAAATATTTACTTGCTTTTTTAATAAACGCAAAATAGTTAAGAAAAACTGTTTTTTAAAGAAAATTAACAAGTACGTACTTGAAAATTGATTTATCATAACATATAAAAACCTTCTAGTCAACAATACTTCAAAAAAAGCGGATATTTTTTGTGAGAAAAGCAAATACTTTTACCATTACTTTTTTGAAATCGTCACAGCAATCAAAAGCCTTAATACGAAGAAAGAGAAAATAAAGAAACACATAACAGAAATAATGTCTTCCTGATTACAAGTGGCTAATCGCAGTCTGCTAGAAATTCTTCTGATTTTTTTTTATTTCTTTTTATCATTATTCACTATAGAATTTACAAATCTGAACGCCAAATATTTTTTTGGTTATTCAAATGAAGCTGAGTTTCAAGAAAATGATGGAAAGTTGAATAGAAGAGATGAAAGAGGATATAATTTTCATAATTTCCTGTAATCTTTAGTAACGGAGTCATATTGAAAAATTCATTAACGTAAAAAGTATTTAGAGGATAGGCAATTTTTTGTGTATTCACATTTTCCCATAATCATTATTCAGTGCAGGAAATCTTTAAATTTTTAGAAAAAGTATTTGTTGATAAAGATTTTACTGTACTGTTTTAGCATATCCTAATGGGTTTACAATTGATTAGGCGCTGTCTATGCGTTACTGCCAGATTGATTTCAATAATATTTTGGCCGATTTTTTTCTTTTTTAGAACGGTTTTAGTTTTCGTAAGCTTTGGGCTTTCAGCGGACCAGGCTTCCTAATGTCGATTGCATTTTTAGATCCAGGTATTTATTCTTAGATTGGATTTTTAGATTCAGCTAATATTGGCAAGATTTATTCAGGTAACATAGAGGTGGATCTTCAAAGTGGTGCAGAAGACAGATACAAGTTGCTATGGATTGTATTAGGTAAACTTTATAAATTGTGTCAATTTTGGGTCATATTAAAAGCATGTTGTAATAATTTTCTAGTGGCTACAATATTGGGATTATTGGTGCAAAGGCTTTCAGCACGGTAAGGAAAAACGTTTTATGTGTGAAACTGGGGGTTAGAGCGGGGGTAGATTTTAGTGTGTGAAATTTTTCCTTGTAAGATGACATCTCTAAAGGTAAAAATAGGATCCAAATCCAGAAATAATTGCAGTAGATAAAAGGTTAGGGGATTAGCAGAGAGGGAAGCAGGTAGATATAAGCGGACGGAATTCTCCTTAAAAGATGGCCTCTGTAATGGTGAAAACGTGATCCAAACCCCTGAATATTTGCAGGATATAGTATGGTGGTATTGGGTTTATAGATGGTTGTTATTAGTACGCAAAAATTTTCCTTAAAGGCTGATCTCCTTAATGAAAGAAGACCGGATTCAAATCCGTTCAGCGTTTCAAGAGATATTAGGACCGGTTCGAATTTTGAAATTCTAACACTAGAAAAGCGCGGAAAAAGGACATTTGCGTTATCCTTACAGCACCTTCCGAGTTTTGAAAAACCGTTTCTTAGCTAACACCTATCTGTATGTAAAATTTCATGGCAATCGTTTTAGTAGTTCGGGAAATACTGTGATGAGTTTATGAGTAAGTGGTATTTGGTTTTTATATTCTATATATATATAAATTCTATATAATAGATATGATGATATTTTTAGTTTTCATTTGGTTATCGTTAATGATTTAAGCAGGTCCTGTTTTATATAAGAAAAAAATATTGTCGATTTTAGACTTGGTGTCGTAACTGGCCTACATTTGGCTGAAATGTGCTATAAACAATATAAAAAGGTTCCCCGTCTAATTTTATGGATAATGATAGAACTTGCAATTATTGGATCAGATATGCAAGAAGTCATTGGGACAGCAATCGCCATTTTTTTACTTTCTAATAAAGTGTAAGTTTTTTCAAGATTTTAGATTGAGTACTGTTTATTTAAAATAACATTTGTTTTTCAGTATTCCATTATGGGGAGGAGTTTTAATTACTGTTATTGACACATTTACATTCCTTTTCTTGGATAAATACGGGTTAAGAAAATTGGAGTTTTTTTTTGCCTTTCTAATTGGTCTAATGGCTGTAACGTTTGGCTATGAGGTAAGCTATCTTTTTTTTACCGACCGTGGTACATAATTAAACATTTGAAATAACTTGTCGAAATCTGAAAAAGTTAATCAATAAGCTGAATGTAACAAAAGAAATATGTAGACGTATTATTCAATGTTTCAAAAGTAGCATTTTGTCCAAAATTATCGGTTTTTTTTACATCAGAATTTTATTTGCTAGATATGATGTCTAGCAAATAAAATTTATTGCTAGATATGATGTTGCAGCTGCCTGAAAGTAAAGAAAACTTCGTTAAAAGAATTTTTAATCAAAATTTATCGAGCGTCCCTTAATGACGCGCATCCAGTTCCAATTCCGTCCATAGAGAAGTGATCCAGAGGCAGATATGATTTTGTTGGCTCGGCAGATCAGCATATCCTAGATATTTTCCTGACCCAGTATTACTCTTTTGACTATGTTGGAAGAGGGACGCGGAGTATATTCGATAGATTTTGGCTAGAAATTCTTTTAACGAAGTTTTCTTTACTTTCAGGCAACTGCAACAATGATTCAAATAAAATAAAATAAAATATAATAAATAAATGTACTTTCAGTATGTGGTCGCTGCGCCATCCCAAGGGGAAGTTTTGAAAGGGATGTTTATTCCCTGGTGCGACCAATGTGATTCAAAATCTTTGTTAATGGCCGTTGGAATTGTGGGCGCTATAATTGCGCCATATAATCCTTACCTCCATTCCGCTCTTGTTAAGGTAATAATATAAGGATTCGAATCTTGTTTATATTTTAATACGTTTTATTCGTAGTCTAGAGACGTTGACCGCACTAAACCAGCAAAAGTTAGTGAAGCTAATTTTTACTTTTTTGTAGAAGCGTGTATTGCTCTCTTTGTATCATTTATCATTAACGTTTTTGTGATCTCAGTATTTGCACATGGACTTTTTGGTAAAACAAATAATCAAGTGGTAAATATAATAGGTCTTCCTTGTAGTTTTACAAGTCATACTAATCAAAGTTTATGGCATTCATTCTTATAGATTGAATCTTGTAAAGGGTCACCTATTTACGAAGATGCTTTGAATATATTCGATCATAATGATAATTTAGTGAGCGCCGATCTTTACAACGGTAAAATATAATGCTTTGTTCAAAAAAATTAAAATTTTGGCCCTAATGGCTACCATCAGTAGATTATGTATACTCAAGCTTTATTTTGTGCTTTATAAATTAAAGGTGGAATATTTCTTGGCTGCACATATGGGGCCGCAGCACTGTATATTTGGGCCGTAGGACTTTTGGCGGCTGGTCAAAGTTCAACAATGACTGGAACTTATTCTGGTCAATTTGCCATGGAGGGATTCCTTAATCTGCAGTGGCCACGATGGAAGCGAGTTATGTGCACCCGCTTAGTTGCAATTATTCCAACATTTTGCGTTGCATTCTTCAGTGAGATTAAGGATTTGACTGGAATGAATGATATTCTGAATGCAATTATGTCTGTCCAGTTACCATTCGCAGCGATTCCAACAGTGGCGTTTACGTCTAGCGTTGCTATAATGGGTCAATTTGTGAATGGAACGTAAGATCATAATTCTTCTTTGAAGTGTGATATTACTAAATTTTTTGATTTGATTCTTGCAGGATCAATAAAATATTGTCTGTTGCTATAATAACACTTGTAATTGTGATCAACTTGTATTTCGTTTCTGACACACTTCGGCACGCTGATCTGCATCGTGGACTTTTAGCTTTAGTTGGTAAGGCAAACCAATTTTAACATTCGAAAATTGTAAACTTAATGGCATTCCATTTTTAGCAATTGTGGCCACAGCTTATTTACTATTTATTCTGTATTTAGTAATTCATATGATAGCATGTATGAGTAAAAGGTTCGCCAGTATTAAAGTAAGCTACAAAATATTTAGATTTTTTAATCTTTGAGTTCATACTAACAATTGTACTCTTCTTTGCAGTGGGTAGAGAAATATGTAGTAGTAAAAAAAAAGATTGCGCCGTTAGGTCATGTTAATCCAACGTTTGAAGGGTAAAAGTTTTTTCTCTAGTATAAATCCTTTAATTCATTGATTATTTTTTCAGAACTCCAAAAGAAACTGAACGACAATGATACTCAAATAAACTATCAACATATTTGTCTGCAATATATTTATTCTTAAAATAAACATTCTTTATAAATTATTAACTAGGATATTAGAGTTTAAGTAATTTCTTTATTGTTAATAAATAAATAATATTTGCTTACAAATATTTTCATAAAGTTCTTTTCTTATCAACAATTCAGAAGACTTAATTGAAAATATCAATTGTGATCAACACAAAACTTTCCTCTGCAATATTTTGTTCCAGAAAAAATATGTAAGAAATACATCATTTCCAAATATCTTGAGTATTATCAAAGATACGTAAAAACCATAAAAAGAAAAAATGCCGGAAATTTGAATTTGGTTATACGAATTTTTTCTCAATACCGAAAATTTTTCAAACTGCATTTTTTTCAAAAGAAATTCTATGGGAGTTGCCCGTTATAACTAACGTTACTTTTCTAAACATTTATAGAAAAGTACGATTTTCGTAAAATTCAACGCGTTCTGGAGTTAAGATGCGTAAAACGGACAAACAGTTGCACGGACATCTTCATAATTTTGCCTGAAAAGAATTTCGTGCTGATCAGAAAGTTTCCGCTCTCCATTCGGTCTCGGACATGAATACAATACTTTCCCTCTATAGCAGAGGAAAGTAAAAATGTCGGGCACTGAAATCAAAATCTCATTGGAATTCATAAAGTTTGACTTTTCAAGAGGTCTAAAACTAAATTGGAATGGGGGATTTTAAAGCTGTTAAAAATAAAATAAATTGAATAATCTTACAAATTATAGTAGAATAAATAGATAAGTTGATTTATACCACTTTCAACGCAAGTACTAATAGTCAATATTGATAAAGTGAACGTGATTGATTTCAAGTAAATTATAAATTCATTTGTTAAGTATTTAATGGAAAATCGAAGAGTATTTCGTGAGATAAGAAGATTTTTACTGTGTTCTTCATGGCTAAATTTTTGAAAATTACCTTGGATGTTACTAAATAGAATGGCATAAAAGTTTTGAAATAGGTACAAATTTTAGAGATGTGCGACTCACAAAAATGTTGAGCATGTGTTTTAAAAAAAAATCTATAAGAAAAATCAAAAATATTTAAATTCATTTATCTAAATGCACTTTTGGTCATCCAATTTCCTGTGGCAAATATATTTGACAAGCGATCGCCTAGATGAGGCCTAAGAGAGCCACATGAAAACGCGTATAACCAAATGGTAGCGCAGTATGGTGGTGATTTATGGTATTACTTGAAAACTGATAAATTAAGTGATTCGTCGGGTTCCCTCTCATTGTTCTGCTCATTTTCAGGTCTTTAGCACTTTTAAGTGAAAATAAATTGTAATAAAAAAGGAAATAAATATTTAAATTTCTTAATTGAAAATGAGAGCGTAATAAAATGTGCATTAATTGAATTGGAAGATGTTGCGCTGATTTAGTTCCTTCGTTTTTGTTTAATTTCGACGCAGTAATTATTTGTCGCCAAACGCCGTAGCAGTAGATGCAAGTAGAAAAGAATTGGGAAAAATACGGAAAGAAGGCGGAAAATCCGGAAAATCGCATCTTCCCGAAACATTGTTGGAATTTTACCAAAGTGAGTGTTTTTTTAGCAGAATTTTTGGAGTGTGCGTGTTCTGATTTCTCAGAAAAGTAGAATCGCGTGGCAGAAGTTTTTTTTAGGAATGTCAAAAAAGCGAACTCCAATTGGAATTAAAATAATAGCAAAAACTGAAGAAGTGCACCCGACTAGTCACTTTGTGTTTGGAAAATGTATCACCGTAGCTACAAGGGGAAGGGAATCAACATTGTGATAACTTTTTTTTTGTATTGTTTCCATGTTGATAAGAACCACTGGAATTTTGTATTATTTCAATGTCGTATTCAGTTTCAGCTTAAATTTTCTGTTTTGCTAGCAACGAGCCAACAAAATTCCCGTTTAAAATCAACATCTGACGAATTGTCCACGTGTTACGGGTCGAACAAAAGGTTTCCATATATCCGATTTAGAAAATTAACACGCTCTGTTGTCTGAGGTTTGCAAAAAAATCTTTGGGACTTGTGTTGGACTTAGTATTTTCAACAATGCCTTTAAAAGAATTTTCGATAGGTCAAGGGCAACTTGTCATGAACTTTATTTTGATTACCTGCTTCAAAACGCCAGACAAATTAATATGTAAACGAACCTGCAAAGGTTTAACTACGTACCTAATCTTCCTTTTATAATGGCTGAACAGCAAAATTGTTTAAAATTAAGATTTATTGTGCTGTTCGCCTTCTTTTGTTGACAAAGTTTATAACAGAAACTGTCCGACGTTATCTCTTGGGTTATTTACCTTCCGTAATTATATCAAAACAGCTCTGTGAACCGGTTTTAACAACACTGTTTATGAGACATGTTGGTAGTCTTCGCCAAAAATACCAAAAGCAAGTGTCAAACACCCATAAACGCATTGTAACTACAAAAACACTAAAAAGTGCGGGGAAAAATCGCCAAATTAAATTCATACTAATTTATATTCATAAACCTTGATAAATAGCATATCTAATTTGGATTAAAGCGACATACTCCGGATATACCAACCATAGCTTGGTCCTTATGACCGGTTTCCGCTGTAAAAAGATACAAAACCTATATCAAATTATGCTACTTGTATAAATCTGTAACAGGTGTACGAAACGATATTACGTTAAAAAAAATTATTGTCAAAACACTTGTAAAATCAGGGGAAAATGATTAAAAAAAACTACCGGTTCGATTGAATTCTTGTTTAAAAAAAATAACTGATAAGAAATATAAAAAAAATACATCATAGTATTGTATGAAATCAACTGTTTTTTATACAATTGACTTGTCTTTTATTTAGACTAGAATTTAAATATGATTACGAAGGCCCCAAATTGTTATTTGAGAAATCATTCATCTAAACATTTAATGTCTATATAAATTAACCACCATTTGTTTTGAGAGAACTTTTCTATGATTCTCGATAATAACATAAGCAGAGATTTAAAAATATTTGAAATTTATTAAATACTTTAATATGAAAAACAGATAAGACAAAGATCTTCTGAAGTTGGGCTTACGAATTCGGTCATTACTACGTTTTTCAAAGCATCACGTGAGTTTTTCTTTCTCTTAAGGCATGTTTGTCTAGTTTGGAATTGCACTGAAATGCATAAATCGCGTATATTAAACTAATTTCAAACAGTGTTATGTCATCAGACGCTTCGTGATAGCTATGAAGATGTGAAGGTCGTTTATTGAAACGACAGACCAGTTTTTTACTAGGTAATCAGGCAATATTAAACTTTCAGAAGATCATCATAGCTCATCGGTGGCTATCTAACTGTGAAAACATGAAATTCAGCTTCCTTCCTATACGAAATTTATGTAAATGCTTTATACACAAATATCCGTTATTTTATGAATAAAAAAAACATTTTATTCTATTGCCTGTATTCTTCTATTGACATTTCTTAAAAGAAATATTTGCTCACTATAATTTTTTATTCGATTAGTGAAAATAATTTGAATATGCACTTTTTTGGTTGAAATCTTGAGTTACGCAAAGCAATTTTTATTTTGTTGTGTGCAATTTGTCTGCAAAAATTAATTTCCCAATTTAATAAGGCCACGCAAAAAGTTTCAATATGGGCGAATCTTTTTCAAATGTCGAATCTTTTATCAATAAAAATTTGATTCAAAAGAAGCTCTTATACTGGCAGTTGTCGCTACAATAAGTTGTTGAAAATGAGGAAATTTGGTTCAGACAAATCATTTTAGGTTTAAAAAAATCCAATTGCAAACATTTTAAAGCTTTCGAGATTAGATTTTTCTTTATTATCGCAAATCCAAGTGTGTCATTAGTCGGGGGAAATCACTGCCGAACATCTGTGGCTGGTTATGAATTCATGAAATGACTCATGCAAACCACAATTTTAACGTTTATGTTGCTGTCGCCAAGATAGGAAAATAATTGAAAGTTAAATCAAAGAAAAGACAATTGATTTTTTTTACTAAGATTTGATTCAAAATCTTTTTTGAATGTGTATTGGAATATGTTATGATTTCCTTATCCAAACAATTTCCTTCGATACTGAGAATTATAAAAATAAAATATATTTGGGAATATTGAGTTCTTATGTGGCTTTCTTATCTGTTGTTGATGTCAAAATTGAATGAAATTGACGATTTTACCGGCGATGGAAAAACATAATAATTGACTAAACAAAAGTCGATTATACTAAAAAAATACTAAAAAAAACTGATTTGCGCTAAGAATAATGACATTTAAAGTATATTTAAAAATTTATGATTTATCATACAGTGAAATTTCCGACTAAAACACAAACATTATAACTTTCATTAAAATACATTGATAGAATTTGATTTAAATCTTATTAATAGGTTTTTCATAATTTCTTACAGTATGCCATCTAATGAGGGATATGATGGGGACTTGGCGAAAGAATCGGAAGCAAATCGCAATGGTACAAATGGAATCACCACTCAAATTATCAATCCGTCATCATCCTCAGCACCAACAGAGCAATCATCACTGCAGGGCATTAGAACATATTTTAATGAAGAAAAAATAGTTATACCGGATATAGATGAGGTAAACAACAGGGTTGTGTCTGCTTATATCTTTTTTAGTAGGTATTTTTTTAAAAACTCCCCTTAAAATCATCTTTACGACTGAAATCATTATCAGCTGTGTACACAGTTTAATTAGCAAAACAACTCAAAATAATTCTTACAAATTGAATCGATGTTCGTTTGCATTAATTTCTTTTATCGTATATTTCTTGGAAATTAAGATATTTTATTTACTTATCTGAAAACAGTTCTGATTTTTTATTTTATTATTTTGTCGGTGGAATTTTTCAGTTGTGATTGTTTGTTCATTTTCTGCTTGCAAATGAGACAAGTTTTTTTTTAAATGGTCTGAAATTATGCAGAGTATGGGACATTAAAAACATGATCCAGTGCAAAAAAGGGGAATATCGAAAAAAATGAAAAAAAAGATTATATTGATAACACTGATTTTACACAACCCTGCAGGAAAAAGTACTTTTCTGGTGGTTTTTCAAAGGACTTTGAAAGTACAGTGGTTCTATTTTGTTTTTCAATACCCATGTCCGACGCACCATCGACGCACAAAATACTTTTTTGAGACTACTTTGCAAAAGACTTTGGGCTAAGCACTTTAAAATGATTCACTATTTTATTGAATTGGGGGATGTGACGAAAACTGAATCTGAAATCTGAATAATTAGATATTGGATATTTTTCTAAATTCGTTTTATCTCTTGAATTCGCCATACTCAATCGTTTTTAATTTGTGCGCTTTGTTTGTTACTCCTGCTTGTTGCAGAATCCTGTAACTTCAAAAGCTTTTTAATTTAAATAAACTTTTTATTTCCATTTTATTTGAAATTATTTGAAGCGTGTAATTTTAATCTCAGATTTTTGTTTTAAATTCGAGACTAACAATAAGGAACTATTTTACAGTGTGAATCGATTTATCGGAATAATGTTTGATATATTCCACTAACTGATTACTTCAAGCTCTGTTAGAAAAATTGAGGCGTTAAAAACTAGAGTCGACCAAGCCACATAATCGAGTTTTTGAAGCTTTTCCACTTTTGTAGTATTATTGACTGTAAATTTTTGGAAAAGAAAATTTCTGTGGACTTTATTACTCAATGTTGAAATGTTCTTTTGTGCATCCAAACATTTTTATCTAAAAACTCACTCGCAATAGTGATTCAAACACAAAAAAAATCACGATTTCGGCATGTGGGTTGGTTCACTCTAGCTTTTAACGCCTCAATTAAGTTTATACAACAAAAAGAGCTTCTCGAGAAAAAAATATGATCAGCAGTAGTACAAATATTCGAGAAACTAGATCTTTGATCCCATTTTTTTGAAGGTTTCTACTTTTTTTTACTGTCAAAGATTTCTAAATTGATTTAATAAACTTTTTTAACACATTTTTTCTTTTTTTCAGGACGGTTTTAGTTTTCGTAAGCTTTGGGCTTTCAGCGGGCCAGGGTTCCTAATGTCGATAGCCTTTTTAGACCCAGGTATATATTCTTAGATTATATTTTTAGATCCAGCTAATATTGATAATATTAATCCAGGTAACATAGAATCAGATCTCCAAAATGGTGTAGTCGCCAAATATAAATTATTATGGGTACTTCTCAGTGCCACGGTCCTAGGTCTGGTTATGCAAAGGCTGTCAGCAAGGTTTGTATTGCAGTTTTGTATATTTAATATGGTATATGTTAAATTTGGCATAAGTGCATTAAATCAATAACTTCCAACACTTTCAAGTACAAATTTTTCTTGAAAAATGTTATTTTTGTTGCTGGTTTTTTAAAAAAAAAAATCCGTATGAATAAAAAAAGGCCGAATTATATACATTATATTAAAAAGCGTTTGAATAAAATAACTTCTAATAAAATTTTCAGATTAGGGGTCGTAACTGGATTGCATTTAGCTGAAATGTGTTACAGACAGTATAAGACAATACCCCGCCTTATTCTATGGATAATGATAGAAATTGCAATTATTGGATCGGATATGCAAGAAGTCATTGGAACTGCTATAGCCCTTTACTTACTTTCCAACAAAGCGTGAGTTTTTTTTGCAATGTTTTTTTTTTGTTGAGGAGAAGTATTTTAACACAATTTTTTTAGTATACCGTTATGGGCAGGAACACTTATCACAATAATAGATACCTTTACCTTCCTATTTCTGGATAAATATGGCTTGAGGAAATTGGAATGCTTTTTCGGTTTTCTTATCACGGTGATGGCAGTAACATTCGGTTACGAAGTAAGTAGTGTATTTTTTTATCAATTGCGTGAAAAGAAGATATAGAAATGTGTCTTTTGACAACATATAAATATATTAGTACGGAAATGCATTGATTTTAGTTGCCTTTTAAAACTAAAGAGGTTTATCCAAAATTTGCTTTATTTGATTGCCCTATTCAAAATTGCGAGTGTGGAATTACTCATTTTGGTATCTAATTTCAGAACATTTTATTCTTTATTATCTTTCACGGGAATACCCGCCACTTGAAAAAACCCCCAAGCTGATATTTTGTGCTTGGTTGAATGTTGAAATTCTCGTTGTCATAATATTTACATATTCATTCTCAGAAATGCAAATATCGTTTAGACATGTGCTTTTTCATTGTTCTAATGTAATATAAAATGTATTCGTGTTTTGATCAAGCGGTTTGTCTTTGGTTATCTTCATCATGGTTTTTATTGTCAGTTCCAGCGGTACAAACGGAACGCAATCTTTTCTTTCTTTGCTTACAAAAGGCAAATTAGTAAAGTCGACTGCACAAATAGAGTAAATCTTTCATGTATTTAACGCAATAAAGTCACTGGCACTTTAAAGAAGATAAATTTCAATCAAATCTCCGGAAATGACACTAGTTTTATTTATGACTAACAGAAAAAAATACTTTCAGAATTTGTTTTATTAAACAACAAAATAAATTTAAAAAAAACTAATTAAAATCGAACTAAAAATCTAAGAGCCGTTTGCACAAACTAAACTTAGCAACTTATGTCCACCTTAAATTATTTAAGTCCCAGAATTTATATGGTTTAAGTAGGCTGAGTACAACTTATTTTTTCAGAACAGTTCGTGCAAACCGACCTTAGACATGTATTTACAATGCAAGAGCCATGGCTTAATTTTGTAATTGTTTAATTTACTTTTATTTTTAAATTTTGTTTATTCGATAAAATGTAGTATGTGATATCAGCTCCACCTCAAGGAGAAGTGCTGGAGGGCATGTTCGTGCCATGGTGTGAGGGTTGTGATTCAAGAGCTCTACTACAAGCCGTCGGAATTGTTGGAGCGGTTATAATGCCGCACAATCTTTATTTGCATTCAGCTCTAGTAAAGGTAATCAACTGGTTATTTCATTCATTTGATTTTTTAAATGTTTTTCGTACACTAAAAGTGAAATTACGAAACATAACGTTTACAAATTCAATGAATGCTCATTAATGCTAATTTTTTTTACTACACGTATTTATTTAGTATTACTAACTTTGTATTTTATTATCGAATGAACGTTTTTATATTTATAGTCGAGAGAAGTGGATAGACGTCAACCAGCCAAAGTCCGAGATGCCAATTTTTATTTCTTTGTCGAGGCAGCCATTGCACTTTTCATATCATTCATAATTAACGTTTTTGTTGTCGCAGTATTCGCACATGGGTTGTCTGGACAAACTAACAATCAAGTGGTGAGTTCGTTATTCATTCTAATCATTCATATATTTTAAGTAATGAAAAAATCATTTTGTAGATTCAATCATGCCAAAATACATCACTTTACCAAGACGCTCTCGATTCTTTCGCCCATAATGATGATCCAGTCTCTGCTGATCTTTACAAGGGTAAACCATTAAAAAAAAGTATGAAACTGGAACATTCCTTTCTTATATTCTATGTTTTTTTCAGGTGGAATATTTCTTGGCTGCACATTCGGAGCTGCAGCACTGTATATTTGGGCAGTTGGAATTTTGGCGGCTGGGCAAAGTTCAACAATGACTGGAACGTATGCCGGACAATTTGCCATGGAGGGATTCCTTAATCTGCAGTGGCCACGATGGAAGAGAGTTTTGTTTACGCGTATGATTGCCATTATTCCAACATTCTGTGTGGCCTTCTTTAGTCATATTAAAGATTTAACTGGAATGAATGATTTCCTGAATGCTGTCATGGCGTTGCAGTTACCATTCGCAGCGATTCCAACAATTGCTTTCACTTCAAATTCGGCAATTATGGGAGAATTCGTAAATGGAATGTAAGTGAATCCAGAATATTTTTAGAATGGATCTGACACGAAAAAAATGAAGATTTTTTCCAACTCAAATTCGTATTTCAAGCAAATAGTAAAATTTTTTTATGTTTTTTATTCAAGTTTTCTAAAACTTTTTTACTGATAAGATTACTTTTGTATTATGGGATTTTTTTTATTTTCAATCTTTTCTAAGAAGTTTTTTTTTATTTCAGTGCAAATAAAATAGTATCAATAATTTTAACAACACTTGTAATTACTATTAATTTGTATTTCGTGACGGACACAGTGAATAATGCGAATTTAAATCCAGGATATTTAGCTATAGTTGGTAAGTTATCTGTAAAAAAAACTTTAAGCATTGAAATCATCTGCTTCTATATTTTTGATTTCAGTTATCTTTTCCATTGCATATTTGATATTCAACTTGTATTTGGTGATACACATGATTGCGAACATAAACACCAATTTTGGAAACAATAATGCAGTAAGTAGAATTAAAATATGTCTAATGGGTAAATCTTTAATTCCATCGGATTTTTTTTTATAGTTTGTCCAAAAATATGTTGTTGCAAACAATGCAAGCTCCACATTCAATAACGTGAACTCAACGTACGCAAGGTAAATATATAATAGTTTATAGCTTATAGCCACTTGTGGTGTTGCTTCACTAAATTTTTATTTTCTCATTTATTTCAATATCATTAACAAAAATTTTCACATTTTTTACTAGGGGCGAAAATTCTAATTGAATAAAATATAATTTTTCTAGTGGGTTTTAAATAGTTTTGTTAAAATTATTAGCTTATAATTATTCATTATTCATATTACAATAAGTAGCTACTGATTGTTGAATTATACTCTATTATGCTTCCTAACTAACCAGCAATTTTTTTTTTAAATGCTTTTTTAGATATTGACTTTAACAAAATTTTATTTTATTTGTAATAACAAGATTTAATTATTTTATGTTGTAATAAAAATATGTTTTATTAATCAAATGATGGGTTTTAATAACGCTTTTAATTTCAAGGCTTCAATTTTTACTAAAAATTTGCTTTAATTTCGCTTCTATTAGATAGATAGATAGATTCTGGCCTATTCTGGAATCCGAAGTAGCGTTAGGTTTGTTCGATTTGTATATTCTTGAATTCGATTCGTTTCACTTCTGTTCAATTGCGAATGGCCCATCCAAGACACGACAGCTGGGACAAATGTGTTGGATCTTTTTTAACTTCAAAATTCACAAAATAACTAGCAAATAAAACACATAAAGACAATTAGCTGGTTTTTGACAATCCGTTGCCGTGAAATTGAAAAGTGAGTTTCAGATCGAGTTCCAGAATACGAATTGACTGACGAATTGAATCGACTGAGTTTGGTTTTCCGTTTTAATTTCGGATTCCAGAATAGCCATGATTGTATTTTTTGAGTCGATCGATCCTTAGACCATCAGCTAGATCAAGCTTATTGATCTCTGAATGTGTATTGTCTACTAGAATCTAGATTTTTCTTATGGCTTTTTCTTATGGCTAAGGCTAGATTTTTTTTTCATAGTGGTGTGCAGGTACTTCAAAATTCATTAAAAAGCGCCCAAAAATCTTCCATCCCAAGCTTTACGAGAATTTTTTAATATCCATGGGTACCTTGTCTTTGACGTTAATAATTCTTTAACAAAGTAACTTTTGATTTGATGCGTAAAAATCGGCACAAGCAAACTGATATGAAAGCGGTGTACCCGTGACGCTTAAGATTGTAAAATGAAATTAAAGACTTGTTAAGTGTTAAGGGTAGTCTTTTATAATCTTATAATGAAATTTCTCAAAAAAAAAAATCATTCTTAATCAAACAATTTAAATTCTAGCGTTCCTAAAAAACTTTGGGAACTCATCTTTGAACGCCGATCGTAATTAAAAATTTCCTTTGAATTTATTCTGATTGTTTGTTCCCTTGACTGGATTTAACATCATATTTGATGTAAGTTTACTATTCATTAAGATATCTTAGAAAACGGTAAGAGGCGTAAAAGTGTAAAAAAATGTTTCAATATTCATTATTGAATGTAGGTATAGAATTTTTGTACGGAAAAAACTGACGAAAATATCTAATACTTAAATGTTCTGATATTCCCTATGCGGTTCACTCGGCAAATAAATCATTTCTTCATCAGAACCACTATTACAAAAAAGTGTAATGAAATTGAAGTAAATATTCAAATTCTCAATTTCAACAATATTATTGGTTTGAAAAGCATTTTCAGGGCATAAAGTTTGTCGATTTTTGGGCTTCTTTTTAAAAAAAAAATCTTATTTGTTTGCCGTAAATATTCTTAAAAGAACAGTATTTTTTGTTACTAATTATTAATTTTTTTTGTTGTTTTTTCATGTTATTTTTTGAATTTTTTGTACACGTTTGTGTTTTTTGAAATGTGGAAAATTTAAAACAATATTGTTGATTTATTAATCATCGCACCAGTATGAGTACATCATATAACTTGCACACCATATTCCAAAATAGTTAACAAAAGTAAGTAAAACATATTTACACAATGCGATTAATATTTGTGTTTTGTACTTAACTGAATTTGATTGCAATATTCCTAGCAATAACGAATATTTTTGATTTTTATCACTAAATCATCAAATTATGTGGAATCGATTACATATAGTACTCTATCAATGTATGATACAGGAGATTACCGTACAAACGTTAAATCCGATCAATCAGCTGTGCAATCATGTCACCTGTAAAACTCACGAAATGAATTTATTGGACTTTTTCTTTTGTATTTTTTTATATTTTTACTTTTAATTTACAATTTTCAATTGCTTAAACCATTTTAAATTGTAAATAATTTTAAATAATTATTGTTTATGTATGATATATCATAATTTTATGTAGAAAGTATAAATTTTATATGATGTGGGATTAAAAGAATTGTCCGATCAATTGATGTTTTATAGTATATCCTATAGTAAACGTCTTTTAATTCGACAGACTATAAAATATGATAAAAAATGCTGTGAATGTTATTTAAAAGAATTTATTTTTAAATAAATTTTTAAGACTTCTGTTTTGATGAAATTATCAATTTGATTTTTTTTTCTTGATTTTACTTTTTTTCTGCTAATTTTTTTTTTTTTTTTTTTTTTGAGTGTTACTTGTGCTGTTTTATTTGTATGACAAATTTATTAATGTTTGAAACAAAATGTTTGTTGGAATAAAACTACAATATTCAACAAAACGAAAATAGGCTGGTTAAATTTTTTTCACATATCTTAGAAAGAATTTATAATTTCAATTAGAATTTTTATTGCTCAGCGACCTCTGAATTCTCCTTATGCTGTTTTTTTCAGGGGACTATTATATATTTACGCTATCCTTACGTAGAAAACAGGATATTCAAGCAATCCCTACAGGACTTTTCTAGGGTGACAAAAATGTAAAATGATGAAAGTTTGCACCCACATGAACAACTTGCATTTTCGTTTTGGTTTGTTTAACGAAAACCTACTTCTGAAATATCGGTGCAAAAATTTCACTCAAAATGCATTAAATGGGGATTTCCGTTTGCATTCGCAATCTACACTTGCGGAATGTCGTCCCTGACGTTCGAAATCCCTGATCCAAAAATCCCTTCTGCTAATTTTCTCCAGAAAAACGGATAAGAAGGATATTCTGGTTATCCCTACAGAACCGTTCTGTGGAAAATTGGCATTAGGTTTTTAGATAGCTGATCTAAAAAACGAATGCCAATTTTCCACAGAAAAGATATTCACGTAATCCTTTCAGGACTTTCCGTTTCAAATTTTGAAATTCCAACGTCAGATTCGTGATCAACTATATTAATGTGGACCAAACAACTATGTGGACCCAAATTTTATCAAAATATGTCATTTAAACATGGAATTGTTGGTCGTTATAATAGGATTTTATGAAAACTTCATCAGGTTTTTGTTTCGTAATATACGATTACAGTGCAACAATGTGAGATTATGTAACATTATCGAAAACCAGAAATTTAATAAATATAAACAAAACTTTATCATATATTTTAATGCGTTATTGTGGTGTTTTGAGGGTTTCGCATAAAATATTTCTCATATTTCCTTTTCGAGTTTTTCCCAACACTAAATATGGCGCATCTAAAATATGGATTCCTAAAATATTTTTTAACACGAACAGATCATGTAAGAATTTTTCGTAATTGAAAGAATCTTTAAATGTAAGTATGTACTAAGAATGACTTAATTTTCGCTAAATAATGCTATATATTGAAAAATCGCCTAAAGCAAGGCATTTTTTTTGGTAAATAAAATTAACTGTGAATAATATTTACGACTGCATTTAAAGCTTCTGGTAGTTTGTATTTTATTTAAAAAATCTAATTAATGAAGATCGCATATTTTTTAATCAAACGCATTAATAAAGAATTTTATTTTTAACCACGTCTCAGGTTTTACGTAGTTAATAAAAATGTTACTTTTTCTTACAGAATGGCGGACGCATAGCCGTTACTTTGCGATACTGATTCTGAAAATTACGAGTTCAGCTAACAGAAAATATCCTTCCATCCTAATAGAAAAGATCCTTCTAATTACTTAATTATGTTTTTTATACTAATTAATATTTATATGGATTGGAATTTAGCTAGAAATGTAATTTTGAAATTTGTTTTTGATTACGAAAACAAAACGGGAATTACAGTGTCAGTATCCAAATTATAAAATAAATATATTTTTAATTCTTCAAATTATGTTAAAATGTTAAAAGAAAATCAAAGATAAGTTTTGATTTTAAATAAATTATTTAGATATTTGTTTGAAAGGCCATAGCAGGATAAGGAACCAAAAAGTGCTCTCGACATCCACTGGGACGGTATCTGATTAAAAAAACTTTTTTTCACTTTCCTTGCGTCCAAATTTTTTTTATGTTATTTTCATAAGATGGCCAATTTGGCAACTAAAACAAACATTTATTTCTTTGAAATCGGGCGAACTGTTTTTGAGATTTTCCAGTTTAAAGATTTCTACTTTAACCCATCTTACACTCGGAGTAGAGGGAAATAAGTTTAAAAATTTATTCAAATACTACTTAAACCTTGACTAACGTTCAGGATTTTTTGGTTCCTCCTACTTGCTACGGCCACAGTATACAGTAAACAAACTTCATACATTAAATGTGAAAATAACCTGTGTAACCGAAAACGAATAACCCAGAAATACCCAAATCTAGGCATTCTAATTGGTTAGAAAAATCTTAAATTTTTGGGGTACAAAGAATGAACAAGCAATATGACCACAAAGGAATCTAATAAAAGTGAAACAGAGAAAGAAATATACTGTCAAAGATGAGAGCCGCAACGACGTTACCAGAGGAAAAAAATAAGACAAATAGAAATTTTAAAAAAAATCTTTCTTTAAAAATAATTTATTTGAAAAAAATAACAAAAACAAAAACATAAACTTGGGAGAAATTAAGTCAAACCAAAAAATAAATAACATAGTCATTTCCTTGAAAATACTGTAAAATAATATTGCTTCTTGTATAATAAAAAAATTGCGTATAAAAATTTAATTTTTTATCACCGGCTGTGACAACTTATTTCACCTAATTAAAAAAAATGGTTATCTTAAAAACTTTCAAAATTTGTTTGGAAATTATAATCTACACAAAAACGTACCTATTCATAAGTGTTGCACAGAGAGAATTTTATCCTTGAAATCCGATTTCTTCGACTTCTTATTAAAAAATTTTAAGATGAAGTATATTCTGATACGAATAAAAAATTGAAGGAACCACGTGATATCAAAATTCTTACAACATTTTGCGAGCTCGGGAGTTAATAACTTGTGGGCAGCTCTTATTAATCCATTTTTTTTGACGTTTCTCTTCAGAGCTTTTATACTTTTTCTTTGTGTCGCTATCTTTTTTTTTAGTCGACTAATCGTTTTGCATAATTTTTTTTTTCTCGGCGATTCTGTCACATTTGGTTTTATGTTGTTGTTTATTTTTGCACAAGAGGTATTGCCGGAAAATTTTAACGCAAATTCATTCTTATTGTTAATTTCTTTAGGGAAATTTTCTTGACTAAAATCCATATCAGTAGTTGAAATAGATTCTTGAACTAAATCTGAGACATTAGCATTAGAAGAAATTGAAGAAAGAGTTTGAGTACTATTATTAGTAAATGAATATGTAGTAGTGTTGAGTGAAGAAAAAGATTTAGAATTTATTAGTGAATCCTAGATAAAAATATTCATTAGTTTTTGGGAAGCAGCAAGTCAAAACTATAACCATTTCTGCAATTTGAGAGATTATGATAGTAAGTTTTACCTGATTTCCTGAAACCTCACCATTCACAGTTTGAATAAAAAATAAAAAATTTTCTTCATCTTTGTTGGTAGCCAAAATTGATACTGCATTTTTTGTCAAACGTCGTCGTTGCTTTGAGACTAGCATAACGTCGTTTGTAAAATGTTTTTGACAGACCCGAAGATTGGATATCAATTGCTTTCCTACTATATCCCGACAATTTAAATTTTCTATCCAAATTTTCAACCTAAAATGAAGAATGTTTGTACTTTTATAAGAAATGGTGGTCAAAACAGATTTCAATTTTTAAATTTCCCTCCTCTGAAATATAAAATCAACAGCAGAAAAGTCAGATTTGGCAATGCCGGTTGCAATTGTTTCTTTCAGTTCCTCTGATTTGATGGGAAACGAGTCGGGTGGATTTCGGTTTCATTATTTTTCTCATTTTGCATTGTTGTGATAATAAAAAGATTTTAAATAAGATTTGAAATAAAGATTTTACCTTTGTTTGTCTCGGGGAAAACGGAAAAGTGAAAAACTATCGGAATTAGTCACCCCACATGATGGGACACAGCAAGATATGCGTCGTTTGCCGGTGTTCATTTTTTATAATTTCCTGTGAAATGAAGTGAGTGATTTAAACAGAAAGTTTATAATTTAGTATTTTTCCATACTATTTCGTGTATTCCGCTGATATTTGATTTAGTATTTTATCTTTATGCCGACTAAATTTCACGCAAAACACATTGCGAAATGCACAAGATACCGATCAGCTGTGTCGCTTTTGTTTACAAATTTTCGGTTACACGCATATATGGCTGTGCTGTTTGCTCTCGTGTTTTTTGCCTATGAATATGGTGTGTTTTCTTTACTCTTGCATGTTAAATTGGGTTATTTTCGTGTTTGCTTACTGTATACTGTGCTACGGCCTTCGATTTTTGTATATTAATTTATCAGAGAACAGAAAAATATGATTGTTAGAATTTCGTTATCTGTAACATTCATTACTTATATATTTTACATACACTGATATTTGCCATTTTGTTGTATAGAAGTCATTCATCAAAATATGTTAAAAAGTTTTTTTTTTTGTATTATTTTTAATAAAAGTAGGTTTGAAAATATCTGATGTGAACAACACATGACTTTCTTATACGAAATCTACGTTTCTGCGCAACTTTTGAGTACACTATTAACCCACGAATAAAATTTTAGTTTATATAAAAAAGTGATTTTTTTTTACAAAATTTAAAATATCTCGATAACAGTAAAAGATATCGATTTACGGTAAAAGGCTAAAATGTACAGAAATTTAACATCTTTAATTCTATTTTAACTTGTTTTTTTTTTTGAAACACCGTTAGTTTGCAAGCAATTTGCAAAAATCTATTATTTAAACTTAAAGAACATATTTCAATAACGGTAAAAGATAACGAATAACAGTAAAAGACAAAATTACGGCAAATATTCTCTTCAATGCATCTCAAATATTGACCTATTAAAAACCCGTCACTTTTCGAATAATGGGAAAATAGTTCAAATACCAAAACTCAATTCAAATAACCAAAAACTTTAATTATAACCAACAAAACTTAAGCAGCCGACGAGTTTAATGTGAAGCGAATTCGTCTGCTTGGTAGGCGTGCTGCAAACTGCATGTATTCGTTACTAAGTAACGAGTATTCAAGCAGATACGAAATACGGATTCGTTACTTGCCAATTCCGAATCACTTCCGAATCACATACTCTGCCAATTAAGGTACCTTGGTTCATGCCAAGAAATACAATGTGTGTAATTGTTCCCGTATAATGGTAAACCATAGAGTTAAAGTTGCAAAACTACGAAAATAAAGAGTAAATTTTTAGAAAATTACTCATTTTAGTGATATTACTTTTATCTTAAAGGTAATAACATTAATTTTAAATGAGATAATAGTGATTTCAACCCGCCGATAAATTTTGGAGATATAAAGGTTTATCTAAAAAAATGTTTCTTTGAATTTACTTATTTATTAACGAGTTTAGATATATTTGGTGTTGTCGGGCAGATCATGATGTCTTCTTTCTATAGAGTATTCGTACTTTGCCTTAGCCGAAGTTATTGTGAGATCTGTTAATTACGGACTAAAAATGTTCAATCTTAAAATGGGGGCGGGGGTCTCTAGCTACTATTCACACTGTATCTCTTACCTTTGTATTATCAATGAACCGGAATACCGATATACAATTGAAATTTGTACGTAACTAAAATTCCTTTTGACGTTATTTATAATTTTTTTTAAGAAAATACGAATAAATTTTGTATTAAAATATACTATTAAGGTAATAGATTGATATTCTCATGTTTCCTTTCAAAAATCTTTTCCGATTCCTCCTTATTTTCAATAAAATTTTATTTCATTGTTGTGGTCATAAGAAATTTCGTAATTAGAAAGAAATGGTTCCGATCAATCAGAGGTGATTTTGCTTCAATCGAAATATTAAAGAAATGTGAACATAAAATTGTTCATTTTTTTCGCGAGTACATCATATTATGTTTAACAGTATTTAGTTAAGTATAATATTATAAAGAAAAATGGAAAAAAGCCTTATTTTTAGCAAAAAGAAAGGATATCACAAACTGTCTTATGAACTGTGAATGTAAATATCTTAATATCAATGTATAATTGTAAATAAAAATTGGTTAATCTGTCTTATTTTTTTAAATTTTATGTTTGATTTTGCTGAAAATATGAAAAAATCATATAAATAAATCTATGATGTTTTTGAACTTAGGAATCTTTGCTTATATTGGCCGTATATTATATCGAAAATATTGAATTGTCGTTTGTTGTTCTTAACTTCGAACAATATACAACAATTAAATTTTCGGGCGACGATATATGCCTTAAAAATATTCCTTTTAAATCCAAAAATTTCCAAAACTAATTTAGAAATAAGTTTGTAAAAAAGTTTTTCACTGTAATAAACTTCGGGAAGTAATTTCCATGTCTCGACTTCTTGGATAAATGGATCAAATTATTTTTTTAAATTTGTTTTTGTGTTAGCACTTGTCGATCAAAAAAACTTGGTAGAAAGTCAGTCAAGTGTTATGTGTTTACATACTCAAAAAACTTTGATTTCAATTACTTAATCGATGGTGTAATAGATTTAGATATGCAGACAATTTCATTGCAATTCGCACAGAAAAAGCAGAATTGAAGGTCGCTGTGGTTGATTGATCTAAAAGAGTCGCTCAAAATATTTTGTCTGATTGTTGTCTAGATAAAAGGTTAATTAGAAATGCAATAATTAACAAATATGTGATAAAACGCTTGAGTAGAGCATACAAAAATTTCTTCCATCCAAAATGTTGGTAATTGATATTTTTGTATAATAATAGGTGCTATTAGTTTTTATTTAAATCAAAAAACAATGTGATGGATTCAGAACGTTTCCAACTAGATTATTAAAATTATTAATGTAAGGTAATAAAACTTTTAACAATAGCTTGTAAATATTCAATATTTTTTGATTGTTTTAGAGAGTATGGAAAGAGTTTTATTCCAAGCTAGTCTTGGATAATTAAATAAAATCGAAATTATTTGCTTGACCCACTTAAATTCGGTTAAGCCTCTAATTATGCGGTTTAGCTTCTAATTGGCGCAACAATTTTCACACCAGATATCCATAATTGATCAATCTCGATGTCCGCAAAACTATTGCTTAAATGTGAACATTTAGACTCTGCCAAGGTAATAGCATAAAACAAAATATTTGCAACCGTTTATAAACATTGCCATAAGTTGAAAATTTTCACGGTTGACTAAAGCGAAGAACAAAAGTGTGTTTCCAAATCACATTTTATTAGGAATCTTTAGCTCCAAGTCCTTGGCTAAAAACAAATCTTAGTTTAAAGAAAAGTCTCAAAGGTTTTGCACTGAGAAACCAAATGCTGAGCACGCGTTGAACCAAATCGTAGGTTGAGATATTGTTTAATTGAGCAGTGACGGCTGCAGGTATGTTTCGACAATCGTAAAATAATACGATAACAACAAATTGATAAAAGTCATTTACAATAATATTGAAAATTATTTGTCCGCTATTTTCAAGTCTCTTTGGTTTTTAAAAAAATGCTATGATATTCAATGTCCATATTAATAAGAGCATTAGTTAATTATAATAATAGTAAAATTTTATCAATATAATCAAATTTCTGTGATTTTTTTTAACCCGCCTCTGTCGTCAACTACAAAGCCATTATTAGTTAAAATACACACGAATCGGATTTATTGCGATCTATTGATTTCTTCCAGTCTGAATGATTTCTGATGTAATTTATCTTCAGTTAAATATTGAACGAAAGCGTTCAACAAAGTATCGCCCTGATTTTAATGGATTTTCCCCCGAAAATGCTAAACTATAAAACTGCATTGGACCAGTGGTGGAACGGCCATTTAACAGAACGTTGATCATTTGTACGGGCACGGTACGTGATCATTTGAAAAATACGCGAAATTAGCGTGGATAGATATTTTAAAATTTCTGTGTCCGGTATTTATGAAAACCATGAACTGCCTACTTCTGGTGTTCGGGCTAACATTTAGTGCGGTATTGTGCCAAGATTCATTTTTCGAACGAGTTTTATTGAAGAAAAGCTCCTCGGATCCTGGTGCTTATATCTATCGAAAAGATGGCGATACAATGCCACATTTTGTGTTCGTGAATCCTGAGGAGTTCTTTGATATTCCACAGGGCAGTCCGGTATCTAGTCACCAAATTCACGAACAATCTTCAATACCAATGAGGACACAACACTTTCAGATTCTCCAGCATCAACACAATCCCCATAGTCAAAGGATTGCCTATCAGCCGTATCCGAACTACATGCCGCCAGGAATGAGATATACACATATAAGTGGTTATCCACAGACACACCCACCTCCGAAAACAAATCCTCGATTTGGGGTTCCTAAAACTATGCCTACCACTCTACAACTTCCTGGGAACGTGAAATTCAAAGTGGACCCTGCTTTCAGTTATGGGTTGACGCCCCACCATACCTATTACCATCCCATTGAAATAGAATATCCATCCATTAGACCAGCGGATATCAATCTTGATTTTGCACCAAAGTACAAAGTAAAGCACAAAATAAATCCTCAGGTTAATGTGGAGGAGGACTACGACACTCCGGTAATGTACTACGAAGGGAGTCAAGAAGAGTCGAAAACCAGCGGGGAAACGACTAAGAGCAGTGACGGATCTAGCGAAGAGGACGAACCAGATGATGAAGTCAAAGGCGAAGACTACCCAGTCGAAAGGTTCAGTGCCAATTTCGATAATTCTCGGTCAGATAAGGGCGACACGCACTTCTCGCATGAGGGATCGTCAGAGTATGGAAGTGAAAAATACGCAAAAAATGGACACAAAACGTCTAAAGGTCATAAGTCGGACCATGAATTCTCTAAAGGTCAGAAGGGCAGTCATGACGAGAAATACCACAAAAAGGACTATGAAGACGAAGGTGCCAATAAGCAAAAATATCATGTTGATAAGGATAAAAAAGGATCTAATCATAAAGAGGCGTCTGGCGAAAAGAAGGGGGAATTTGCCGAGAAAAAGAAGCATCGAAAGGGCTCTAAATCAACTGGTTATCATAATGTCTTTCACAAGGACGAACTGTACAAAGATCATACATTTTACGATGAACTTGACCACAAGGGACATCACCACAAAAAAGAAAAAGAGCATAAAGGTTACCATAAGGAAAATGAGGAGAAAAAAAAGGGCGCCCATCACGATTCCGGTCATAAAGAAGGACATAAGGCTACCGACGGACATTACAATAAAGGAGAACATGATCAAAATGATTCAAAATATAAGAAGCAGCACGGAAATGAAGTGGATTATAAAAATGGGGAATTGTATTCGAAGAAGGGTGGTGGAGATCAGCATAGCCACAAAGGATACCAAAAACATTAAATTATTAAAATTTTGAAATAGTCGAATTTATTTATTTTTTAATTTCAGTTTTTTTTTATACTGTGTGTTTTTCATAATGTTCTTTATTCATTACATTTATAAAAAAAAGTCTCAATTAAATAATATTTAAAGTTCTGGTTAAACTAAACAAAAACATTGAGAACATAAGTAATTTAATTTGGTTTTTCTTTTGTTATGCCTTCATGATATCTAGTTTGATACGGAAAGGAGGAAAACGATTATGGTTTTAGGTTCAGTTTTTGGCAAATTGTGAAATATTTCTTCTTTGTGATTTATTTATTTTCGTTTTTTCTCATTTTTTCTTACTGGAAAGTCGGAAATGTTGTTCTGCCTGAGTACTTCGCGACTAGTTTAACTGAGTCATGTCCCGTAATGAATGTGTATTGAATTCAAATTGAAGTTGATTGAATTGAAATTAAATTTACAGCATAGTGATAGGTTAATATACTTTGGTAACATACAAAATAGGAAAATGCGTAATCTACGTAAGATTTAGATAATTTTTACGCATAATCGAAACCTAGAATGAAGTAGATATTTATGTAAAGTTGTCAAATGCTCTATTTGAAATTATGATTTGAAACAACTAAAACTACATATTATGGGTATTGTAGTAAACAAATTTTTATTTCGGATAAAAAAAAATCTAATTGTAAGTTTGTACATTGCGAAGTGATGATTCAATTTCCCACATCAGATCGATGTCTTCTTAGAGCCTCAACGAATCAACGAAAGTTATGCTCTAGTTAAATTATTTAAGTCGAAGAATTTATTGGGCTTAAGTAGGCTAACCACAACTTAATTTTAACTTAAGTACGCGCAAACGAGATTTTGAATCATGTGCATGGAAAAAACTCCCAGAAATACAAACCAAAATTTGTTGAATTAGAGACTAAAAGAGAGATCTCTAGGTATATAAATGTTTTCAAAAAACCGGATAAACTATATGAAAAAAGTATCAGTTTTGGCCAACACAAAACTTTCCTCTGCAATATTTAGTTTCTGAAAAAATTTGATTAAAGATACGTAAAACAGTTAAAGGAAAAAATGCAGAAAAATTAATTTTCTTTGAATTCAAAAACGCATAGTTTGCGCGAAATTTTCAAAAAACATATATTAAAAACTTTTCAAAAAGTTGATAGAAAATTACGATTTTCGTAAAATTCATTTATAAAAAAATTCAAGTCGCTAGCTCAACGCGTTTTCAAGTTATTTAACAAGAACGACTTTCCGCAATAAAAGTAAAAATATATTATAACTGAATTTGATACCATGAAATGATTAAAAAACAAAAAAATCTTATATTTGATTAAAAACTGTTTTTTTGACAACCAAAACAAAGAAGGAAATAAACGATAACGATATGAAAAAAAAAATTCTTTAGCCAGACAGAAAAGAGATTTCCCTGTTTTCCGTAAAGCCAAAAGTCGTATATATTTACAGTTAATATAAATTGGCGGCAAAAAACGTTTTTTTTTTCACAACACTTAATTTTTACATCCCCAAGTGAGTTGGTTTGTGTTTGTAAAAAAAATGTTGATTTTACAGTAGGAAAAATATCGTCAGAGTTGATTTCACCGGAAGCTGGTCACCGTTTCGATAAGAAGCTACCAAAGTGTCCATAAAAAGTGTGATGTGAAAGATGAGAAATTGGATTGTTGGGAGAGACAGTAAATATCAAAACTTCAAATAAATATTACTTATTTTACTATAATAAATGACGATAGAACAAATACTACAAACAACATTTGAAGCTTAAATTCGCCTACGTTTAAAAAAAGTACTGTGATAGTGACAATACTTGAAGCGATTTTTACATTTTTCTCGATTATAAGTTTTTTTTTCTAAAATTATGTTTAGAATACTAGAAAATGCGATTACATATATGGTGATGATGACATTTTTTGTCGATGTTTCGATTTTTTCGCGATTGGCTGCCAATGTCGTCCACTAGAGATGAAGATGGTGGTCCAGATTTTGAAATCGCGTATTTGTTGATAAACAGATTAGTCTCATGAGTAAAAAACTCATGGAAAAGATTTGAAATTACTATAATTAGAAATGATTTAATTGATGCTGATAGTTGGTGCCTCTAGCTTAGCGAAATCATTCATGATAGATTATCAGTTTTTATGTTAAAGACGCATTGAACTGGTAAAACTTTTCTTCTTGCCCTTGTGTTGTCTGTTTAGATCATTTTCTATTTTTTTTTAGTTTTTGTGATTATTTTAAATGTTGTTCTTACGTATAATTAGTACATATTCAATATCTTGTTTTATGATATGATTGTTATGTATACTATGATTCTTATTATACCATAAACTTAGTATTTAATCGTAATTTTAAATAACATTCAATGCTACGCCCTTTTTAGGGTTGCGCGTGTTTACTATCGCATTGTCCTCTATCACAAAATCTTAATAAACAAATACACGAAGAAAAATAATAATTTTATAATTAATCGAATAAAAGTAATTTTTTTCCTTAGCAATTGCATAATGTTTTAGGGACAAACGCCATCATCAGTTTTTTGGTAATCTGGAAAAAAATAACGTATGGTAATAACAAAAAGTTTTCAAGTGGTTACAACTACTTTACAACTTACTACTTTTATGTATGCAATTTTCTGATTTTAGAGTGCATTCATTGGCAAAGGTTCTTGTTTGTCCCGCGTCGTCTGTACCACATATAGGATTGTATTCAAGAGTACAGTTATACTGGCATTTTGAGTCAGAGTTAGCTTCTGTTGTTGTTATGACAATCAAAACAATTGCTAAAAGAACTTAAAAAAATCTTAATAAATATTTCTTTTGTGTAAAATTGAGTTGGTGTTTATATGCCTGACTATTAATTAGGTAGACTTTGATAGAATACTACCTATTACAAAGTGTCTATGGTTTCATCATGACACAAAATTAAGCGTTGATTAGTGTATATCTCACGCACTATAAAGCAAACCAACGGAAATCTCTGATTTTAATGAAACTTTTCTAGAACTAAGAAAAATATTCGACAAATACCTTTTTATTTGGGCAGTAATTCGGTGTCAAGTGTTTCAAAGGGTTTCCCCCTCATTAGGGGTTTCATGCAAAAAACGTTTTTCGGCAATTATTCGAAAACAAACGGTCCGATTTGAATGAAACATTGTTAAAATGAATTAAAGGTTAAAAAACTGTGGTCTATGTTATTTATAATTGGAACCATATTTTCTTTCCTCAGAAAAAAATGTGTTCAGTCCTCCTTTTCCGAACACCTCCCATTGGTGGACAATTCCCATCGCCGTACACATTTCCTACGACTAAATTCGTAATTCCAGTATTAAAAGTGTTTTGATAATTGTTAGACGTGTGAAATTGGATTTCTAAGCCAACATGCAACTTCTTTTTTATTTAAACAAATTTTTTTCGGGGAAAAATCTATGAAATAATTTGCATTAGTAATACTAATTATGATCTTACAACACTTTTTAGTAATTTTACATAACAAACGTATAATTTTGATTCACCTCGCATTGTAATCTTTTACTTGGTATGTAAATTTACATGCGCAATGTATTTTAACAGCATTCAAAGTTGGCATCATTTTTGCCAACATTGAATGTTGCAATTATTTTTAACTATGCAATCATTACTTGTGCTTAAATAATATTTAGACTTTACAAAGAATTCATCGTTCGAATCGATTCCAGGAAATTAAGTTGATAAATGTATTTCCTAATACAAATTGCACTGCTGACATGATTTCAAGAAATGTTTATTTTTAGCATTTCCGTTCAATATAAATTATTAAATCAAATAATAATAGCGATATAATCAATAAATTCAATTTTGATTAATTAACAGTTCCGATAATTCTATATTTAGATATTGATTTTACTCTTTTTAGATCAATTGAAATAAGTAATCGAAAATAAGACGAATTTGTTTTCTAGAAATCTAATTGAAAAAAACGAGACAATTAAGTACAACTGCAAAACGATAGAATTTCATGGGAAACCATCAATTACGAAGTTGCTTTTGAGAGTAGTGAATCTCTAAACAAAACAAGCAAAACTTGATTCAATTTACCAGAAACTTGAAGATCTGGAACGATAATTGACCACAAGTTGTGTTTCAATATTCCTCAATATCAATATGAAAAGTGTATTGTTTACAACTGATGATGTATATTAAAACATTGTAAGCAAAAAATTCTAGTATTCTAGTCACAAAGCTTTTATCAGTTAATTTAATTATTGCTGGTGAATATACATATGTATATACATACTCATATATTCAAAAACAACTGAAGATGTGATAAGATATAACATATCACCAAAAAAAAATCGACTTGAATTAATTTCGTAGATCATTATCAACTGCGTACCAAGTCTGTTACTAAATTGTTATTCAAAAGTAGAATTCGAAAAAAATGCAACTTCATATTGCAGAGAAGTACTAATCTACCGCCAAAAAAACTAAATTGGACTTGTTAAAATTAACCAAAATCAGGGATGGCTTCATGTAACTTATTTTCGATCGACTAACTAGTGGAAGGAAATCTTTATTCGACCATAACTAATTAAACATGCCGACACTCATTCTGGTGCACAAGATATAAGTATTTTCTGGGTAATTTGGGGTCGCTGAATCCGAATCTGGCAGTAGTTTGGTTGCATCAGATCTACATTTTCAGACATGAAAAAAAAATAATTGTTGATTTCTAAATTATAAATATTTAAACAAATTTATGTATTACCAGCCATATCAGAAAAAGTAGAGCTGGTACAGCCAAACTGCTGCTAAATTCGGATTCAGCAATCCCAAATTACCCAGAAAAGACTCTTATATCGTGTACACCAGAATTATGCTGTTTAACAGTTTTGGTCGAATAAAGTTTCCCTTCGACTAGTTAGTCGATCTCGCGATTATTTGATCACCAATTGAACACAATTAAAGTTTTTTAAAATAATAATCATCCGATTGACAAATAATCCAATACTTTGCAATTAAACTTTACTTACGGGTAATTGATAGGTAAACTGACTTCATCTTTCAAGTCTGATGATTAACTCAAAACGATCAAACCGAAACTGCACACTTTTATGAGAAATCGAAACACTTTTATATGAGCTGACGATCCGATATAGAACGGGATGAAATCGCTTTTTGACTGCCGATCATATGAGCTTCGTTAAGAGATTCTACTCCAGCATCCAACATCAGTACCAATTCTTGGTAAAACAAAGATCAATGCTTCTTTGTATTTTAGATTTAGAATACATTCACAAAAAATACATGAAGATCATATAGGTTTCTCGATTACGCTTAAGACATCGCCAATTTGTGACGATACGATTTTATCGAAGAATCCTTTTGGGAGAATGGTTAGATACAAAAAAATTTCCACTATCAACAGAGACTTGCTAAGAAGATGACAATCGCTCTGCGATCGTATTTAGACTGTCTGTGATTGCTGCATAAAAGAACATTTAAAATTTTTTGCCGCGATATTTAATCACAAGTTCGGAACACAGCTGAGCTGGACAAGATAGGCGGCTTTTCGGTACTCTCAACAACGTAAAAGTATAAGTACATATGGGCCATTACAGATCCAAATGAAAAAGTTAATACATATACATATATTATATGGAAAAATATGAAATTAATATGAATTTTAAGCTTGGTTGGGCCTAAGACAATTATCTCCGGCTGTTTAAACAGAAAAAGACTTTGTGACGTCTATTTTGATTGGCATGGGGACGTTCTTGTTTTTTGATCTGTGGCGCCCCAAATTGACAGCAGCGGATGACTCGTAATGTCGGCCAAATATTTGATAATTTGAACTTTTTGGCAAATGACTTCATGTTTTAGTTGATATCGCCAACGAATAACGAACAGATAGATGAGACCACCTAATTTGAATGTCGAATTGTTCACGTCACATGTTGTTATCATTTTTTTTAGTTGTAGATTAAGCCAGTGCGGTTTGTTGGATCTGATGATGAATTCATTACCTGGATATTATGTAGGTATTCTTTTCTGAAAACTCCATTAAGTCAATTTTTTTTTGGTTTAGCATGTTCAGATGGAGTTTTTCCACTTTTGTACTATTATCTAAATATAACTTTTAAGTTACTGGATTTAAAACTTTTGCAAGACCTATTTTTCATTTTGGCGTTTACTGATTTTTCAAATAATCGGAATCCAAACCAAAATTCACCTAATTTTCCGGCATTTGTGATACGAAAAAGCTTGTTTGTATCCGCAAGTGTATAAAATATAACATAACAGATTGTGAAACTTGATCAAAAGCAACGACAATTTTTACTAATAATAAAACCATCCTTATCGTGTGTTCTGATAATAATTTATTGAACTTTTCTATAAATAAATATACTAGAATAGCTAAAAATAGTATCACAATTAAAAATATTTAAATAAAAGTTTGCTGGAAGATGACTTTATGGAAGCATGCTGAATAAATAACTCAAACTAATAGTGATAATCATTTTCTTGGCTATCAATTTAATTGCAATTTCCCATTTAGACTTGCAACAATAGGGCTACACCAGCCAATATCCATTTGGATGGTTTGTCCTTCGTTTTTAAGTTGAACGTCCAGACATATGTGGGACCACGTGTCCGCGTTTTATAGACAGGGCATTCATACATATTCCTGAGGTCTTGTTTGTCTTGCGTAATTGCCTGAAGAAGAAATAAAAAAAATCTCACTGTTCTTTGTAGTCGGCATTATTTTATTTTAAAAATTCGGGTTTATAAAAAAATAAGAATTACTACCAACTTATTGACAAAGTTGTTCATCACTAAAATTGTCTTCAAGAACATATTCTACATTTTTTTGAAATTCATTGATTTGTGTTTGCGTCAATATCCGTCTCCAAATCAAATTCCCAGAAGAGTTATACAATTTACTCACAAATGAAGCATCGCAATTGCTGGACGATTTTATGTTAATTACAATGGTTATAGCAAATCGAGAGGTAAAAAATAAATCTTTGTTTTTCGTTTTTATCGTTTTTAAGTTCGCAGATGGAAAGCTTTAGCATGCGTAACAAATTCAAACGACGAATAGCATTTTTTGATCAATTTATTGCACGGCAACGATATTGTTAACTGCAGAAAATTGATTTCAACTCCTCAGGTACAAAATGTTCCACTATCTTTCGTTGCTGCTAAATTGGTCATGTTCCAGTATCTTTTGCTGGGGGCTAAGTATAGAGTCTGAATAAAACTTTCCAAGCATTAAATTGAATAAAATTTGAATTTGAAACTCAATCGTCGTCTGTTTGGTTTTCCCCCTCATTGACGTGAATTTGAAATAGGAATGCCGCTGCTTTGTTTTTCACATTTCGGTGTTTATCTTTGATTGAAAAGCTCTTACCCTGATATTGATGACTGGCATAGAAGGATAGAGTTCCTTTAGTCTCGATTCCATGATAATTCCTTGCTGGACATCCCACCGCGCCCCTTCCATAAAAATGCCATGTACGTAGGCACCTTCTCGTGGAGCCGTACTAAAGTATAATTAATATGGAATTTATAAACAAGAAATTCTCTCAATATTGTATATTCATATTTCTCAGACAAATGCTGTCAATAAAGGTAAATATTGTGTTAATTTTAGATATTCTCTATATAAATATAAACAAAATTCAGTTTAAAAATAGATTTTTTTTTTGCATTGCGATCGATAATTTGTTGGGATATTGTTTAGTTGTGCTATTATTAATTTTAATTAAAAAACGATTTTTAAAATTGTTCACTTGATTTGTCTAGACGTTTCTAAGTCGTTTGGCACCAGCTGTAGGTAGACCTTGACTAATGTTTCTATAATTAATTCTGTTGGTATTTTGTGATTTTCTATATAATTCCTATAAATTGTTTTTATGCAAAAAGTCAATAACTTACGTAAAATCTTCCTTTTGTTTCTTCGTGACATCGCACTGCAAACACATTTTATCGAGCGGAAGTTCATTACGGCGGGCTGTACTTTGCATTATGGCGGTAAGCAGAGATTGTGGATTAAAGAAACCAGCCAACCAAACACAAGATGGCAACTGCAAAAATAAAACATTCGATAACTTTCATAGTGAAAATTATTTAAAATTGAACCTAACCATATCATATACTAAGCTTTTATACCCGATCTTCAAACGGAAACAAAAAATAAATATCTGATGTGAACAGCACGTGACTTTCTTATACAAAATATAGGTTCCTGCGTAATTTATACCATAATCCGTCAGATAAAATATAAGCTTTTATAAAAATATGATTTTTTTTACAAAATTTTAAATATTTTGATAACGGTAAAAGATATCAATTTACGGTAAGTGGCAAATTTTTAGATAATCTTCCCTTAAATATTTTTTCGTTAGTTTGCCAGCAATTCGCAAAAATCTATTTTTTTTAACTTTTAATGAAAATATCTCAATAATGGTAAAAGATAGCTGATAACGGTAGACAGCAAAGCTTTGGTTAAATTTTCTTCGTACTACCGAAAAACCGTTAGTTTTCGAGATAGTCACAAAAAACTGTTTTTTTTTAAATAACGGTATATTTTTATAAAGAATAAGGAGTTCTCGTAAAAGACAAAAGTGTAGGAAATTTCACTGTCTTCAACTTTTGTATAAAATTAATATATTTCCTCGAGTTTTATTTGATATTTGATAACTTACCACAAAATCGGTTGACCAGGTCTCAAGTTCTCGCAAACGTAGCAGTAAATCGACAAACCATGAAGTTAAACCTAGTAGAGAGGGATAAGCTCTTGCGTTCCAAATTGGTGGAACTTGATCGAGAAATAGTGCATTTTCCAATTCTTCCATATCTGAAGTGATTGTCAACTCACCCTGTAAAAGTTTAAACATTATTGACAAAATGCCTAAAAGTTTGCTAACTAAAAGTAAATTCAAAATCGATTTGTTCAACAATTTTACATTGATCAGTTTTCAAGTAAAAATTCACGCCTTTAAAAAATGAGTTCCCATGCTCGGCCACCTCGAAATCCTCCTTTTCTTGTTTTTTTTTTTTTTCGGGGAAAAAACTTTTGTAAATTTACGTTATCTTTACATGAGGTTCGAAGTCCCTGATCCGAGGCTCCCCTCTGATTTTCTCGAGAAAAATGGGAAAAGATATCCGAATTTTTCTTTTTGAATTTTAAAATTGCAACATCAGATACGTAATCAGTGACACCAAAAATCCCCTTAATAGTACACCCCAACAAAATGGAAAACAGGATATTCGCGTTACCCTTACAGGGCTTTAATGAATTTTCCCGAAAATGGGACCTGGAGCAATCGCATACATATGAACATCCCACAAAAATTTAAGTAGGCAATCAACATACCTTTAGTCCTAAATCCAACTCCTTGAGACTTCTTTTCATTTCACTGGTCAAATAATTCATTCGCTCACACTCCTGAAAAGCCACAATGACATAAGGTGAACGTTCTTCTACCTTTCCCATTATCTCCGTCATATTAAACTCTTCTGGTAATTTTTCCGTTATTTCATCAACAATTTGTTTAACTTTATCCTCCCGGGTGACGGTAGCCCCGCCAGATGATCCTGCGTCTCGTGGCTGCATCTCAAATATAGTCCGAAATAAATTCTCTGAAGTTGTTGTAAGGAAACCTATTTCCGCGTTTGGATGCAGACCATAAAGATTGGGTGACTCGGACGGCATCATTTCATCAATGTAAGTATGATATCCGGCGTAGTCAGTGTTTGGTGGGGCTGGAAAACTAGGAGCAAGCAATAGTTCGCCATCGACTAAATCCGGTTGCATATATTCTTCCAAATACCCAATGCAGAGTTTCCTATCCCAATCATCAGTTATATGTCCACCATACATTATCTCTCCAAAAAGATATCGCAAGTCCTCCCACGGGACTTTCGAATTTGCCTCCAGATAATTATACAGGACGGACACACTAATGTTGAGATCACCAACATTGAACGGATAAATTTTATTCCATCCTTGTGGGCCGAATTTCCTACGTTCTGCGACTACTGCGTGGAAGTAACACAACGCAAAAAGAATTACTTTGAACTCGGCCTCCTTTCCAGACATCTCCAGAGTTTCCTGGGTAAAGTTGTCTAAAGCTTTGTGCAAATTGGCCATCATACCAGTTGGAGGTTCATTCGTAATCTTAATGGAGGACTCAAGGATCCCCTAAAATAAACAATTTCAAAGACCGTCCCAAGTTTGGATTTATGAAAAAAATTCACCTGTGGAATAATGTGTGCAGCAGCCGTGGCTGCAGGTTCTGCACTCATAAAAATTCGATAATCTGGATGAGATCCTTCAGCATAGTGTTCAAGTTTCTTTTCCAACGCTGGCAACCATTTTCGCACCAAGTGGATGTTCTGCAGTACGACCCAATGACCAAATTTGGCAGCCTTATCCATTGCCTCTTCCGCGACAATTTCTTGCCCCTGACCAAGAGATACATTGTGAAAGTTTCCAGCATCGCTTGTAAATCCTAGCAACTTTCCGAGAGCTTCAACGTCTTTTAAAGGATTAACTCCTGGTGACAAAATGAAGAATATTGGCGTCGAAGGACTGGTTTCTTCAAAGGATTTAACAAATTCCATTGTACGATTCTCCACATATTTGGACCCCAATTTTTCTTCAATGAAATCACTGAAATTTTTATAAAATGAGTTTGTTTTAAGAATTTGCAATATACGAGTATATATAATATATGTGGGGGTAGGGGGGGATCCCTGGACTAAAAAAAACTATTGGTTATTTATATTGCTTTTATAAATATTTGTTTTTTATATTCTTTGACTAAATTCTTAGAATAATAATTTTCCCCTGGATATAGAGGACATCATCAAGCAAAATGCAGGAAATAATTGTGCTGTTCATATCAGATAAATTACTTACGCCATTGCATACGTCATGCGATCGGGTCTTAATGCTCTCATCATGCACAATCTCTGCAAAGCAGTCTTATTTTTCCATTCCTGTGGGAATTTTTCTTTTTCTGGTAATTCGGATTCAACTAGTTTCTTCCAACGTTTCGACGATGTTTCTATATCTCGATCTTTTAAACCAAATGGAATTAATTTCGAAATTCATTTTTTACGAAATTAGTTTGGAAATTACCAAGATTACGAAATTCATCCTTTGAAGCCAAACTGCATATACCGCCCCATGAGGAATTCGAAAGAAAATCGACTGGACTGGTGACATGCGGTTTTATTGGAAATCGTAGCAAAAAATCAAGTTCTGCTGATGATATCTCCTCATTAATCAACAAAATCTGTCGATTTTTAATTAGCATAGCATAATCGTTATTGATTTTGAATAGTATAATCTGTAAGCTAATATTGTACCTGAAATGTCATTTGCGATGCAAAAATCAATTTATCACATTCAAAAAGTCCTCGTGATGTATACTGAAAGACCGAATATGAAATACAATCTATAAGATTCGCAACGCGTTTTGGAACATCCTCCGCTTGTTCTGCTTTAGCAATCGCTTTTTGGAAAACTACACTGAATGCCTAGATTTTTTTTTTTTTTGATTAGTTAAAAATTATAATAATAATAACCAAAAATATTAGAAAGTGACTTACTTTCTCTGATGAAATGATTAACTTACCTTGAGAGAAAACTGATAAATTGGATTGATAGTATTCAGATCATTTAATATAAAGTACAATAAACTCGCTCGTGCAGCTGCAGCTCGGTAGTGTTCGCGGGCGAGGTCGATCTCCTGCGAAGTAACCTTCGCTTCGGACACCTTAGTTTAAATAGACAATGAAAATCTTGTTATAGAAAAAAATATATGTTTCGATATTCTGTACCTTTCTTTCGATTTCGGCTGCAGTTCGTTTTGTAGTTTCTAAATTCTCCACAAGCGCCGTATCTCCAAGAAGATTTCCACCGGCAGACGATAGTCGAGAAAGTAAATCGTCTTCAAGGCGTTTCAACATGATCTTGAAATCGTTCTGCTGCTTTGTCAGATCAGCCTAAAGGTAAATCGAGGAAGAAATAACAAATTAATGTGAATCTCAAAAAATAACCGATAAGTGATTAATTCGTATAACGTAACGCGATTAACATAAAAATGCAAAACAGTTACGGGTGATTCAAAATTTGGTTCACTGAAAGTCGCGACGTGCCGCATAATTTTTAAATTAATTTCTGGTGAACATGAGAGAGTAAAAACGCCACCACAGAAAATGCTATTTTAGGATTTCATATAATGTATCGATCAGATTATTTATTTATTTGACGAAACACATCGTCTCGCTACGGTTCAAAACTTAGGGACAGTTACCTTCAACTCCTCTAAATCTGGTCGTTCCGCTTTTACAACTTCGGCCAAGAGTTGATCTTCGAGACCATCACGAGTCACCGTAAAGTTGATTAGAGTCGTCTGTGCCTGCATTTCCGGCTTGTAGTGAGGATTTGCGAGTTTAGTTTGCAATATTAACCGGAAGTTTGAATTATATTCGACCTCCTTATCACCGATTTTGATGGCCCTAAATCAATCCATTCACAGAAAGAAAAAAAAAACAAACATAAATTCGAAGAAAACGTAAAATAGGTGTTCTGTTTATTAGATAAATTATAATGCTGGCAATCTTGATCGAACATACGTCGAACGGTTGATTGGATTTTTATTTTTTCCCAATATTCACCATAGTGACGTTTCAGTTAATTTATTGCCAATTATCCAAGTTAGATACGTACTTTCCCTTTTTAATTAAATTTCGACCGAGTAGAGGATCAAGAACTGGATCAAGATTTTCGCCAATGTTTTCTATTATAACTGTACTTCCTTGCGAAAGTGCTTTTTCAATTATATCCAGGTAACCTTTTTGTCCAAGACGAATGACTTTTAGAGCATCGCCGTATTTTTGCTTGATCCATTTTACTCCTTGCAACTGTAAAATGTAAAAAAAAAATCCATCAATTACCGAGGTTCGGATTTTTAGCCACAGTTTTTATTCTGAATTTATGTTTATTTTAACCTGGGGATCAATCATTAATGGCCATCGATCTGAGTTAGACAGTATTGTAGCATTTTCAATAGACATCCTGTCGCTTGGAAGTCCCTCATTGTACCAAATAGCGACTGTAGTGTCATCAGTTAGAAGGTAAAGTGGGTCTAGATTCTCAGTTATTGGAATTGGTGGATCCAGGGATCTTAGATATGGTAGCCACATTTTATTCATTAAATCAAATCGGAACTGTTTGGTGAAGCAACCAACGTAAGAAATGAATGCCGTTATTAACAAAATGTCCCCAGGAAGAGTTATTCCTTGAGCCACAAAACTGAAAATTTTTATAAACCATTGGTAAAATATATTTTTGCATTATTTAAATTGATTGTCATTTATTGATATGGATGAACTCACTCAGCAACAGCTTCTGCCCAACGAACATTTTCACTTGCTAAGCCCCCTACTAGTCGATTAGCAAGCTGTATCGTAGCTTGAGTTGCATCGGCTTCCTGCTGACATCTCAATTTATCTGCTGTCGCTTTTTCAAAGTCGGCTGTCAATTTAGCAAGTTGTTCTTCAAGAGACTGCACGCAAAAAATACAAAAAAATGTTTTTTCTTTTCATGCAAGCAAATTTACGGTGTGAATGTTTGAATAGATTTTTGTTTTACTCTTAAAAAACTTACAACAACTTTCTTCTTAATGATGCTCAACTTTTCTGTAGCTGCAGCGAGCTCAGCGTTGGCTTGAGCTAAAGCCTTTCGTTTAGGCTCGACATCGCAGAAAACTTCGTAGAATTTTACTATGTTGATAACCCAAGCACACAGACCGGCAGCAGCTGCTGATTTTGATCGTACGAATTCTGGTTCGAATTCGGCATCCTTTAAATATGGCTGAATAGCTTTAGTAATCTCCGGATGAATGTTTTCCTTGTCATAGTTAATTAGCGCGTCAAGAAATGCGTCAACTTTTGCCATTGTTATTTTTGCTGCTTTCCAGGTTCGGTCCTTGGGGATTTTCCCACCAGGAGCTAAAAGAACCATAACTGCCGCAGTAACATTCGTTACGGCGCCAGGGGGTGAGCCAAACGACTTCAGTTCTGTTAAATTTGCCTTGTTGAGAGTGTTGAGTGCTTCTTGGGCGGCGAGAAGGGCTGGCTCAGCTTTAGCCAAATCCTCCTCACAGTCCTTTTGCTTCTTTAATACCTCTTCAGCAATAATTGCAACTTTCATTTCCTCCTCATCAGCAACCGCCTTTTCAGTCTGTACCTTTTCTGTTTCAATACCCACTATTTCGATAAGGGCGTCGGCTGCTTCGTTCTTTTCCTTTAATTCGACTTCTTGAGCAGCTAGCTTAACTTTTAGGTCGCCAACCTGAACTGCTGTTGTTCTTAACTTTTCCAGACCATTTTCCAGACGCTCTATTTTTTGCTGTAACTCTTGGTGTTTCTGATTTAGTAGCTTTGCGTACAAACTGATCTGTTCTAGATACGACTTGGGGGTGGTATAATTATACCGCCGTTCGTTTTGTAAATATACTTTCGATGTCGCATTCACTGAGCTATGGACGTAGGCCATGAATTTCGCTACAGCGTCACGATGATATTCGGGCAGGACTTGCGTATCTTGCAAGAAATTCATCGAAACGGAAATCAAGGCTTCTTGAGGCCATTCGTGAAACCAATTAATCGAAGTACAATTGATCATTGCTGGAAATTTTCGTGAGCGGACACGTAGAGTGGAACCGACAGGTGAGAAGCAAAGAACCACCTTTAATTGACGGCGAACCCGATCTATGAAAAACTTCCAACAATTTTCGCGGGAATCTACCAATCCTGCACCCTTAACTTCATTTCTAACTCCAGAAATTATGTTTTCAATTTCATCATCTGGGAATAAGTCTGGAATTTCCCCGGAAGCTAGCATATCGTTGATTAGAACCAAAAAATGCTCATTAGGAATTTGGGCATCAGTCATTAGAAACATGATTCCAACATTTTTCATTCCAGCTTTCAGATAAAGTCCTGACAATTCGTTCTATTTTTCATCAAAAAAAATTTATTAACATTAATATGTGCGATTCATTTCATTTTCAACCTTTAAATCGGTGATTCCATAACCTTTTTTAAGCTGAATTTGAGAAACTTCCAAACTGGAAATAAACGCAGCCAAACGAGCAAGAGACTGCTTTCCACTACCACCCACTCCTACAAGCAAAGCACTACCTCGAGGTGACTCCAAAATTCGGTTTATCCTAATGAAAATAGATATATTTATTGTACTTTCACTCTTTAAAAAATATCAACCATGTGTTCAAAAATAATCAAAAAGTGTGAATTGTTGCAAATTTTCGAAGAAACGTTTTAAAAAAATAATAAATAACCTGCAAACATGCATCATGGCATCTTCGAAAAGGACCAAATTCATAGCTGCTACCAAATCATTATACGAGGCCATTGCTTCCTGCAAAAGTTTATGCAAAATCATCCAGCCTTTCACAGGTAAATATTTCGGTTCGCCAATTCCACCAGCGAAATGGCAATAAATATTGGGTTTATCAAACACCAAGGACTCGTCAATTTCTTCAAATGATTTTTTTACGATATCGTGTTGCATTTTCGTAAAGCTGTCAATATCCTTTTCATCGATCAACTTATCGCCATAAACTCTTTGAGTTTCATGCTGCCAAAGCCGAATTAAATCTGTCGGAGTATTAAGACAATCGCTTGTGCTAAATAGAAGACCCTAATGAAGAAATCATTTTCTGTAAATATTTTTACTAAAATCAAGTGAGACGAATGAGATTTTTTAGCAGGGTGCAGGGATGGGTGAGTAGCTAATAAGGGATTTACAACCTTATTTTATACAGTGTAAAAAATGGAATTCATTTTCGATATGTATGGGCTAACATGCTATATATGTATGGGATATAATTTCACAATAAAATCAACTGTAATTACCTGAAAAATGTTGCTAAGGTCTCTTAAGTTAAAGATATAATGCGATTTAATAGCAGTTGGTAGAAATACTTGACCGACTTTGTTATGAAGGGCTAGCGAGGCGGTGACGACATTAGAAACCATTCTGGTTACTCCACTATTGAATTTTTGTTCAGCATTAGCGAAATGCTGAGTTAGGATTGATGCATAGATGGAAGTCAAAGAATCAGTGGCGGGAAAACTAACAGCAATTACGGAAAAATGTCTCTGCAAGCGTGGATTTATAGTGAAGCTTCCGGAAGTTGGATTCATACAGGAAACATATTGACAATTATGAATATCCTTCAATGTCAAACGATTACGATCATACCAATGACCATAGTCTAAATGCTGACGGATCATAGTATGCGGTTGTACAGTTCCATAAACATCAACTTCTGGCATATTCATGTCGTCGATAAAGTAGATTAGACTCTTATTTCCTGGCGGTCCATAATTTCTACCAGCTTTCTTTTCAAGAGGTCTTTCCAAAATTTTCTGCAACATTTCTGATGTAGTGTAAAAATTGAACGGAACATTCGTCACTGCGAAGTTTTCCGTTAGTCCTTGCAATTTTTCATTGACCAAAACAGTCTTTCCGCAGCCAGCATTACCAATCAACATCACGGGATGCTTTTTTTCCATCAAAATGTCTAGGAAATATCTCACTCGAATTGATTCCGATGTGTGAACCAATACTGCTTGCAGTGGTAAATCGGAATCCAGTTCGAATTTTGGTAGCTTTTCACCCCAAGACACAAATTGCTTCGTTTCCGAATCCAAATAGTAGTCAAAAACGGTTCCTCCAGTCGGAAATTTGACCGTTTTGAATTCATTTACCCACCATTTGCTAAATTCAACTCTGTAATCGACTGCCTGATCCTGGAACATTGCAGACCCAAAGGCCCAAACCGAAGCGAAGACAAAGTAAAGTTCGTGCCACTCCTTCGGGCAATCTGAAGGCGTATTTACGGGTGTTAGCAGGCAATCTAATAGATGGCAAAGCATTTGAATATGGGCCATTTCAACTACGGGTGTGATTTTCTTAAATCTTGTTCGAATGGTTTCTAAACAACTCGGTATGTATTTATCAAAAAGAATGACAAGATTTGATTTTTCGGAAGGAATTTTTCTCGTTTCTATCCAACTTGTTACGTATCTAAAAAAACAAAAAACTTTAAATTATTATTGGAATCGCAGTGTACAAAAGTAAAGTTTACGGATTCCATCCTAGATCCTGTGGATTTATATACAGGATACCTGCTCTGGATACGGTGGCTGGAGTTGCTGTTCGAAGGTTTGAAATTTCAAAAATTAGTCTCATAGTAGGATTCAAAGCGATACGCTCGTTACTGGCCAATGTTAAAACTTTATTATCATCCATCACGGTGTTTAGACTTTCAATCCACATAGGATCTATATCACCATCCAAAATTATCCACTTGGGTTGATCGGTTGTGATATTTGCTTGTTCGCGCATTATAACTGAAAAAAGACCATCTTTCCATTCCCGAGTAGCTGGATTTATAATTCCAAAAAGTTCATCGTTGGTGACTGCTTTTGGATTTAAATCGTTGTAAATCGGCTTCTTTTTGTTGTTTTGATAGGTTCTAAATAATGTCTTCCACACTTGTGTTTTTCCAGTACCTGCATTACCAACAATAAATACTGAGTGACGTACCTAGAGAAAAAAATTAATAATAAAAATATTTTTTATTCAATTTTAATGTGAAATGCAAATTTTCTGAACCTCAAGTAACTCCTCGAGCTGAACAACTTTCAAGATGAAATTATCCTCTGGTTGAAGTAAAAGATCACTAGCTGCCTGCTTCACTGTTTTTTCAAAGTCCTGATCTCTTTTTCGCGGGACATCTAAAGCCGGGAAAAGATCTCCTATCAGTCCCATAAAAACTGGCATATCATCGGTAACAACCTTTGGAATGTTGAAGTCACGCAAAGCCCGCATTAGAACTTCTTCTTCTGGACGACCAGGATCACCTCTCTGAAATTTCAAAAATAAAAAAATAACAAATTTTGGTATCAGACAACAAAAATAAAATGAAAATGGATATTGAGCAGCAATAAATATTAAATATTTCCAACAAACGAAATAATCTCTACAATTGTTAAAATTGAAATTTAAAAAATTAACCTTCAGTGACCCAGCTACAACGAGCACGGACTTTATAGCTCTTAATCCCCAATCATAATGATCTTGTTTGGACAGAAGCTCTTTACACAAAGTGTACAAAGTGATGAATTTCCTTGCTAATATCTTTGCTTCCTGGAAACCTTCGGCAACAAGCATAATCTCACAAATTAGCTCAAAATCTGGAACAACCATTGCGCAAGGTCGAAATAGTGCTTTTAAATTTTCCGGAAGTTCAGTTCGTCCGGCATAGCCTGGATTCATAGTGATGAAAATGCCAACAGTAGGGACACAAGCTATCATTTCCCCCATAAAATTGAACGTCGATTTTGCATCTCGAATAGCATCCTGAACAGATTTTACCTGAACAGCAACGACAGATAGTACTTCTACTGAGATTCGATTGAATTCATCGAAACACCCCCAGGCTCCGGTTTGCGCGAGGCCTTTATAAATGTTTCCACAAGATTTATAGTCCATTTGCTCGGAACAATTAAATACGTAGACCATGATTCCGAGCGCTCGGCCAAGATCTTTTGTTGTTTCAGTCTTACCGGTACCAGCTGGTCCCGCAGGACCCCCGCCCATCACTAAATGAAGAGATTGCGTAAGTGTGATGTAGCAACGATCGGTCAGGGGGGTAATAACAAGTCGGGGCGTATTGCCCAGGTACTCGTGACAATATCGAAACTGGGCATCACAAATGTTTGCGAAACAATCCCGTTCCTTGTCATCGTATCTATGCCTCAATTGGGATTGCCACATAAACGCGGAGCCGCTTTCTATTTTCGTTTGAATCAGTTTGCCCACAACATCTCTCGAGTGAACGTCAATCGTACATATTGTCATAATCTTCTGACGATCACCTTTGCTTAGCTCGCCCAAAAGTAGTGTAATTAGAACGCTTAGCTGGGAGACTTGCTTTTTGTAGTAATCCTTTATGGCATTATCGTACCCTTCCTCAAGCCGGCCAAATGCTATGCTCACCTAGGAATAATTCAAGAACTTTAAGAAAAGGATTTTGAAATGAGAACTAAATGAGCAGCCATAGATTCAATACGATAAAATATTTGTCAAATGAAAAATAATTAAATAACTGAGAAAAAACATAAAATAAATTCTATTATAGTAAAATACGGACAAAAGATACGCAAACGAAATCTACTATGCTATATTAAGATGAATGTCGAATATTTGAAACAACTAATTATTTGCATTTAACATTTCATTTGTGAAGTCCCTGCCATAATTTATATACTTATAATATCTATTTTATGGTAATTTATTTATTCCTATTCCTATCATTTTCTAAACCGATTAAGATAAGACTTTCCATGGAATTTATCAATGTTAATCTTCCGCTGGTAACACAATTTTGATGCTTTTGATAGGTAAAATGGGTTAACGCGTCACCCCGAGATGATCTATGAATGAATATACGTTTTTTTTGAATGCCAATATTTATTTTATTTATTTAATTACATTTTTATATATATAATTTATCAATTCTTAAAGCAGTTTGTACACACCTCTGGGTTTGAGTGACGCATCAACCCTGTTACCATCAGAAGGTTAAGGAGGTTTTTAGGAATAGATATTGACTATAGGTATGTGCCGGTCTACAAAACTGAATAAAGTCAATCAAACGAAAAACTTAAATATGAACCAATTTTAAGATGAAACTAGCTTGGCGTCAGCTTGGTCATCTCTTGGCCAAACAGTGGCGAATTTATTGAGAAACTAGCCTCTACCAGACCTCCTCTAAGCTTATTACATTGTTGATTGTGTAAAAAAATAGTAAGTGTTAGGAAGCTTTTTTCGGTCTTCTAGCACATATTTTTTTTACATGAGCAACAATGTAATAAAACCTTAGGCTAGTTGCGCACTTCGCCACTGTTTAGGCAAGCTGGGGCCAAAAAATCATTTTTATAAAACTCCAAACCTCGGTAGTCCACCAAATTTGTGTGCCGCACAGCGAAATTTGGGCCGGATAGTCAAAAAGCCACTGTTCACGCTGCTTTTCCTCATAAGTGACCACCGCTTCTGAGATATAATGCCGCAATGACGATCTCATCGCATTTTGGACGCGATTAAGCCAAACTTCAACAGCTCCATTGCAATCGGCCTCTTTATCAAATTCAACATATTCACCATCCTTGGCAATCATACCTTGTGCAATTATAATTGCTTTATCGTTCGGATCTTTGAAAAACTTTAATTTTGCAATGGAGTCAAAGAGCTTCGTCAAGTGTTTAACTACGAGTTCCGGTTGAATTCCATTGCTTAAAATATCTAGCAGATCCGCTGAGGAAACGAAGTAAAATCGAGGAAACGCTAACCGTTTCGTTTCCAGGTATTCAGCTAGCGCTTTCTCGCACAAAGTCAATTCTTTCTGCAATGCTTCGAGCCTTTCGCAAAGACCTTCTCGATTGGTAGACGCTACTACATTGGAAGTAACAGCCATTTCCTCCATAAGTATCTTAAACTCTGCGTCAATCCGATCAAAGCGTTCAGAATCAACCGGCAATTGTTTGCGAATATCTTCTGAGCTCATAAAAATACTTTCAAGATGAGTCCAGGTGCGTTGCACTTCGAACCAGACAGTACAAAACTAAAAATGTTAAAATACCTTTGATTATTCTCACTTTTTTATACGAAGTACGTAGTAGAATAAAGTGTTGTGATCATGATAAATTGGCTGGGCTGAAACCCGCTCCTGTATATCTATTATATGTTCAGCTCTATTATTTTATACATATTTACATAACAAAAATATATATAAAAAAAGACGAATTTATTTTTAAGAACTTTGTAACAAAAAAAATCCCAAATTTGCTTTGCTTTCTTTGAATTGAGGACATTTTTAACTTTGTCCAAATTTATGGAAAACTGATTACAAAAAAATAAAACAAAAAATATTCGATGAAATGTTTTATCTCGAATAATAAATCTTTCTTCTCAATAAAACTTTCTTCTGTTCAATAAAGAAATGTTCTACCCACTGGAATATACGTCACCGCTTTTCCATTCCAAATAGTAGGAGAGGGTGGGGGGGGCTTACAGGGTAGAAATTATGTAGATTCCAGTGTGTAAAACAATGATTTATAGAAGCACCATTAAAATAGCAAAAACCGGATGAAAATCACGTCTGTGATTCAAATGATAGAGCAGGAGGGGATAAGAAGGGAGGGAAATTTTGGGTGACATTTTTTTATCATTTCAAATATAAAATACTAGCTTGCATACCCGTCGTTGCCAGGTTAAGTTTTTTGTCTAAGCTCCTTACATAAAGTATAAAAAAAAAATTTAAGAACTTAAACATTTTTTTAGTTCCTCCTTATGTGCTCCAGCAAGCGTGGAAAAACACGCAAGACAACCAAAGAAAGCAATATGGAGCGGCCATTGACAGAGGAGTATTGCCATCCTCAAAATTATTTCCATTAATGCTAAAATACAGTGGCAAAGAAACGTAAGTTTAATCTTTATTTAATCTTTATTACCAATAAATAAATATTTTTATTTTCAGATATAAACAATTCCAAGCAAAAGTAAATTCTTCTTCAATCGTCGGCCCCACTGTTTCCCGTACCACTAAGTCGCAACGTAAAGTCGACTTGGCCACAAATAAGTCGCAACGTAAAGTCGACTTGGCCACAAATAAGTTGCAACGAGAAGTTGAGTTGGCACACAAAGCAGTAACGTCGTCTGAGATGCCAAACGAAGAAGACTTGGAGTCGACTGAGATGCTAAACGAAGAAGACTTGGAGTCGACTGAGATGCAAAACGAAGAAGACTTGGAGTCGACTGAGATGCAAAACGAAGAAGACTTGGAGTCGACTGAGATGCCAAACAAAGTAGTGGCGTCGACTGAGATGCCAAACAAAGTAGTGGCGTCGACTGAGATGCCAAACAAAGTAGTGGCGTCGACTGAGATGCCAAACAAAGTAGTGGCGTCGACGACTGTGGAGGGAGAGGGAGCAATGGTTCTTTCCAAATGCCTACCGCCTGTCGCACGTCTACCGCTTGCCACAGCTTTGTTACATGAGGGTCACATACCAATTCTATCCATGCTCCAGTGCCAAATAGAAAATACGATGCGTAAGATGCATCGTGGAGCATGGATAGAATACGGAATGAGAATGGCCGCGAGCAGTGACGCCATAGAAGCAGAAATAAATAAAAAACAGGTAGGTTTCACCGAAGGATTTTTTTAAATAATGTTTAATGCTTTTTTTTCTTTTTTTTTTGCAGTTTTAATGTCCAGACGAATCAGGAGAAGGCAGTCATGCTAATCGGTGAGCAGGGAGCCGCTCTAAAGTATAATTAATATCGAATTTATAAACAAGAAATTCTCTCAATATTGTATTTTTTTTTTTTTTTTTTTTATTATACATATGTGATCTATTAAATTCATCTATTTAAGCTCATAAAAATACTTTCAAGATGAGTCCAGGTGCGTTGCACTTCGAACCAGACAGTACAAAACTAAAAATGTTAAAATACCTTTGATTATTCTCACTTTTTTATACGAAGTACGTAGTAGAATAAAGTGTTGTGATCATAAAAGGTTTTTTTATATGTACTAAAAAGGAAAAATAGTCTCTTGGACGTTGTGTACCAGAAATAAAACCGAGATAAATATTTATTTTATTTTATTTTTATGCTTTTATCTCGCTTTTATTTCTAATACACAGCGCCAAAAAAATTATTTTGTTCTTTTTTTAAAATAAAAGCTAATTTTCTTTTATATTACGATTTTTAGTCATTTTGTGTTTGATACTAAAAGTCCAAAATGTCGTATGTTTTTCCTTAATGCCTCTAAGATATTTTTACGGACTTTTTAACTCCAGAATCCCCAGAGGAGATTTTGTCCGGAAAATTTGAGGAAATAGATAATCACGTTATCCTAACAGAACCTTGCCACAGTATACAGTAAGCAAACTCGAAAATAACCCAATTTACTATGTAAGAGTAAAAAGAACATACCATATTCATAGGCAGAAAACACGAGAGCAAACAGCACAGTCATATATGCGTGTAACCGAAAATTTGTAAACAAAAGCGACACAGCTGATCGGTATCTTTTGCATTTCGCAATGTGTTTTGCGTGAAATTTAGTCGGCATAAAGATTAAAAGCTAAATAAAATATCAGCGGAATACACGAAATAGTATGGAAACATGCTAAATTATAAACTTTCTGTTTAAATCACTCACTTCATTTCACAGGAAATTGAGAAAAATAATGAAACCGAAATCCACCCGACTCGTTTCCCATCAAATCAGAGCAACTGAAAGAAACAATTGCAAACGGGCATTGCCGTATCTGATTTTTCTGCTGTTGATTTTATATTTCAGAGGAGGGAAATTTAAAAATTGAAATCTGTTTTGACCACCATTTCTTATAAAAGTACAAATATTCTTCATTTTAGGTTGAAAATTTGGATAGAAAATTTAAATTGTCAGGATATAGTAGAAAAGCAATTAATATCAAATCTTCGGTCCATCAAAATCATTTTACAAATGACGTGATGCTAATTTCAAAGCAATAATGACGTTTGAGAAAAAATGCAGTACCAGTTTGGACTGAATTTCTAATTTTCTATATTCAAACGAACATAATTTGCAACTTATTTTAGAATTGTATTTAATTTCTAAGGCAAAAAATACATTTCGCAACTGACTAATCTGGTAACGTCGTTGCGGCTCTCATCTTTAACAGTATATTTCTTTCTCTGTTTCACTTTTATTAGATTCCTTTGTGGTCATATTGCTTGTTCATTCTTTGTACCCCAAAAATTTAAGATTTTTCTAACCAATTAGAATGCCTAGACACAGTATACAGTAAACAAACTTCATACATTAAATGTGAAAATAACCTGTGTAACCGAAAACGAATAACCCAGAAATACCCAAATCTAGGCATTCTAATTGGTTAGAAAAATCTTAAATTTTTGGGGTACAAAGAATGAACAAGCAATATGACCACAAAGGAATCTAATAAAAGTGAAACAGAGAAAGAAATATACTGTTAAAGATGAGAGCCGCAACGACGTTACCAGATTAGTCAGTTGCGAAATGTATTTTTTGCCTTAGAAATTAAATACAATTCTAAAATAAGTTGCAAATTATGTTCGTTTGAATATAGAAAATTAGAAATTCAGTACTGCATTTTACTGAAAAAAACTGGTACTGCATTTTTTCTCAAACGTCATTATTGCTTTGAAATTAGCATCACGTCATTTGTAAAATGATTTTGATGGACCGAAGATTTGATATTAATTGCTTTTCTACTATATCCTGACAATTTAAATTTTCTATCCAAATTTTCAACCTAAAATGAAGAATATTTGTACTTTTATAAGAAATGGTGGTCAAAACAGATTTCAATTTTTAAATTTCCCTCCTCTGAAATATAAAATCAACAGCAGAAAAATCAGATACGGCAATGCCCGTTTGCAATTGTTTCTTTCAGTTGCTCTGATTTGATGGGAAACGAGTCGGGTGGATTTCGGTTTCATTATTTTTCTCAATTTCCTGTGAAATGAAGTGAGTGATTTAAACAGAAAGTTTATAATTTAGCATGTTTCCATACTATTTCGTGTATTCCGCTGATATTTTATTTAGCTTTTAATCTTTATGCCGACTAAATTTCACGCAAAACACATTGCGAAATGCAAAAGATACCGATCAGCTGTGTCGCTTTTGTTTACAAATTTTCGGTTACACGCATATATGACTGTGCTGTTTGCTCTCGTGTTTTCTGCCTATGAATATGGTATGTTCTTTTTACTCTTAAGCCTAGTATGCAGTTCGAGTAAAATGAAATTTTAACGCGGTCTCCAAATTGGCACATTAAAACCGAAGTAAAAACTGTTTGTGGAGAAAAACATTGACAGCCGAGCACACACAATTAAAAAACCACACTCGTTAAGAAAACTGGAAACAGAACCTCTATTATTTTCATCTGTCAAATTTTTACCTCGAATTTAATGTACCGAACAGTTAAAATGCTGGTAAAATCAAGTGGAGACTTTCTACGCCAACTAGTGAGGCAACATTGCAACATGAGTTTTTCACATCATTTTACCAGCGAACTGCGTACCGCTTGGTAAAATTTCTGAGGTTAAATTTAAGCGCAGTGTTAAATTTGTATGGGAAATTTCATTTTACTCGAACTGCGTACTAGGCTTTACATAGTAAATTGGGTTATTTTCGAGTTTGCTTACTGTATACTGTGGCCTAGATTTGGGTATTTCTGGGTTATTCGTTTTCGGTTACACAGGTTATTTTCACATTTAATGTATGAAGTTTGTTTACTGTATACTGTGACCTTGCGTTATCCTTACAGAGTTTTTGCCGTTAGAATCAGATTCACCGTTTCAAAAAACATCTTTACGTATTGCTTGAAAATTAACGGCTTGAGGAAGACTTAAATATTTTCTACATTTTTGACTTTACCCGTAATTTCATTTTTTAGATTTTGTGAAAAAAAATTGATGTGTAAAAACTAGTTTTTTTATTAAGTCATGTGATGTTGACATCAGATATTTTTAAATTGTTTTACCGTGTAATAAATATAACTTTATCTAATGAGATTTATTTTCTACACTCTGGTAATTGATATTTTTACCTGATCGGCGATCATGAGTTTATTCTGCCATGCGGATACTTCTTCTAGAAAATGTGCTATATACTTTGAGGTTATCAGGTTTTGTAAGCAGACTTGATTGTCTTCTAGTGTCTCAATAAGTTCTTCGGACGCTTTCAGCAAATTACATCCTGTTCGTGGATGCACCTCATGGTCAAAGTTCATTGCAGACCAAGTTGTGTTTAGGTCGCGAAGAATTTTTTCCATTGACATTTCCTTAACCGCTTTGTCCACTATATTCTTTACTTCTTCTTCACACTCATGCAAATTCAATGCGAGCAGCTCGGCTAAAGTCGTATCGTGGTCCATTATGAATTGTACCTTTGAATTATGAGATGATCATTAACAACTTTGAATTTAAACAGCAATGTATCAATTAATTTTGATCACAAATATTGAGTACATGCAATCTTTTTTTTAAAGAGCTCACAGTAATTGCACAAAAAATTATTGCAAAAAATTGCTTTTTGCCTACAAATATTTCTTCAAAAGATTTACAATCCACAAAATTAATATATAATTATCTTTCTATCTATTTCGAAAATTTTCGTATTCATCTTTATTAAAAATAGATTTTAATGAAAACATATGTCATAAAATTGAAAATGCAACTGATAACTCTGAAGCTTGATTCAAAGTAATATTAACTCATGATTAATTTCTGCTAATATTGATTAAAATTCAATTACTCAAAAAGTACTATTTTATATACAACATTTTTACATTATTCACATATTTAAGGATATCTGGTTAACTTACGGTAATTTCTTTAGGTAGGGCCGCTAAACTCTGAAAAATAAAACTTTCTTAAGTTAATAAAAGGTGACTGTACAGAATGCTTTCTCAGTCCCTATAGGTACGAGAAAACATAAGTGTATTCACACACGAAGATGCGTATATTTACAAAGCTTAAACTCTAAAAAAATTTAGATAGCAAAACAAACGTAAAATATTTAGGAAGTAAACCTTTGTGGAAGCCATCAATTGATTCCAGTGTCGCTCACGAATAGCGGGATTCTGAAGTTCACCGACCGCACGCAAGGAAGTGAGCATATTCTTTACAGTTGATTCAAGATTAATGAAAGTATCCCAGGATCTCATTTCTTTGTCCAGAAGACGAATATCCTTGGCAAATTTTTTGCACTCTATATCCATATTTTCCACATCCACCTTTCGCCAAGGAGTCAATTTCCAATCTTCAATGCTAGTTCGAACAATAAAGACGTAGTCCCAAAGTTGCTAAAAAACAGGAATTGATACAAAAAACTAGCGGAACTTTCTTTTTGGTACCTAAATATTATTTTATTGTAGATTTTCTTAATAATTCAATATGTATTATATAAATCAACAGTTAAATGAATTTATTACCAGTTCTAAAAATAATGTGAAAAATCTGCTCATCGATTTGTTCACACGTCACAGGTTTCAAGTACTTACTGAACGACTCGCTTCTGATTTTTTTATGAGTAATATATTTACCTTTGACATTTTTAACTCCTTTCGGCATTGTTTGAGCAATTTAAATTCGGGAACGTTGACCTCAAAGAGACTTCCTGATTCTTGAATATCACGCATTTCCCTCTCCAGCCGATGAATATCTCCATTGATTCGATCGGTAAGACTATAAGGTTGTGGACATTCATACTTAAAGAATTCATAATACCGGAAAACTTCTCGGAAGAAACCAATATGGACTTCAAAATTGGCAATTTTATTACGGATACTGACGACCTATTAAATATATATTTAATCTTCGTTTTTTCTCAGATAAAATATTGATTATTTTTATTACCTCAGTTGCCTGTAGCGGGGAAACTTGTTGCTTGACCGTTAAAGCAATTTTTTTGGTATTGGCCCATTGCTCTGGAAGTTCCTGTAGCAGGACATTGACTTCTTCTGGAATATCCATATCGTAGTATTTGAGCAACTCAATGGTTTCTTGCATCGGTTCGAACATTTCATCCGTAGTTGCGGCACGTTCCTTAACGTTCATCAAATATGCCATGATATTAACAAGTCCATCATAATCACCTTCTTTAACTGTTTGCAACAATCCTTCGTCTGCTTTGCGTATAAAATTACTGAGGTCACTTAAATTGTTGGTAACTCTGTCCACAAGATGTTCTTTGAACATATTTCCCCATTTTCTAACAATGTTGAGTAGATTCTGGCGAAACGGACGGACATCAACTTGGAACCACGAGTTAAATATCTGAAACGGTTCAATGCCTTCGATTTCCATATATAGCGATTCGTAATTATCGATTTGTTCACGGAACGCTTCAATCGTGGGCTGGGCATCCTCGGGAGCTCCAGGATCCTTCGATATAATTAAATCGATTTCATCCTGCTCCAACATTCTTCCATATTGCAAAAAGTTTTGCATGCAAAATTCTCGATCGTCGTACCTAGAAAAATGCCATTATCACAAACATTTTCAAATTATTTTAATTTATTTCATTCAAAAGAATTTGGTGTCCTTCTCTACAAAATAGAGCCAACTCTTACCAGAGATATGAATAGCGTTCAAAACCGTGACAAAATTCGGCAGCTTCCTGTACCACTTTGTCTACTCCCTCGAGAATCTCTTTACGCATTTCCACGATATCAGAATTTGAACTAATCATGTCTTCGTACGTTTTCCCATCGGTACCATTTTTTTTTAATCGAGCAATAAGTGAGGACATTTTTACAATATCAGCCATAATTTCAACTAAGAGGTAATTGAAGCCATTTAGATCGTTAGGATCCAGTGAAGGTTGAAATACTAAATTGGGCTCAAGCAACTCCAAGCGAGATTCAAAAAGTGGAGCGTAATTATTCGATGGGTCCATGTGTTCGGCTAAATATCCAAGACTTATTCCAACAGTGAGGAGCATATTTTCATAAACAATGTTATCTACAAAAGAAACATAATCCTGCCACATTTTCTCTTCTTGTCGATCCTTCATGCTAAACTGTTCCATGTTATCTTCCAATAAGTCGTGAATTTTTTTTGACGCAGCCTCGATTTCTGAATATCTTTTTGCAATTCGATCCGCTCGCTCTTCCAAGCACAGAACCGTATCCTTTTTCGAATCCTTTCGTTCAAACAAAGGCAATCTGGCCCATACCGACATTAAAGAACGAATCTCATCTAGATTTCCTTGCGTATGATTCATACGATTTTGTAAACAGTCCACTGGTTTTCGTAGCTTTAGCAGATATTCCATAATGTCTGTTAATAGAAGTATTTTTGAATCAATTAAAATTCTGCATTTTTTTAGAAAACTTGCGAAAATCTCAACTTACTCTCTGAATTCCAGTTCAATTCATTTATGCCGATTTCGACCAATTCATCAATGTGTTCGATTTCCTTTTTGATTAGCTTTAACTCAACTGGAGTACTATTGCTAAGCACCAAATTGTACCAATCAATAGTTTTCTCCAAGTTGAGTGTGAAGCCACGATTCAATTCCGACTTCTGGGAAAATTCAATTCCGACTTCTGGAATACCCTCTTTCTCCATCATCTTTAAATAGTGAACTTCACGCAGAATGGAAAACAACTGAGCACTAAAATTAAGGATCAGCATTTTAGTGTTGGAATCTCTGTCTATCAGAGATCTTTTCAAATTTTCCTCTATTTGTTCAGGAACTTTGTTCGTCCACTCTAGGAAAATTGACTCTTCGAATTCATCCAATTTCTTCATTAACTCGTTATAACGCTCAATGATGATCAGTGACTCTTCGCTTTTTGTTATTCTTTAAAGCATAATAAAAAAACATTAGTTTAATGTAACTGTGAGAACATTTAATCGTCCTACGGATGCTGTAGTACTTGGAAATTCTTCACTGGCGCACTGATACGACCGCTTAATTGTTTACACCATCGAAGGCATGCAGTCACGGGTGGGCAACTTCGATCAACAAATAAATATTTATTTTCCTTATGATAAGACATTTGAGCTTCGAAAATATTCTCGCAAGATGTCATTTCCTCGTCCAGCATGCGAACAATTTCGGAATATTTGTTTGTGAATTCTTCCTTAATCTTTGGGCGGTCCAAAACACTTCCAACGATGCTAATAAGCTATAAATCCAAAGAGGTTTAGTTTGATCAACTCAAATATGACTTTAGATTTGAAAATGATAGGAAATGTGGATAGAAAATTCGTGAATCACAAATATATGGGCGGAATAGATGAAAAATGGACGAAGCTATTTTAATTTTACGACTGGTTCAATGATTTAATAAAGCAAATTCAACCAACTTTAAAAACACTTTCCAAATTATGGCAATCATCAAAAGCCTGGCATAAAATAGCTGCGAGTTTCATGTCTAATTCTAAAATCCGATCCTGGAATTCCGCAAAATCGTTATTAAAAGTCGAGTCGTCAGGGTCGAGAACATCATAATTCTTCGAAGCGAAAGCAGTAAAATATTGATTAAATTCGACATAAACAGCTGTTATTCTAGCGCTTAGTCCACGACCTCTTAAACCACCAATTTCGACTTTTTCTAATTTCAAAAACTCAATAACCGTAAAGAAGAACCTGGAAATAAAATGATTAAAAATATCAAAATCTTATAGTTGAAATGAGGCTAAGTAAGCAGAATCCGTATATTTAAGTAAAATTATTTAGTTTTAAGCAGCAAAGAGTTTTTTTATGCTAATGTTTGATTTTAAGTATATTTAATTCACATAAATTTACCATTGAATAGTATTTAATCTGTCTAAAAAGGCATTAAATCGTTCAAAAACGGCATTTGGATGAAATGTCCAAAAAATTGGAGGTCGATCCTCTTCTTTGAAAAATGGTATCAAATTCTCCTTAAAGTGGTCAAAGACATTCCTAAAAAACTTTAATGTGTCAACGCATAATGTTAATCTCTGCATCGCCTCATCAATGTCGCTATGGAATATCGATGAAGGATCAAGAAATCTTTTGGCCTAGAAGAAACAGGATGAAATACTTTCAAATTAAAAAATATATATATTTATCACTTGTTGGATTAGTAGATTGCAGATTTGCCTCAGCAGAACAGTTATTTTTGATGAGTGGCAATAATATCTGGAATTCCCCCATAAAAGGCACACGACATGCATCATTGGAACTAAAAGTGATTTGCATTCAGCAAAATCGATCTCCTCTAATTGAGTGAAATGCTTCAGGAGTGGATTTAAATAGAGTGTGATATCCTTTGCTTCTGCTAAAGCTGGAATATATAAAAAGAAAAAAATATAAGAACAATTTGAAATAACTCAAAGGTAATGTGAGCAAACAATTTTTTTCATTTCTATCCTAATGATAATTTTAAAAAAATGCAATTTTTTTTAGTATATAGACTATGGCCCTTACCAATGAGCTGTAATTAACTTAGTAACCATTTTTGCATGTTCGAAATGGGCTAATTGCTTGCTAATTTCGATTCGAATTCTTGTTTTTATTCGAGAGTTTCCACCCCGCTGTCATAAATGAATGAAAACGTGCTAGAATTAGGATGCAATTAAACCGTTTCGCACACAGCTTAAGTTGTTACTTAGTTAGTAACAGCTTATTGGTAAGGGCCTATAATGCAAACCGTTAAAAAGCTCAGATCAACAACGTTATACCCAAACCAAAAAAATTGTTTGCAATATATATGGTTTTGAAATAAAAAATTACAAAAGCAAAACATATTAAAGTAATCTACGATAAAAGTCATTATAGACACCTTCGCCAATGTCACAAATCAACAAGTTGATTAAACGTTTTAGTCATCAAGATGCCAGATTGGATATCAACGAGCTAATTGATTGCTCCAGCATGTTGAATCACCTATTAACCGGATTGCATTAGAAACAGAAACGTTGAGAACTTTTTCAAAGTTTTACTATCTGACATTGTTATTATCAAACTTGCTCGCACCAACACTCCTCGAAAACATCACTCCGTAGTTTAAATGGCTGGTAAGTCAAGAAAATTGCTCGACTTTTCACTGACGATTGACGTGCAAATTGGAAATTATAGTGTTCGTTTTCTACACGCATTCCAGCTAATCTAACATACATACATTAGAAATCCTAGACAAAAGTTTTCTACCAACCAAATACCCACCTCCACATAACAAGTTTTCATAATTAATTACGTTTTGCCTTCTGCCACTTAATGTCTTCCTTATAACAAGTATACATGCGATTCATTGACGTCAATTTAAGTATTTAAATATTTTTGTTGTAGACGAAAATGACTAAATTTGCTTATCATTACTATGTATTCCCAATCAAATTTATATTATATTCCAACATTTATATTAAGGAACAAATTTATCGCGTCATAAATTAATCTAAATAATTTCCACTTAATTTATTATTCAGTTTATTAAAAAAAAATTGTTGAAAATTTGGTTGTTTTTTGTTTAGCCAAGACATTTTATAATTTGCATATTGGCTATACAAAAACGAATAAATATCATCAAATAATCATTTCAACTTATAGGGCGCCTCTTTTTCACGTATTTGATTTTATTATTGTTAAATCTACTTAATCGGTGAATGCTCAGAGCTAATATATAATATTATGTCCAGCATTTTTTTCCGTCATATAATTAAATTACATTTTAATGGTCACTAAACGTTCGTCGACATCATGATAAAAGCTTTTTAAAAATACCCAAAAAAGCTATTTAAAATTTTATAAAATGATATATTGGATTATGAAATGCCGATTTTTGAACACTTTTTTACTTTTCAAAAAGCTTATGTTTAGATATCCAAAATTTATTTGAAGCCACGAAAACCATTACAATTAACTAGTATTGCTATTAACTAAAATTTTGTTAAATATAGCGAACATTGCTAATAAATGGACAGCTAATAACTGGGTACTACTGTATCATGAATGAATTTACAAATCGATATATTAATATGATAGCCTGATATCATCGGATGCAATAATTTTTATTTATTTTTTGCTGAAAAAGGAGAAACAAAAACGTCTTGCACGCAAGCACGTGCCTAAGGCCAATGACATAAAATGCAGCGAAACTACCTCAAGCATAAAAATTATAAGATTTTCACCAATATAAGTTTTATCGATATATGGTGACAAGTTCATGATGACACTACCAGCGAACACATTTTTTTGTATTATAGTTGTATCTCTAAGAAAATTGCTTTAAATGCTTCAAGAAAATAAAAATGAAACGAAATAAATTATTAATCTTATATTTGTCACCCAAATACCTGTCACAACATTCTTGAAAAGTGTCCTAAAGCAGGGAAAATAAGCACTGTCTGTGAATTCCAGCATTAGGGCCATAGCTCGAATCCGCTCCGTACGTAATTGTTCAAAAATAAACGATAAATTTCTCAGACGATTATTCCAAAAGGTAATTTCTGATTGACGTAAGAAATTCTTAGATTTATATTTTAAAAAAGTGCCAAAAGCTTACCAATGGCTGGGATAGGATTTTGTCCATTCAAAAATGCGTTTGAAGGGTTCTCCTTCATGACGTCATTAATTTGTGTGGCCCATTTGATAACAACACCTTCAATTGCGCTCTTCAAATACAAATCAATGGAGCATGTGCTGGTTTCCTGCAGCTCTTTAGCGGCCTTGACTATTTTTTCCACCCCCACTGGCATCGCAAGAATCGTTTGTCCACTCACTTGACCCTTAACCTGATGCACGGTGCTTTTAAGGCTGTGAACAGCCTTCTGAATATCTTGGGCGACCATTTCCGGCCAGCCTTTATGGTTGACTTCGTTTGACAATAACGGAACAAACACCTCATCAACTAGTGCTGATAATTGATCTATTGATCGTGTGGCTAAATCACCCAAAATTAGAAAATCGGGAAAATTTTCTCGCGGCACCTGGTCAGGTTTTTTTTTAATGAAGTAAACTCCTTTACTTTTTAATTGTGTCAGTGGAAAAGCGGTTGATGGTACTAGTTGTGCTGCTGGTGTGAGAATTATTATCAAAACTACAGGCACTGGACGATCCAGAAACTCTTTAATCACAGCCTTGTGCTCCTCTAAGGTTATTACTCGTTGCCATTTTTCTGGTTTCAGTTTCAATGTTTTTATCACATAGGACCCCATAAATTCTAAACGTTTATCGGGACCACCATTCGCATCCCCTCCACTTGCCTCCATCGCACTTTTTAATTACACCAATTTTAACCAGCGTAAGCCTTAAAAAACATTGATTTGCTAATAGATAAGTATTTTATGATCGAAATTTATATATAATTGAATTAATAAAGTATTTGTGATACAAACTTTTTAGGCTTCTTGGAAAGCTGGCTTTGTAAAAAAAGTACTTTTAATTATATTTCCTTGAGCTAAAATTACTGAAATTTCAGCATTGTTACTGAAAATAAATACTTTAAAATACTCTGGATTTCACTCAGACCGAAAGGAATCATACAAAAGAAATTATACACAACATTTTTCAGTGAATGTAACATATTTTCAAATACAGGATCGATAGATATCTCCCTTTTTTCAATGATTTTTTCCTGTGTTAGGTTGTGTGGGGCACGAAGGCGCCAGAGAATTTTGAGTTAGTGATAATTTTAAGTGATTGGAGTTATTCCCGAAAAGAAAAAAAGAAAAGTGAAAAAATAAAAATATATTTTACTACAACCGCGAAAGAGTGCGTTCACGGTTCGGGGGAAATAACAGCTACTTCAATAGCAAATGTGAAGACCCGTAACAGAATAATGCTTTGATTTTAGGTGCTTTAGCGGTTCGAAAAACACTTAAAGCCGCATTTACAAAACGGCGTCACCAGCGTGATCGTCACGAAAAATTTAACAAAATTCAAATTTTTGTAGTTCAAACAACGTCCGCTTTGACACTGAGCTACATCCCACGTGTTTCATTCGCTATCACGACGGTGACACCGTCATGTGTTTGGGGCTTAACACTTGTCGTGTTGGCGCATCGTTCGATCCAAGTACTGGGGGCCTATTATGGAATACGGGCATAATCGTTCGACTGTATTCCATAACGAGCCCCCTTCTGACGAAACTGGGTGTCTCGTTTGCTTCTGACAATCTCCGAAAATTTAAATAAAATTGAAAAAGAACTTTTGTTTGCATTGTGTACAGGATTTAATTCTTAACTACTCTTCTGCGATGGTCTCGAATGTAGAACGCCGAAGTGTCTAGTGCCGGCCCTGGGCCATTTTATGATTTTTTAAAAATTTGTATTACATTTGTTTCTTTGAAGTAACTCACCTCCTTCCTAAATAAAATCTTGCGTCAATATATCTTAAGGCGTAGTTTTACCACTAGTTCAAAATGGCTTCCGTAATCATAGGCTCGAAGCCATCTTGGCTTTCTTTTTCCTTCTATTTTTATGCTTTACACTTTTAAAGCGCAATTATGCTTTACACTTTTAACTACTGTAATCCAGGCCCAATAGTCAAAATATTCACTGTAAGCAACATTTTTTACCCTCACTCTTAATTAAATTCTCAGTTTTCACTTTTGTAGTTATGTAACACGAATTTTTAACTCTTGCAATTCTCACAACTATATAGATAGTCAGAAAGATTCATTTAGCTATAGATTAAACGAATTATAAACAATTTACAATTTAAAAACAAATTACGCAACGGTTTTTTATGCAATTTCACATCAAATTATTTCAATTCGCAAAACTTTGTTTTAACAAATTTGTTTTAACACCTTCCAAACCGATATTGGCCATATTATAAATTACAAAAATGTAGTTTTTACTCATCTTTTTTTACAAGTTTTTAATTTATTACGTAATGCTAACAACACACCCAAATCAAATATTTGTTTAGAAGATGGTAAAAACTAAAATTTGTTTCAAATAATTTAAAAACAATATTAATTCTGATTTGATAAAAAACCTTGTTTTAAATGTATGTGCATATATTTAAAAACTTTTCCGAGTTCTAAAAGAATTTATTTCATTCCGTTGAAAACGAGGTTTACTGAAGAACTGAACGACATTCAAGGATCTGATAAAACTTTTGAAAAACTATCAAATAAGTAAAAATAGCTACGAATAAAATGATACTAATTTACCATGCAACCGCGAAATTGTTTATTTTTTGGGTGGCAGGCTAAATCATAATGATAATCGAAATGACGAGAAGTTACTTCTCGTTCGAAACAAAACGAATGATTTTGTGTCACGACATTCCTCGTGACATTCTTCAACACAAGATTGATATTTTGACAGTAAAATTTAAATCAATCACATACACGAAATCTACTCACTATCTTCGCTTATAATCTATACATATAATAAAACTTAAAGCGGGGTAATTTTTTAAATTTTGGATTTTTTTTAGAAATTTTAATAAAAAAAATTTAAAAAATTTTGTTTGTCTGTCCTGTCTGAATGTTTGTTCCGGCATCACATGAAAACGGTGCAACCGATTTCGACGACACTTTGCACAAAGGTAAAGCTACTTGCACAATAATGGATAGGAAACTTTTTTTTTGACCTCCCCTTCTCCTTCGATGCCCCTCCCCTAATAATTTTTGACGCAACCCGATTGGCGCAACCTCTAATGCAACTATATTTTTTTACGTGCAGTTTCATTGATAAAATTATCCAAATCAAAACAGCCCGGGAAATTCGTAGCGATTATAAATTCTAAAGGAAAATGAGGTTTATTTAGTGTTTTTGAATGACAAGAGATTTTGAATGACTTGCGTCCCATTTTAAAATTTGGGTTATGTGTACATTTGTGCGCCCATATTAAATTTGTGAAACATTTTGGGATTGGAATTATGGTTTAAAGGTGTACATTTCGCTTGAAAAATTTCCTTTCTTTCATTTTTATATACTTTCTATTGTGAATATTGTGGATATGAAGGTATCTATATTTTTAAATCGTTGGAAGCATATATTTCCGAAACTATGCTACCTAGAAGGATGAAATATTACCACCTTGCGTAGTTATGGTGACAGTACAACATTTTCACTCCTTCGTTTTTGTGGGGATTAAATGATTATCCTATTCTTCAAATATTCCTAAAAATAAATCTCATCTGGGGGTTTTCGGGGTCGCTGAATCCAAATCTGACGTTAAAAAATTTGCAGGGAAAACGAAAGGTTCTAAATGCAATGCTACACACTATATATTTTTATCAAAATATACAATTTTAAATAACATTCCTCTTGAAACTCTAAAGGATTTGTGGGAAAGCTTATTTTGTACTTTTTACTGCGTTTTGGATCTACATAAGTTTAGAAAACTGGTTTTTTAATTTTTTTTTTCAAATTAAGGTTAAAAGTGTATCTTCTGTTTATTTATATCTGCATTACTTTTTTCGTGATTTTGTTCAGATTTTTTTTTTTACTTAAACAATATTGATTCATTTGGTAAGGTAGTAGCGAAAGCAACCATTTGTCAAACTCAGAACAATTGTATATCCAGTAAATCAATTTGGCTTAGTAACTATAAACTCGTTATTCTTCTAGTAATAAATGTACCAAGGTAAATAAACGTCATAAAATGATATATTGATCATTATTTTTTGATAGCTTCTTAATAAAAATCTCGGGGAATTTTCGTCCCTCACAAGGTCAAAATTGTTCCATTAAATCATGATCCTATAGGCAGATGAGAAAGCTAAATTACTGGTTACCAAGAAAACAACTGAACCGAAAAAATCTTCGTGTTAATATTAAATGATTTCATTGTCATTATAAGAAGACATCTTTCAGGTATAATACTACCGTTGGCTTATGATAATGATTTGGCGAAAAAAGTGAATATTTCCAAATGAAATTGCGTCTTCAAGATCAAGATTATCGAAATCATCTTCAAAAGAAAAGAAACAAACAGCAACCAAATAAAGTTAAAGAAAAAAAAAATGCGAATAATAATTTATAAAAATTCAAATGATAATAAATGTAATTTTTTCGAGTGATTTCATTATATACAAATTTTCAACCAGTATTCCAATGTATAAAAAATTAATAAAACCGACAAAAAATTATATTCTTATTGACGCAAAAACAAAAGCATCAGGTATCTGATGTGCCTGTAAATCTACCCAGTTGTGTACCGCACCTTCATGAAGTAACTTTAGCCTGTGTCTACAAAAACAAATGTAAAATGATCAGTCTGAAAATAGTAAATCAATGATGTATTTTTCGATTCTGAATAAAGTATTCTCAGAAAAATACATAACGAAAATAATTTATAAAAAAAATTGCACGAAATTCGACCAAATTGGTGGTGGTGAGCTGATGACGGTGTTCCAGACATCTTATCAAAGTAGACAAAGTCTCTTCGTAAAGAAGAACACCTTGACGGGGGGCCATTTACTATATGTGGTCTTGTTAAATTTAAAAAAAAAAAAGAAAAAAAACATACAAAACATTATGCTCGGATATTAAGCTAAAAATATAAATTGAAGCTACAATTCCAATATCTGGTTTAGTTTAAGTCGTTCGGTAGTAAAGATTAGTCTGAAATTATCCAAAACTATATTTTAAATCCACTAAAAGAATTTAAATAAATTTAAATTGTTTTTTGGCTTCAATACTTGAATGTACACAGAATATTATTTTCAAGCAGTTGTTCTCGCACAAGGCGGAAATAATTTTTAAATATGCTAAAATTTTGTACAATTGTTTTAAGTATAGTGCTAGGGTGTTGTTTCGCTAAGAAACTGCGTAAGAGTTTTTAACTAAAAGAGTTTTAGAACCTTCATAAAAAATAAAAAAATATTTTTGTGAAAAAAAATTAATCGTACATTTTTTTTTATTGTTGTTTTGTTTTTCAGCGAGTGACATACCTTTATGCAAAGTAGAAGATGTTGAGTGTATTGCAAAAGTCACCACACAGTTATTGCACACGCATCCGAATGGTCGACCCGAACTTGGAATTCCAGTTTTAGATCCGCTTCGCGTTGCTCATGTTAAAATAGATCAGGGTTCGACTGGGCCACTTAACCTGGATTTGAGCTTCAAGGATCTAGATGTGATTGGACTTTCAAAAATCGATGTTTACAAAGCTGTGTAGGTGGAGTTTAAGTTTTTTTTTTAAAATTTGGTTACCGAGTACTTGTTTTTACTATTCTTAGTAGTTAACATCAGTAGTTTTGACCAATCGTGAAAATATTTAATGGAAAAACTAACTATCGGTCAGAAAGTGATTCAAAAAAATCTAACATTTTACGTAATGTTCATTAACCGATTCGAGTGATTATAAAAAAGTATAATCGAATTATTTGGCTCCAATTGAATTTCTAAAAAGAAACTCGGATTTTAGTTTTAGATAGGGTATTTCGCAATTGATTTTTGAAAAAGGGCAGCATTCCTTATATTTAAAACTACATTACACCCTATAAATTCGTCTATGAATAATTCAATTTATAGTATTCGGTATACCACATTGCCATCAGCTAGTGATAACGATCTGATTCCAACATCGCTGTTACCTGAAACTACGTCTACTGAAATCAGTTGTTGTGCTACAGTGAGAATTAATTTCGTATCTAACCACATGTTTTTGCATAATGATAGTAATACTATCAGCTGATCCGTGTGCGATTGTCAACGCAAATGTATCAGTTGTAAATTATCACTTCTTTATCGCCGCGTCGTCGCATCTATTAGTCATCACCCATAAAGATATACACAGCAGCGATATCGGAATCAGTTCGTTATCAGTAGCTGATTGCAGTGTGGCATCTCGTTAAGAAACGTTATGCTAATGCGTATTCAAATGGTATGATTCTTTTATTTTCCGCCGAAATTAGTAATGGTTTTTCCTATTTTCGGCAAATTCTTTTGTTATCAAAGAGCTACGATCTTTACATCGAACGTTTTTAGTGATCTTGGATAATGTGTAAAAAGTTTTCCGCAAAATCGATCGAATTAGCATAAGGCACACAGTTTATAAATTTCTGCAGACCATTTCAACAGATTTGGTAATCAGAAAATATTTTCGAAATCAAATTTCAATTGTATTAATTTAAAGCAAATTTTGGTGCTGATCTTTATTTTATTTTTTAACTAGTGGCTTTGGCAAGGATCCAAAAACGAGTAAATTTGAATTTAATGCAAAGTTACCGCAATTGAGTTTCAAGGGCAAATACAGAGCCAACGGACGGATTTTGATTTTACCGATTCAAGGCGAAGGTGGCACAAGTATTGTTTTAGATGATGTTACTGCCGATATTAGATTTAAACCGACCGTGACTGAAAAAAATGGCCAACAATTTCTAGGCATTGATAAACTGAAAGTTCGACTCTCTCCGTCTAAGTAAATAAACATTTAATTGAAGAAAAATGATTTAATAAATAATCGTTTTGTGATTGTAGAATGTCTGTAAAATTGGAAAATTTATTCAATGGAGACAAAACTCTTGGTGATAACATGAACACATTTATTAATGAGAATTGGAAGGATGTATGGGAAGAACTTGCACCAGGTGTGAATTCTGCGATTGCCGAAATTCTGAAAAGTATTGTCAAGCATTTATTCACTAAGTTCTCATATGATGATATTTACGCTGACTAAGTGAAGTCATTTTCTTGTGATTAATTATTTTTTAAAAAACATGTTGTATTGTAATTCGTTTAAGAATAAAAATAAAATTTGTTAGTCCTTATTAAACCGAAAACCTTAAGGAATTTTTAATATACTATGCAAAACAAAAAATTCGACCTCACAGCCGTAACATAAGAGTAAGTTTGAATGAGAATTAAAAACAATATACATAATGCTTCAAAAGAATACTTTTAAATTGGTACACTAATTCAATCAAAAACTTGTCGAAATTAACACCAGAAACATAAATTTAAATAATATTATATATACTATATACTTATATAACTAAGTTATATACTTTTTAAATACGACGAAATCATTTCGGTGTTTCTTAAAAATTACTATATGATATTTTGTACGTCTTAAGAGGTTAAACCAGCAAAGACATCCGATGCTTTGCCATCGCATTATTTTGCGTTAACTGTTTTTATTTAAACCGCTGAAGGTTGAATCTTGGGTTAAAAAACTTTAGACCAACTTCATATGAAAGTTTTAGTGGTAATAAAAGTCATTTTTAATTTAAAATGGTTTCCACTTAATTTTTCGTCAGTACTGAACAATTACTTCCGAATTAATAAAAAATGACTGTAAAGACATTTATAAAAATATTTATTATTAAAACTTTATTGTAGTTAAATAGCAGTCGGTTAATAGTAGAGGAAAGAAGGTAAAATGCAATTAAATATTTAAAAAACGGAACTTCAATTAAATTTTAGGGAAATTTAAAAAAAATGTATTTGTTCAAGATTTTAAACAAATGTGTTCAATCAAACAAAAGGCAATTTAAAGTCTTAGAATGAAATGAAAATTAGTTTTTGTTAAAAAATACTACTGGCACATGATTTAGCACTCAACAATTAAGAAATTAAGCTATTAAAACCTTAATTGAATCTTTACGATAGTAGTTTTCATTTGCATTATTTTCTCTAATGAATCACGTAATAATGTGTATAAGCAACTGATTTTTCAATTTTTTACGGAAATCGTAATTTTATCCTTTTAAATGTGATTTCACGCATCACGTTACCATAAATGTCACTATAAAGATTTTACGAGCTTCAATGAGATAAGTGGAAAAAATGTAACCAAGCAGTTTTTAAGCTTTTAAATACAAATATGTATGTATGTACCTTGAACTTGAATAACACAAGTTTTGCTTTCTTCGAACCGCTTAAACTGGTTTCAAACCATTTTAGATATGTAAAAACTTTAACGAGACACATTAACTTGAAAATTGCAGGACCGGATTCTTTATTGAAAATGCATTTAAATTATAAAATATAATCACGGAGAACACTTGCTAATAAGTATCGTTGTTACTCATCTAACCTTGATCCATTACCTATAAATACCAGTGTAAAATAATCTAGAAACTTAATCAGATTTTAGCCTAAGAACATTTTAAACTATCTTTTAAGCAACAGCTTCCAATTAATATGATTGCAGTTTTATTGTGCAGCACAATTTTGTTTAGTGGAGTGTTGAGCGCCAAATTTCGTAGGTTTCTGTCCGTTTGTTAAGAAACAATAATTATCCTAAATGGTGTTTTATATAAAATTTAGCGGATAAACATAAATATTCAAAACAAATGTAATCCAACAATTTGAAACGATTTAACATAGTTAATAAGAAAAAAGTGGTACATATTCCGGTTAAAATTAGATTGGTGAATAATTCGGCATAGTGATTTAGTTTTTTTAGTAGTTTCAAAACAAATAAAATAGCTACCAATTCAATCAGAAACTCAAAATGTAGAGGTAGCTCATAAAAGTTTAAAAAAATACACTGAAAACCGCTAAATCTACATAAAATTCAAATAAAGTTATGTAAAATTTGTAATTAAATATTTGTTAGGTGCTAGCAAATTTCAATGAACTCTTGCCTGAGGTTAAGATCGAAACACTTGATATCTACTTTTATGTGGCTTCTCTATCTAATTAACACAAAATCGTTTGAATATTAATGGGATCTGCAGTTGATAGATATTTCGACTTTGACATTGATAGCTACTTGCTACAAGGTGTAATATTCACCTTTAGAAAATGAGCTTCGGTTAAACGCAATTAATTTATTACTTAAATCATAATTCAAACGAGTAAGTTTAACTCTCTTTTTTCATATTATTTCGTAGCCGCCGATGTTAATCGATGTAAATATGAAGACACTGAATGCATAAAAAATACAATTAACTATTTATTTAGGAACAAACCTGATGGTAATATTGAATTGTGTTTGAGATTTCAACATTTATTATACCTAGTGCAAATTTTAAACTTATAGGCTATCCAGAGATGAACCTTGTTAGTTTCAATCCTCTGAAAATTACATCGATTAATATTAAACAAGGTGAAGAGAGTCCAGTGAACATCGATCTAAAATTTAAAAATAGTGACCTTTTCGGCATCGAAAGTATTAGAGCCAATAAAATTATGTAAGTTATCTTCTTTTTATTGCTACATTTGTTATACACGCTAGGGTGACGCCAAAACGAGGTATATTGCATTTATTTTAAAATAAATATCGTATTGTAAAAGAAATGCTTTATTATCGTAAAAAAAACTTTCTGCAACTGTGTGATAAAACTGAAACTTAGTATTATGTTAAGCCTAAACCCCAATTACGCGTTCGTGCGTGCGGCATGATTTTGTTCTGGCATCTAGAAGTTGTCACCGCGTCTAAAAGTAGAAACTGAGCCTACTCTACGCGGCACAGACGCGGCAACGCGTCTGAGCAACGCGCAATTATACATTTACTCATTTAAATGCGTAGTTTTTACCTTCACCGCGTGGGTGCTGCACGCACGAACGCGTAATTGGGGTTTAGGCTTTATGTAGAAACTCAAATTGTACGGGTAGCTTAAGTTCTGCTTTTTTTTTTGTTGAGACCACTTTTTATACAGAATTTTCCAGTTTAAACCGAATTTTCATAATTATCTTATTTCCTAGTGAACATAATTTTTTGAATAACAACTATACTTTCTTTCTGTATTGATGTTGTTTGTTAAAAAAATCTATTTAATCTACTTGCTTTCCATCCAGTGGATTTGGCAAAGATTTGATGGGGAAACATGAAATTCAGCTCTCATCCGATGCAGTCACTTTGCTTGGACCCTATGACGTTAAGGGTAGGATTCTTATTTTACCAATTTCAGGCAATGGTATTAGCAATATAACTTTAGGTAAATATTGTGTAATTTTTTTGAGTCTTAATGTCTAATAATTTCTCCAAAAAACAGCAAATCCTCTTCTAAAAATGTCATTTATGGGAACACCAATAAAAAACAAGAACAACAAAGTGTACATGCAAACGAAGAACTTTAAATTTGATATTTCCACAACACGAATGTATATGAATTTAGATAATTTATTTAACGGTGACAAGATACTTGGCGATAATATGAATGTTTTCTTGAATGAAAATTGGCAGGACATTTTTAAGGAAGTTAAGGGCTCTATTACTGAAGCATTTGGACTTATTTTTGAAAGCATGATGAATAATGTATTCGCCAAATTCCCGTACGAGGAACTTTTTCTTCCCGAGTAAAATTTTAAGTTGAAAAGAAGTAATACTAGTTGTTGTAAGTGTAAAGTTTAATCGTAAATAATTTGGTTACATTTTAATAAGATGTACAAAGTTTGTGTCATTGTATCTAAAAATATTGTAATTTTTATTAAAGATCGATAACATTTAATTTTACAAGGTTGTGTTTTATAAAGCAAAGTAGTATACTTGTATTTAGTTCATCTAACGGTGTAAAAATGGCAAATCTTTCGCTTATATTAAAAAGCCTCTCAAGTAGTAATATTAAAAATGTACCTTATTTACATACACATTTCAAATCTCCTACATAAAAAATTTGAAAAAAAAATTGAATTTAACTTGCTATCAGGCGTAATATTTATATGGCCAAGATATGAGGTACATGGACATCGGCTGGTTCCAGAGGGTTCGCAAAATCTGACCAAAAAAAAATGGCGGTAACCAAATTTTGAAAACATTGCGAGGTGTGAACAAAAAATATCTCGAATTTATATTAACGAAATAATAGCTACCTGTAATTTAATTCTGAATGTATTTTGGTGTTTGATTTGGCACTTATGTTAGCTCAAGTTCTTTGTAGAATCAAAAAAAACTTTTTGTAGTCATTTGATGTTTAAGTGGCATTTAAATTTTTTTTGGGAAAAACAACTTAAGTGCTTAAACACGTTAGCTGCCGTGTGGTAGTTCACACGTGTTTTTAAATATGAAGCCGTATGTACCATCGGAGGGTCACATTCTTGATTCTGCATCAGCATATATTATACACTAACAATCACTATGAACTGGTATTTACAGTTGGGCACTTTAGTAATAATTTTGTTTTTATATAAAGGCAGCCAACGTGTTAAAAGTAGGGGGACACTATATTTTCGGCTAACCTTTAATACTGCTACCGCGTTTTATTTGAAGCTTTTATTATTATGGATATCGATTTGGATTAGAAAAATTTTCGCCTGTTTCGCAAATTGTTCACTTTTGATCTCTTATAAGTTTATTAGTGTGGTTTTCGAGAATTGATTTTGCGATACACTTTATGTCCACATTTACAATAGTATGGTGGGATGCGCGAGAAAAACTTAGCTCGCTAGGTGGTACGCCACCGAAATAGGTTGGCCAACACTGGCCGTTGATTAGTAAAAGATTTTTTATGAAGTGATAGATCAGTTGCGCTTTATGATTTTAGCAAAAATGATGTTTACGATTTTTTTTTCAAAACTAAAAGCTTTATAAGAGATTATATGAATTACATGTAAAAAATTTTCTATGGGGTGCAATCAATTCGATAAAATGGCTATTCAATTGCTATCAAGATTAAAACTTTAAAAATCTTATAACCAAATAGGTATCGTATTTATTTGTCGTTTAGAGAAACATCTGGCAGAGGAATATGTGGAAACTAAATAGAATTTTCAGTAATTAAGATTTTTGTAGTTAAAAAAGCTAAAGCTAAAAAAGAGGTAAACATATAAGTAATCATTCTTTCGATAAGTAAAAATATTTACAATATACTTTTAAGGGAAACCACTTAAAAGTCATTTCTTTAATTTAATTAACATTAATTATCATAGAAAATCTCACAAATCACTCAAATTTTGCCGTAATTGCCAAATTCACAAACAGCTCAATCGATCAAATTCATGATATAAAAACGTTTTGTGATACCCGGTTAAAGGTTAATTCACAACATCAAGCAAATGATGAATCTTGTTTTGTATTCATCTTGAACTTGAAAATAAGTTTTGCTTTCCTTCAATAGCAAATATTTTTCCTTTCTATACTCTTTCGTTAAAAACGTTTCCATTGAACAAAACCGGATTTTCCAAAATGGTTTTTACTTTGATTTCTTCGATTTTTTAAACCTTTTTTTATTTTATTCAAATAAAAGGTACTAGCCAAAGACTCTAGCCAAAGACTTTTTTTTAGCATCGATAGTCAACCTTGGTTTATTACCTATAAATACCGGTGTAAAAAATCCAGAAACTCAATCTTTTCGATCAACTGTTCAAAATACCAAGTTTTTCGAAGTTTTGTTTTGTAGAATTCAGATTTTCTACAATTGACAATAATTTATTCTATTTATTAATGTGAAGTTGATAACATTGATCAATATTTCTATAAAATTTCTTAATTATTTTATTTATTTACCAACATGCAGCAAAAGTTATTTTCATTATTTGTGTGCATCGGACTTCTATTTAGTGGATCACAAAGTGCTAAATTCCGTAAGTTGTTTTTGGCAAGAAGTGATAACCAGCCGGCATTCTGCTTTTTCAACGAAATTTCAGTTCAGTTACTTACCTAAAGTGGCTTATATATATTTTTTTTAAATAAATAGAATAAATTAAATAGCCGAAAGATATTTAAAAAAATTGACTCCAAGGGAAATGTTAAATTAATTTTCTGAAACAAAATTTTGTGCTGTTTGGTTTTTTTTTTGAAAAATTAATAATTAGACATTTATTATCGTGATCAATAAATATACAAGTTTGATTTTATTTTGGCAGACATAAAATATATTTATTTAAAATGACATAAATTTTTACGACTATGCGCCCATGAAAGAGATAATATTGCAATAGAAACAAAAACAAATTATCCAAAAAATATCTAAAACAAAAAACTAGAAAAACACCTTTAACATATCTTATCGTGCACAAAATAACTTCAACCTCCAATACCAGTCTACACATTTTATGACCACCTTCTATTGATTTTTGTAATTTTTTTTTTTTGATTCGAATGACGTTAAGTTTAGATTTTATAAGAATTGAGTACCAAAGTAAAATTTATATACACATACAACAGTAGCTAATTTTACGTTTTTTTTTGAATATTTTACTACTGTAAAAATAACTTTATTATTATCTTTTTAATTTATTCAATGGTGTATACTATTTTGGAAATTTTAAAGCCAGATGGAACCGTTAACAAATTTTAAATTGACACATCATATGGATTTTATTCAAGTTTTTTTTTCGGATCATCAAACAAGTTGATAGCTTTTCTAGAAGACGTTTATTATTTAAAACCGCTCGTTTAACGTTTAATTTGTTGCTATATTTGGTTTAAAATATCAATCAATATTACAAAAAAATATATATTAAAAAGATGCCATTCATAAATTTTTCACATATCAGCAGAAATCTCAATATATTGAAAAGCATACATAAAAGAAGTTTCCCATACAGATTGTTAAGAATAAAGCCTAGTGAAATTTTTTTTGAAAACATTGTTTCTTATAAATTACTTTTTGTAATAATTCAGAAAATTACTTTTTTTTATATAGCGGATGACCTTCAACAGTGTAAATATGGCGACAGCGAATGCATAAAGAATACAATTAATGATATATTCACAAGAAAGTCAGAAGGTATTATTTCTAATTTCTGCCAAAAAAACGTGATATTTTTATTGGGCCATTTTCGGTATGTTTTTTTTAGGTTACTCAGAGATAAACCTTGTAAGTTTGAACCCTTTGGAGATTAAAAACATTAAAATAAAACAAGGGACTGAAAGTCCTGTTAACATTGATCTCAATTTCAAAGATAGTAAAATATTCGGCATTGATACGTTGAGAGCTTCAAAAGTTATGTAAGTCAAAAATCATTTCCATGTTTTTATCTCCATCATTCGGAGAAATCTGTAAAACTAATCGAAATATTTGCTCCCTAATTTAGAGGTTTTGAAAAGGATTTAGCACAGAAGCACGAAATTCATTTCAAAGGAGACATAGTGACGCTTTTTGGTGGTTATGACATTAAAGGAAGGATCCTTGTTTTACCAATTTCTGGTTCCGGAGTTAGTAACATAACAATGGGTATTTTTTTCATTATATAATATTAGTCTTTTTTTTTAAAAAATCAAAACTTCCATTGTTAGTTAATCCAAATCTAAAATTGACATTCTATGGAAAAGCACTAGAAAAAAATGATAAAACCTACATGCAGCTTAAAGACACAAAACTTACGTTTACCATAACACGAATGTATATGAATTTGGATAACTTATTTAATGGTGACAAAACACTTGGTGATAACATGAATTTATTCTTAAACGAGAATTGGCAGGACATTTTTAATGAAGTTAAGGGCTCTATTTCTGAAGCATTCGCATTAATTTTTGAAAGTGTTATCAACAATGTATTTTTGAAATTCCCCTATGAGGATCTATTTACCAAAGAATGATCTATTCTTGTCTATAAAAAAGTGATATATCTTTAATTCTAATACTAATATAAGATGTTGTTTTTCTTTTATAAGAAGTATTTTTGTAACGATAATAAATTTGTTTTCAAAATAATAAAAGTTTTATATTGCTAAATTAGACTTCACTACTCTTTGGGAGGTCAGAAATGAAGTCCCTGCTATTACAACAATAAAAAAATAAATAGAAAACAAGATATACATAAAAAAAAATCAACTTAACTTTAAAATTTTGATTTTATTAAAATTAATTGATTATATGGAAAATTTAAAAATACCCGATTCATTAAATCCTTTAACATTTCAACTATATGTGGCTTAAACACTGGAAAAGCTTCTTTCCAAAGCTCCATAGAATTTTGGTTTAAGAATTCATGCATTACTTCCACTGCAAATGCATTCCTTCCAACTAATAAATTTGAGATATTCAATTTCACTCTGAAAAAAATCAGGTTATTTTTTCTTTGACTTTTAAAAGTTTATAGAAAGATGGTAAGTATTGCATAAAGTTAAGAATTACCTTTCTGGATTTATATTAAGATCAATATCACGAATGTACAAAAAATTCTCTTCATTTTTGTTTAAAACGGTTGGAATCAATCTCATTCCAATACTAACATTTTCTAACGTCGTATTAAAAGTTCCCTCTCCATCCACTGGCATAAAAAATAGCCTCCCAACGGCTTTATAATTTCCGATTAAACTCAAACTGGGAATTTTCGAGTGAATTTCAAATGAACTAGTTTCAGGATTTGATCCAAATCCACTGAAATTCAAAAATCAATCAAAATTTGAGTATAAATACTAGAATTTTTGAAAAGTTTTTTTTTTTAATGACTTACACGACTTTAAGAATTTTGGCACCAGGAATACCGAAAGCTTTTACACTTTTTGTACTTATATTAACATCTAACAGCCCTGCATTGGTTTGGTTCACATCGATATTTTTTAGTAGCAACGGATCCAATGGTATCAAATGTATTCCTTCGTAACCATTTCGATATTTTAGTACAACTTGTTTGATTCTTTCTTGTAGACACTCAGTATCGTCAGCAAAACATCTCCGAATATCACTAGCTGGAAGAAATCACAATAATATAATCACGAAATATGAACAAAAACAAGTTATTAACGAAATGCTGCCGTTGAACAATTTACGCAAATAATTATCGACACTGCCACCTCAATTAAAATATTTTTTTGCGGAAATTTCATTATATCACAAGATCAAATTCACTAATGAAAATTAAACAAACTCTATAATAAATAGCAGCAGCAAAGAATTTTCTACCTTTATATAGTAAAAAATAGATTCATTGTCCAGGGACTACTTGTAAAACCTAAATATAATTTAGCAATGTAATTTTGCAACAAAAATAATAAATAATGAGTATAGGTACCTGGCATACTTTTTTACAAATACAAAAAATACGACTAATAATAAAAAAATTTTATCTAATTGTAAATACTATTCTAGAAACCTCTAAAATAAAAAAAATATGTGTCAATGGATATAAATTTATTTACATGACCTAGGAATTAGACAGATTGTTAGATAAAAATTTTGTACAAAATCCATTTTCATGTGTGTTTCCATACAAAATACACAGAGATACTTGTAGCTTTTGATATCTTTAATTTACTAATGATAAATTCTCTTCACGTAATTTATGTTGCATTAAAATTAGTTCCAAGATTATTCACTTAAGAATACCTTCAATTTTTGTACATTTATTACATGCCTTGTATTTTTCATAGGAAACAATTTGAAATATACCACAGCCTCGACTCGTATTTTCGAAGCTAAAAATTGAAAATGTTTAATGAAAAAAAGAGATTATTAATTTAAAAAAAAAAATATGAAAATACAAGATCCGATATGGATTGACTAGTTTTGTAAAGTTTAAACGATAATGAGAAATAGTTAAATATTATTCTAAGAAAAATGCGTTAATGGCCTTTTAGTGCGCATTATCACTAAAGTATTATACAAAAGTAAAAAAAATGAATTTACAAAGAATTGAATTTATAAAAAAAATGTTTTTTAACGAATGCAGACTAAATTTCAGTAGGTACACTTCTCAAATAAATTATTTGACTACAAGTAGTTGTAGAACCAGTTTAATTTTTTACATAATTCTAATTTGATGCTACGATTTAAAAAATATGTGCATATTGGTGGTATTAGATAATTATGTGACCTTGAATAATTTTTATATAAATAAAAATTACCCTCTTCTTTCCAACTTAGTTAAAATCGAAAAATTCAAAGTATAATTTATCATCGGTTAATATCGAATATGAAGGATTTATTTGGAGTGTTAATATTTTGTTTAATTTCCCTTTCAGCAGCGAAATTTCGTACGTTTCCCGATTCTATTGTATTTAAAACATATTTAGTGATTTAAATAATAATAATAATATTTTATTTTATTGAATGTTTCATCATACATAATATATATAATTATTTTATTTTCTACAAGTTTTAGCCTCAGGCTGTTTAGTGATTTAAATAATATCGTAAATTCAAAAGAATAATTTTTTGCTGCTTCATTTCCATTGAAATATCAAAAACTTTAAATAGGCATTGAAGCTTTAAATTCCTAATAATACTATTTTGTATGCCCCTAGAATTTTAAATAATAAATATTGATTTTACCTTTTTATTAGGGCATTTAAAAATAATTCTGGCAAATAGATCAGTGTATGTTTTTATGACTTACTAATTTATTTCTACTATCATTTTTAGCTTCACAAGCGTTAGAAAGATGTAAATATGAGGACACCGAATGTATTAAAGAAAAAATGAATTTTGTTTTACATACCAAGTCTGACGGTTTTCCAGAGTTGAAATTTCCGAAATTTGACCCTTTCCCAGTCACTTTAATGCAGTTCATCCAAAGGGGCGAGAATAATCAGGTTCTTTTAGATTTAAAGCTCAAAGATTTGATTATATCTGGTCTGAAAGATTTTGAAATAGTGAAAGTGAAGTAAGTTTAATCTTCCAATGCACATTTTTTCTACTAACAAGGTATTAATTCGATTAGAGGATTCGGCAAGGATATGGCAGAAAAACACTCAATTCAGTTCAAAGGACCAATACTCGGCATAGTCGGAGGCTATGAAGCCGAAGGACGATTGCTGTTCATACCACTAAATGGGAAGGGACCAGTAAATGCCACGTTACGTAAGAGTGTTTTTTTTGTTTTCAAGTTTTAATAGTAACAAAAAAAAATACTATCTACTACAGATGGCTTTGAAGCTAGGGCAAGTTGGACAGGACATCCAGATGAAAGAGATGGAAAAACTTATATGCAAATTCAAAATTGGAAATTCGCTTTCAGTTTCGAGAGGCCTGAGGTTCTTTTAGACAATTTATTTAATGGTGATAAAGCACTCTCAGACACAACCAATCAGCTAATCAATCAAAATTGGAAAATTATATTCCAAGAATTAAGAGAAATTGTATACGATGCGTTTGGCAAAGTATTTAAAAATTTCTTCGATTATTTCTTTGCTCAATATCCTTATGATCAATTACTTATAGAATAAATGATTTTGGTATAAATAAGATAATGTTTGTATTTGTTTATGTTGTCAGGAAATGTTGAAATGCCCTCATTGTTTTCTTTACAAATTTCCCTGACCTCTATCCTGACTTCTCAGATGTAAAGGGTAAAATATCTTTCTGAGAAAAAGTAAATTTAAAATCTTCCAATGCCATTTACTATTTACCATCGCGTTCCACAGAAGTTCCATTCTATGTAAATGTCACTTAAATGTTTGTTTTATGTTGGTTTAAAAAATCCATGTTTGTTTTTTTAAACTCATACGAAAAAAAATCGTATTAAAAAAAAAGGTGGCTTCGATTTATTTAAACAAAAATTAATCAAACTGGTTTGTTAAGAATCCTAGTATATAGCAAAAATGGAAATTGCCACACACGACATTCTAAAATTTACTTTCATATGCAAATATGCACAATATTTGAGAATTTATGAATATATTTTAATAGATTTGAATGACGCTAAGATTTTAATATAAAAGGAACCTAGAGAAAGAAATACGTTCAGTTATTAACATTTTTCCAAGGTGCAAATAAATAAAATGAACACAAAAGTGTGGATTTTACTGGGTTTGTCGATAGTGGATAAACTATGTATGCTTAAAAATATTTGTATCTTACAGCATTTCAACATTCAATTAATCACAACACGTTGATTTTGTAACCATTTAAAAGGGTAAGAAACAGCCTTATCTAAACATATTTAAGCCGAATAATAAGAATATAGTAAAATTAAATTGATTTATTAGTAGAACGTATTATCGTAAGAACAACTATCATTATTAACTAAAATACGATAGTGCAACACTTAACATGATTAACTTTAAGAAAATAAAGAAAAGTTCATTTTTATTAGTAATCAAAGAATATTGTATAATCACTAAAATCTTTAAAAAAGCACACCAAAACTTTTGTTTAAATGGAAAAAAACATAATCAGGTAATATGTGAAACCATGATCGTGTATTTAATAAGGCTTTGAAACTCGTATTTTTTAATTAGTATATATTTAAATTCGATTGTTAAAATTAAGAAATTTTGAAAGAATGATTCAAACTGGTTTATTTAAGAATCCTAGTCTAGAACTAGAACTAAAATTTATTGAACTTCATATGCAAATTTGCATATTTCTTATAATGTTTCATGGACAATTTGTAAAATTTTGAAAGCTCAGATGACGTCAGAACGTTAATATAAAAGGAGTCTGTGGCAAAGGAATAGGTTTAGTTATTGGCAAATTTTAAACGCGAAAATGATCAAAATGACGACAAAAGTGTTGCTTTTACTTGGTTTATCGATAGTGTGTTATGTGAATTTTGTTTCTGCCGATGAATATCGTAAGAATATTCGATTGGCATTTTATAAAATAGCATAGTTAGGATTTTTAGATATTGGTTTCAAATTGTAAATTAAAATAGTAAAGATTTATTAAAATAGAAAATTTCATTTTCTCTTCAAAATTGCTAGTATTTTACCATTTTATATAAGTCAAGTGACCATTTCTTAATTTCAGCTCAATATACGTTACCAAGATGTCATTTTGAGGATGTGAAATGCATCCAAGAGCGAACAAATTTTGTTATCACAAAAAAATATGATGGTAAGTTTATAAAACATTGTTTTACAACTTCCTCTCTTTTTAATATTTATTATCTGTCAAAATTTGAATATGAAAGCTAAAATTAAACTTTATAGTTACGGATCGAAATATTTAATATATTCGAGAAAATTTTAAAGGTTTTCCGGCTTTGAAACTACCAACATTTGAACCCTTAAAGGGGGATAACATGCACTTTTTGATCAAAAGAAATGGTGAAGTTGAAATTGATGAAACACTAACAAATGTTGAATTTCATGGTATCAGTCAAACAACAGTAACAAATGTCGAGTAAGTGTGGAAAATCCAGCAAAATTTCTTAATATTTAAAAAAAACGGTTTTTAGAGGGTTTAAGAAAACAATTAGCGGCCCATATAAGGCTGAAGCTATAACTCCAAAACTTGAGATATTTGCTGACTATGTGACAAAAGGAAAAATTTTAGGCGAACAACCATTCGATGGACAAGGAAAAGTGAACATTACTTTTAGTAACAATATATCCTAGTGCTTGAAATAATTCTAAAATTAATCCGTTCCATTTTTCAGTTGATTACAAAGTGACAATGACTTGGAATGGGGTTCCACTGGAACGCAATGGTAAAAAGTACATGACGGTAAAAGATTTTAAATACACTTTTACACATAAAGATTTTGATGTCTACTACGATAATTTGTTTGATGGAAATAAAGCTTTAAGTGATGAAACTCACAAATATATCAAAGATAACTGGCCACGAATTTTTAAAGAGTATCGCGAAGATGTAGATCCAGAATTTGGTAAAATTTTCAATAACTTATTAAGTTTTTTCTTTGCTCAGTTCAATTATGAAGAATTATTTGTGGAATAAAATAATAAATATCTATGAAAAATATGTTTTCAGTTTTTTTTAAATATGAGAATTCTTGCAGGATGAGATTTGAAGTCAAATAATTGAAATTTTACATATTTGATTACAGTTTTCAGTTAATTTCAAATATTCTTTTTAATAAATGACTCTATCAACATTTATGCTGACATTTCATTTAAAAATCAACTGCTACACTGCCATCTCTTAGAAAATCACAGCAGAAACTTTATTTTTTGCATAAAGCACAAAAAAAAGCTTTTAAAGGCACACAACATTTTTTGGGCGGGTAAAGTTTCGTGATATTGCGTTGTATATCTAAACGTCGTATATCGAGGTCTTGTATATTTTTTGATACTTTTATGTACGAGTATATACATTGTGAAAATGAAAAAGCTGCAAATTTTGAAAAATGGCTCTATTTAGAATAGATTTTTTTGTAAATACATATAGCGTTGTAATCGATTTTTTTTGGTTGCCTATCGAAGTCGAGAAGAAAACATCGAGCGTTGTATATCGAAACGTTTCATACCGAGGTGTTGTAAATAGAGGGTCGTCTGTACTTTACTATTGTTCTTGGTAAAGCTATGCAAATATGACTAATGTTTAATAGTTTATGTATGTGCGGCTGCACTTCAAACAAGTAAAATGCTTTAACAAATTATTTAGTGAAATGCATCTCCAATGTAAGTCTGTCCGCATATAAAAACGACACAAGGTCTGAAATTCTGAGTCAAACTTGTACTCCATACCAGTGAAGGTGGTAGCATTTTTAGTTTACCGATCTTTTTGTTTAAATTTGACCTCTATTAAAATAAGTGTGGTTGTATTTAATACTGGAAATATAAAATGAAAGGATACATGCAATTTATAGCGTTTGTACCAATTTTATTCTTACTTGGTACTAGTGCAAAATATCGTAAGTTTTTTTTTTCTATTGATAAAATTTAAACACTATGTGCAAAATAAACGTATATTGAATTTAAATCATTTTGATAAGGACCAAGTTTTCAACGTTACGTCTGTAAGAAATTGTGCAAAAGTTTTGTGGCTGTTAACCTTTGTTTAAAAAATCATAAAAAGAAACTCGCGAAACATCATATTAAGAAATTAAAAAACTTCTTCAAATATTTTAAAACAGTATATTGTACTCTAGGCTGGTAGAAAAATTTTTACACTAAAAAGTGTTTGCGGATGAAAGTTTGCTGACCTTTTTATGTCATATTACTGATTTGTTTTAGTTCCATCCCTAAAAACTTCCAACTCAGCTTTCAAGTAATTATATTCTTCACAACAGTTTTGTACACGTTTTCCATAATCAATAGGGGCTTGAACCCTGCCCGCTTTGCAAATTATAAGATCATTTGATCTATACTCTTAACTGTTAAGAACGTTTTATTCGAATTTTTAATCGTGTCGCCGAAAAATTCAGCATGAGCGGGAAAAGAAGGAAAATATACAAAGCTTTATTTTAAAGTTTAGTTCAAATGGTCAAAACAAGCAAACGATATGTAGATAAAACGAGTTTTTTTTTCTTTTTGGAAGTTTTGCCTTTAAGCCAATGTTCTTCACAGCACAAAAATAAAGTCCAATCGTGTTTATCATAAAAGAAAATACAATAGATTTGCATGCTAACAGTTAAAATATTAATTATGGTAATTAATCTCTCACACAGACGTCGTATCTGAACAATTCAAATTTTCTGCTTAAATATTGTCGTTTATATAATAATTTACATGTCATTTACGATTCACCTAGCAAAGGTCAGTTAAAAGATAATTAACTATAGTTCAAGAAAATAATTTTTGTCTGCTAGAATAAATATGTATTTCTGAATTGCACACAACAATAAATAAAAATAAAAAACAAACTATTAATTTCATCAAGGGTGAAATTTTTAGTCTAACGATTTAAAATTATAGATATAAAATTATAGAGTTGATTGATTTCACACCAATTTGGTAAATTAATTTTCTATGAAAATTTCGAAGTCATTACCATATTCACTACCTAATTTTTATAATAAAAAGGTAACAAGTTTAAAAAAAATATTCTTCCTTCAGTAGTTATACCAGACTGTGTACATAAAAGCTAAGGAAATAATTAAATGGTGTTAATTTACTAATTTTAGATTAATCCTAATTTATTCATCTAAAATAGACTTTCTGTCTACCGTAAAAATAGATTTTTTTTAAATACTTTGAATTGATAATTATATTTTAGTATATTTATATATGTCAGGAAAGAATACTTCTACATGCAGACCTAGTCGGAGAGTAACTAACTGAAAAATAAATGTGAAGCATTCTTCTTCGGTAAATTTGAGTTTCTGTACAAAAACTGGTGGCGACATATGACTCCGCGGACTCAAAGGGTTAAAAAAATATAAAAACACTAACAAGCGCAAATTAACTGCAAAGTATATTGGATTGAAGGCATAAAACATCTCTCAATCCTTCTTATAAAAAAGATCTTATCTTAATTGCACATTGTTTTTTGCGGGTCTTAAATTCCCATTGCAATTTTAGTAGACATTGAAATTTAATAGACAATGAAAGCGAATTTATGTAATTCTGCATTATAGTAGTCGATTATTTTTAGTATTTTATTATACCTGAACTGGTAATAAGGCCTAATTTAATCAAAAAGGTATAATTTAAAGTCTTTAATTAATACTGATAAAAAATATGTTTTATAGCTTTGATAAAAAGAAAAAAATTGGCTTTAGATGTGACGCATTTTGTTTAAACGAAAGCTCAAAGAGAGAGAAATAAGAAAAAATAAGTGTTTTTTAGAACTGTATCAAATATCAAGCTTTTATTTTAAGTAGCAGTGCTGCAGAGTAATTGAAGATAAGAAACAACACAATTTTTCATAGATCTTTTAAAATGTATGGAAAATACTGTTTAGTCATGAATCTCAATCAATTAATGTTATGCGTCAAAATATAAATCAAAATAATAAGGATTCTCATCTTTAATCTTTGGTAATATCTAAAAGTAAAAACCCTAATTCATTCAAAACAGTGAATCTTTTACCCATACTTTTTTTTCTCACAACTTTCTTTAACATGACAACAGAAAATTCTCTTATTAATAAAAATTAAATTTTTTTAGCTGAAGATCTTCCCAAATGCAAGGCAGGCGATCAAGAATGTTTACCGAACGCAATTAACACCATTTTAAGGAAAACTCATAACGGACACCATGGACTAAATATTGTGACAAATGAGAAAAATTTAAACCAAACATTTTATAATTGTAAAAACATTCTTAGGTCGCATTTGATCCACTACGAATAAAAACGTTTATCATCGAGCAAGATCCAAACAGTCCCGTCAATATTAAACTAACATTTTCTAATGTTGATTTAACGGGACTTTCTAATGCTGATGTGTATAAAACTGTGTTAGTATTCCACTTTTTTTTTATAAAATCGATTTGCAAAGCAGTATTATATTTCAGAGGGTTCGAAAAAGATCCGAAAAATTCCTCATTTGAAATCTACGCGAAACTTTCAACGTTCTCTTTTATTGGGCAATACGAAGTCAAAGGCAATGTCTTAATTCTCCCAATTATTGGAACAGGAAACTCTAATTTAACATTTGGTAAGAGATTTTGTTTAATTCATATCTTAGTAACATATTTTCATTTATTTTTAAAACACTGAGTTACAATAATACAAATTTATGGTATTTTTCAGAAAATATTTCATAATTTTTATTTACAACTAACTTGCAAACCTGTCATTGCATGGATAGGTTTTTTTTATGATTAAAAAGACTCAAAAATAACTTGAAATTTTTATCCTTTCAGGACTTCCGTTTCGAATTTTGCAAATTCAAACACAATTTCAAGATTTTAGAAATTTAAGCTCATTACATAGCGTAACGATATATTACTTTTGTGAAATTTTTTACAAACGTTCATTAATCATATTTTGATTCTATTATTTTTTAAATTTACAGATAATGTGGATGTTTCCCTTAAATTCATGCCCAATGCTGTAGAAGTAAGAGATGGAAATGAATATCTGAACTTACGGAAAGTAGTCGTGAGATTTTCAACAACGAGAATGCATTTTGATCTCGATAATCTTTTTAATGGCGATAAAGCATTAACAGAGAACATGAATTTGTTTCTTAACGAAAACTGGGAATCGATATTTAAGGAGGTTAGACAAGCAATTTTTGATGCAATTGGAGAAGTATTTCTACAAGTAATAAGTGCAACATTCAAAAAACATCCGTATGAAACGTTATTTTTGATTGATGACGTAAATCATGAGATGTCAAAAATATAAAAATGAAAGGTCTTGTAAGTCTCTAATTAACTGAAAATATGTATTTTAGGTTGACTAATTTAGTTTTTTTTTAAATCTGCTGACTGCGTCTAAATGTCAAAATTCCAAATTTTCGCAGGAAATGTCCTTTTCTTTAGATTTGAGATATAGGGTTAAAGATTTTAATTAGCTCTAACGGTTCTTGAATAAGCGTCGGTGTGAAACCAAAAATAAGAAACATGCAAATAGGAAATGGTTTTTCAAACCAACTTAAACATTTATTCATTTGTTAAATTGCACAAAATAAAAATTTAATACAAAATAATTCAATTTTAGATTATATTTCACATCTTTTTTACTAGTTTTAAAAATGAATTTTTACATCTTAAAAATAGTTTTATAGAAAATTACTTAGAAAAATACTATAACAAATATACAAATTGCTACAAAAGTGAAAGGTAAACAATCCAAAATATATATTTTAAAAAAGATATATTGAACAAATACAATAAACATCAATCTAGAAGTGAGATACATGTAAATAATTTTTAAATAAGCTACAAGATTTTTTTTCTTGACATATTGGAACTGATTGAAAATTAATAAGTTAAATTAGGAATTAATAGAATATAGTATATGAAAAATTACTGAATAAAACAGTTATGTAAAAACATTTTTCTAGTAAAGATTTTTTTTATGTAAAAAATTGATATTAAATAGTTACGGATAAAATTTTATATTTGGTTTTTAGTTAATAAAATTTTTAGCGTTAAATAAAGAAATGTATTCGTATAGCATATAGGAAACGACGTAACTTCTAGTTTTAATTTAGGATCCCACAAACATCTGCCGATTAATGAGCCTCTTTGTTGATAATTTTTCCTTCAGAACATAGAATATCAGTGCTACATATCTGATGGTAAATATTACATCGTCAAGGACCCTTTCGACATTTTGATATTCTAAAAAAACATGATGCTGGACTTATAAGTTTCAATTTCAATATCGGATTAATTTAAACTTACCGGTTTTGTTAACTTTTCCATCGCAGATACTTAAATTTTCCAATTTATATAATCTTTCAATTGAAATCTTTAAAGAAGCTCTTAGAGCTGTGGAGTTTTGCCTCATTTCATCATCAAAGATTTGGTTATTTTCAGCCAGTTGAAAAGTGTTCTCTATCAAATCATGCTCAATAAACAAGCAGTTGCGCGCAAAACAGAAATGCTCGAAAATATTATCGAATTTTGAATATAGCTTGTAGTCTTCGCATCCGCTCAAAGGCACTGACAATAAATGGCAGTCGATCCATTGGCGCTCCTTGCAGACTTCGGTTAGGAAATCATATAAGCGAGTAAATTTCCCGATAATAACGTCAAGGTTTTTTACAGCTTTGCTAAATTTTGAAAAAGGTGTAGTTCAATATTTTCGAAAATTATCAACTTACAGTTTTTGACCAATTTCCACCTTTTTCCATAATTTTGCAGTCTTTTCTACTTTCACAGGGGGTTGTCTGTCTAATTTGCCCTAAACGAGAATATGATTTGAAGAATTAAAAATCAGTTGTGGTCAACACAAAACTTTCTTCTACAAAATCTACGACCCTGTGCAATTTACGTTATAGCCCTGTCGCGTTGTCAACCTAAGACGACCTCCCAATAAATTCTTGGTTTATTCAAAAATATCAAAAACGTACAAAATTTGAGATAACTTGAGACAGACTGACAGACAGACTGACAGACAGACTGACAGACAGACTGACAGACAGACTGACAGACAGACTGACAGACAGACTGACAGACAGACTGACAGACAGACTGACAGACAGACTGACAGACAGACTGACAGACAGACTGACAGACAGACTGACAGACAAACTGACAGACAAACTGACAGACAGACTGACAGACAGACTGACAGACAGACTGACAGACAGACTGACAGACAGACTGACAGACAGACTGACAGACAGACTGACAGACAGACTGACAGACAGACTGACAGACAGACTGACAGACAGACTGACAGACAGACTGACAGACAGACTGACAGACAGACTGACAGACAGACTGACAGACAGACTGACAGACAGACTGACAGACAGACTGACAGACAGACTGACAGACAGACTGACAGACAGACTGACAGACAGACTGACAGACAGACTGACAGACAGACTGACAGACAGACTGACAGACAGACTGACAGACAGACTGACAGACAGACTGACAGACAGAAAGACATTTTTTTAAATATGACTCCAATCGACTCAGGAGTGATCGGGAAATGTTTTTTAGGCAAAATTAAGAGGTCGAAATTTTTCATGAATACAATACTTTATTATACTCCGTAGAAGAAAGTAAAAAAGGAGTATGTAACTACGTGCATAATCTATATATTGGACAGGTGTAGCTACTTTTAAACAATAATCGTCTCAAAATTACCCGAGTTTGAGAAATGTAAAATAAATTTATTTTAAGCAATGGAGGACTCAGAATAGAAGTGGATCAAGTCCAGAAAATCAGATGTTGAGAAATTAAGCGTTAAAGTTCTTTTATCTCTATTAATTCGCAAATAAATATTAAGTTACAAAATATTTTGGGATGTTGTAATAAATTTAAAAATCAAATAATTTGATTAAAAAAGAATTAACTAGTATTATTAAACACTCTAGCACCATATGGAAGAACTCCAAAAGTGGACTTGATCCACTTCTATTCTGAGCCCCCTATAAATACTACCTCATGGCTATGTTGAGTAAATTTTGATACTGCAACGGATAAATATTCGGTGTTATAACTTGGCTCAAATGTCGTACAGTGGGGTTTTTTGAGCGTATGATTACGGTTTAGCCATTTCTGTTGTTTTGCTTTGTTGGATACTCCTAATAAAGCAGACATGTTTAACTCTGGTAAAACGATGCAATTAGGCGGGATTTCCATTGTTTCGGGAACTGTGCTTTCGCCTGTTGCAAAGTCTCTTGGAGAAATGTCTTTAATAGCTACATACGAAATGGTTTCCGATTCCATGCTGTCGATTAACTTCAACAACTCATTTTCTTTCATTTTTAAATTATATTCCAATTGGATATCAGCGTTGTTGGACATTTCAGTCATCTGAAAATACAAGTACAGTTTTTAAAGCGGGAAGACGGAATGAAAAGGCAATGATTATTTAGATCTGTCTTCTTGTGGGCGTATCACGTAGGCAAATTTTTCTATTTGATGCCTTTCACATAACTAATTGGTTTAAATGTGAATAGTACGCGCAAACGACCCCAAATCACACAATTCCAAATTTATTTTTAATGTAACTCGCGCAGAATTTACGTGAAATGCTCTTTTGCACGAGATTCTCGTTCATTCTTCGATTATTTCATGATCTTACCCTTTAGATTGTTTTATTGAAACTATAAAAAACGAAACCGGCGATTTATTGGCAATAAAATTAAATCCAAAGCTTTTCACGGTTGGTTTTGCGCGTCCAAATGACACCAGAGTTTGCAGACGATCTGAATTTTCAGTTCGAATATCCCAAACGAAAATGTCAAGAACAGCTGGAGAATTTAAGGGTAAGGTTATAGAAAAATGCGCCTTGTAACTATTACACAAGTAGTATTTCTCGAAACCCCAACTGCTACATGTCTAGCAGCATTGGCAAAATGGTTTTCACGAATGTTATGTATTCCGGCTTCAGAAATCGCGCCCGAAACTTTTGCTATAAAACAGTAAAACGAAGCTCCGTATTTAAGGAGAAGAAAACTGTAAACCTATCTATTAAAAATGCAGAAAATGTGTCTTTAGCAGGCCAAATTCAGGCTAAGATTCGGGCCACTGGTCCAATAACCGTAGCCGAATATATGAAGGTAAAGAATTTGAGAAATCCTTTAAACTTCGTGTTTTACGCCAAGAACAAAATATACAACACTACCGAAATTTATCTAAGGAAGTGCTTACGAATCCTGTTTGTGGATACTACATGAAGAAAGACGTTTTTGGACATCGAGGCGACTTTATAACTTCGCCGGAGATTGGCCAGATATTTGGAGAGGTAAATAAAAGGTTTATTTTATTAACTGAACTAAGAGTATTGCAAGTTGGTAGCAATTTGGTGCCTCACTCAATGGCAGAAAGTGGGATCTCCCAGCCCCCTTCAGGTCGTTGAACTTGGTCCAGGACGAGGAACGCTTGTCAAGGACCTTCTGCGGGTCTTTTCGCACTTCCACATAAAAGCAGATCAACTTTCCTTTCACTTAGTCGAAGTTAGTCCATTTTTAAGTCAAGTACAAGCCCAGAGATTGTGTTACAAACACACAGAAGTGAATCCGGAAGAACAAAACGTCGGTTATTACAAGACGGGTGAGACAGCATCCGGCGTAAAACTCTTCTGGTACCAGCGGCTCGATGATGTCCCAAAAGACTTCTCCATTATTGTTGCTCATGAGTTCTTTGACGCTCTACCTATACACAAATTGCAGAAAATCGACGGGATATGGAAAGAAGTCCTCGTTGATATAGATCCAAAGAGTTCTGAAAATTTTCGTCTAGTCATATCGAGAGCACAGACACCAGTTAGCAAAATATTTCAACCCGTTGAAGATGAAAACCGGCAACTTCTTGAGTATTCTTTGGAAACAGAGAACGTACTCAATAAAATGGTCGAAAGATTTGATTCTGATGGTGGAATCGGTTTGATTATGGACTACGGGCATTTTGGCGATAAAACCGATACTTTCAGGGTACAACTTCGTTTCAATATTTAGAAATATCACGTGAACTTTTATTTCTATTTGCCAGGCATTTAAAAACCACAAACTTCACGATCCATTTAAGGATTTAGGAGCAGCCGATCTAACTGCGGACGTTGATTTCAAATATTTGAAATGGTTTGCGGAGCGTGACAGTAAAGTGATTAGCTTTGGCCCTGTAGAACAGAAAGATTTTATTGAAAAAATGGAAGGTGAAGCTCGTCTTAAGGTATATTTTTAAAAATACGAAAAATATTTTTATTTTAAAGTTTAAATTTCTTTTGAAAAGGTCCTTTTGGAGAATGCATTGCCCGAAGATCATGAAACTATCAAATCCGGATATAAAATGCTCACTGACGCCAATCAAATGGGAAGTAGATTCAAATTCTTCTCAATGTTTCCATCCGTTCTGAAGGATCATCTGAAAAAATTCCCTGTCGAGGGATTTTAACATCAAACAAAGCTTAGCTTCTTTTAAATAATTTATTTTCAATGAATAACAACAAAATACTTTTAGACGGAATAACATTTTTTGTATTTGAAATTTTTTTTTCGAAGTATAGTTTAATGGTTAAAATATGATTACAGATACGTTTATATTATCGTTTAGTTTCATTTTTTGTGGAACAAGTTATTAATGGCGTTTAGTTCGGTAGGATTGAATTGGAGAACCGCCCCAATCGCATTAATCATGTGTTTTTTGCCATCAACGTCTGTTGAGAAGAGGAAGCTCAGAATAACATTTTTCAAATACTCTAAATTGGCTCCTTCACGGGTTTTACAGCGCTCCAAACTAAAGAGAGAAAAGTTGACAAAATTTTTGATAAAATTGTATTCATTCCCAATAAATCTTACCGATCCACCTCATTTTCGAGCCGTTGAATTGTCTCATTGAGTTCTTCCTGTGCGGTAACTTTATCCTGTAAAGCTTGTCGCAATGAAGTTTCAGCAGAGTGTTTGGTACGTCTCAACGACGTTATCTCGACATCCCTTCGGGCCATTTCATGGACATAATGCAACATGTGACAATTATCTCCATTCGTACCGGCTACCGATGAACCTCCGTGGTGATTGGTGTTCAACACAACCCCTAAATGGACTGGCTTTAAAGAACCGCCGACACTTTCATCATCCTCCCGTCTAATATTAGTCATTTGCGTTGGAATTATTTCAAACGACGTCTTCAGTGCCTTAATCTCATTCTCTTTTTCCTCCAAAAGTTGAAGGGATCGATCTCTCTGTTTTTGCAACTAAAAATTTTTACAAAATAAAAAAAAAATTGTTTACAAAATATTCGCCTAATAAGAAAAAATAACATTCACTTGATGCTCCAAAGTGCTAATTTTACTGCGATAATCGCTCTCCAAACCATTGAGAATCTCCTTCCACTTGGACTTCTCTGCTTTAAAGACGACATTGACTTTTTCCGTTTGTGTTTTCAATTCCAATTCCTGTTCGTCAATATTGCGGTTCAACACCTTGACCTTGTCCTGCAGAGTCTTAATGTGATTACGTTGCGTCTCAACGGATTGTTTCAGTTCACCATTTTCCGCTTTCGTTGTTTGTAATTCCGATTGGATTTTTTGAATGTCCTCCAGACATTGTGTATGATCCGTTCCCGTGTTGAAGATCTTATTCAAATCAATTGGATTATCACTGCGAGCGTTTTCAACTAATAGAATTTTCTTCAACTGTGCTATTTCCTCAATTATAGAAGTTAAATCTTTTTGCTGTGGTTGCTTCAGATTGGAAGGTGGTTCTGCTACACCACTTGCCAATTGTATGATTTTCTCCTTCAACTTTTGAATGCTTTCCTGATCTTGTTTCTGGAGCCGGTCATAGTTCCCAACACTGTTGGAGAGTTCAACTAATCGGGACTCTAAGTTCGCCACCCGATCCTCATGCAAAGCGGCAAGTTTTTTGTTCCGTTCCTCAGCCGTGAGTGCACGCTTTTGTTCCGTTTTGATAGCAATTGCATGTTGTTGTTTCAGGTGTTGCATCTCGGTCTGGAGCTGTTGCAATATCCCGGAATTGCCACTTGAAGGATCCCCTCTTTTGCCCTCATACTGACGTAATTTTTCTTTGGTTTGGTTGAGTTCCGCCATAAAACTTTGTATCCTGCCATCGCTGTTGGAGGCCGCGGTAAACTGTGACTTCAGGTCATTAAGTTGCATTTCAAGATTCTCTTTCAAGTGTCGTTCGTCCGAGAACAGCTTCTGGAGCTCCCTAATCATTACCTAAAAATAAATTTTTTTTTGGTTTTTACTTATTTAGGTTTTATCTAAACTAATTTCCCAATAATATGAAAAATGCCATGCAGGCTGGGGCTGTGCTGGATAAGCCGCTATCGTCTTCACAGCAAATTTCTAACTAAGTTGTAAATAACAGATCTTAGTTCTTGCTAAAAAAAATATGATGAAATGGACGATTTATTGAATTTTAAAGACTTTTTAATTCTGGTTAGAGTATCTTTCAACAATACACGGCGAAGGAATCGAAGTAAATAAAAGAATCGCATTTCTCAGATTTTTAGCAAATTAGTTCAGTTTAAAATTAGTAAAAAGTTAGTCACCATGTGATTATTGGTCTCTTTCTCTCGTTCGTGTCGTTCGACGATTATCTTCGATTTCATATTCTCCAGATCTACAGCGCTACGCTCCTTGAGTTCTCTAATTTTGTCCTGCAATTCCTTAATCAGTTTTTCCTTGTGCTGCATCTCGGTTCGCAGCTGCTTTTTGTCAGCTTGGAATGACGCCTCCATGCGAGATTTCTCCGCCGAGAGTGTGGCCAGAGAATTCATAAGCGTGGCCAATTGCAGTTGCAAGTCGTCCGAGGGTGGTGAGGCAACCACAGTGGCGGCTTTGCGAACATTGTTCGAGTCCGATTCTGACCCGTCTTTGTTCGATTTGTGTTTGGCAGACGACGTCAACGCGGAAAGGCTGGCTTCCAGAGCCTCCTTTTCCTTGAGCAGCCCCTTGTAAGCCGTGACAACATCTTAAAAGAAATTTAAGCTTAATTCTTCCTAAAGTTGAAATCGATGTCGCAACTTTACCTTTCAACCTAGTCTCGTATCTGGTCAGTTGCTCCTTTTGTGTGGTAACCAAAGCATCTAAATCACGCTTACTTTTGTCCATATTTTAAAAATCATAGAATAATAGTAAAATAAAATCAACAATACAAACTTTGAATTTTTACAATCACAACAGAAAAGTGAAATATCCTAGCCATTTTTTGACAACTCAGAACCAGTGCTGCCGCTGTGATGTTAGTAAAATTTACTTTTCTTAAACAAATCCATGATTGCCTGAAATATTTCAGATAGCATCGAAATAGCAGATATTTTTGCATAAACTAGGATCGAGCAACTGAGATGTTTTTCGCATGGAATTGTGGAATTGTGTTTTGGCAGCACTGAGATACACGCGGATTTGTTTTGTCTGCGTTTTTAGCCCAGGTTTTTTTTTAAAGTTTGTAGAAATTAGATTTAGATAATGATTCAAAATGAGTATTGTGCACGATGAAGTTGAGATTGAGGACTTTGAGTACGACGAAGAAGAAGAAATGTATTACTATCCCTGTCCTTGCGGCGATCGATTTCAAATATCCAAGGTATCATTCTGTTATATTTCTAAAATTCTGTGAAATTAATCTTGAAATACTGCACAAACAGGAAGAATTGACAGCAGGGGAAGAATTAGCTTCTTGTCCAAGTTGTTCCCTCGTTGTTCGAGTAATTTATGATTCGGTAATTTGATTTCACAAGAAATCCATTGATTATTATTGTCGGTTTGTTTTAGGAGATGTTCAAGGTGGAGGGCGAAGAGGAAGTTCGTAATGAAAAGGTCAATGGGAAGCTGGAAACTAATTAAAATTCATTAAATGCACTACATTTGGATATATCAGCATTAAAATTCCTACAGAAGGGGTTTAACTCTGTAATATCTTGTCATCGTTTCTTAGAATTAAGAAAATATCTTGTAAATAAAGTGGAATATTTTTAAACAGAAAGAATATTTATGTCTTCTATCGTTCGCAGTGTTAGATCTTGGTTTAAGAGTTACAAAGGACTAGTTCTGAAGTGTCAAAAATGGGCTTAAAGATTTCATTTGTGCCTCCATGGATCTCTTCTTTTCTACTTACAATTATTATACTGTTTAGTTATATTTAACTTTTTCATTTTTAAACTTGTAAATATTTATATAAGGCATTTTGTCATATGGTTGGTTAAATAAATAATTTAGTCCAACTGATTCGTACAAAAATGTCCGTGGTGAAAAAAACAACAGTTTTGTATTTGGTTAATTTTATCTTCAATGATCGACTTGTTTATAAACGCATTAATCCCGACGATAAATTCTTTTTTTTTTTGCAAGCATCATTTCCCAAAGACAAGGTCACAGACAATATAATGGATAAATAAAACAGTTATCGTTTCTACCAAACATTTTTAATAATTCGAGTGGATGTATTTTTATTTATTTTCATCTTAATTTTAAAACACATTTTTTTCTTATATTTTAGATGAAAGAACTATTATAAAATGCATTAGCATATAAGGAAAAACAATGAAAAATAAATACAAGAATTTTCTATATGCACCTTCTTTGAAAATTGCAGAAAAATCTGAATGCTTTTTTTGTGTTTGTTATGTTTTCGTTTTTAAACTTGATTTTTAATGAATGTCTTATAAAATATATAAGTTAATATATCAATATATAAAGAGAGCCTAACTACACATTGGACTTAAGATTTGCACATTTATTATTATTTTATTCTTTAGTTTTTTTGTTATTATAAATTTTTAATAATTTAATCATATTTTACTTGATGTGTTATACATTTTGTTTGCATATAATCAGAATTTAAATCAATGTTTAAATCTGTAAAAAAATAATACAATAAATATTTGTCTGATTTAAATAAGTATCAACGACCATTGAAGTAGTTTTCGTCTCCGAGTCAGGAAAAAAATTAAGATTTCTATTTCACTACTACTGCTCTAACCAGGAGCCAGTTATAGAGTTTGGTGATTTAAGCTGTTAATAGAAAAAATATATAAAATTAATGCACAATTTTTGTTTCCATTGATTTTAAAGTTACTTTTATATTAAACTGTTTAAGTGTGCCCTCAAGTGCTGTAGCATTACCAGAAAAATATGCTGAAACGGCATTGTGAAGCAAAACTAGTTGCTTATGCATTACTTTTACCTAAAAAAAATAACAAAAACGAGAATTAATAAGTTTTTGTGTAATTAGTTTGATTTGAATTAAAATTTTCGGATAAAAATCCGTCAAATAGCTCTAGGTATGTACTTATCGAAAACCAGTAAAAAGTAGGCGTTTTTTATATGTTTTGAAAAGTATAATAACTTGTCTTCAAGTAAAATGATTGTGACTTTCTATTTGATTGTGGCGATTATTTTTTCGCACAGTTCTGTGGAGGGAACGAATTCTACCTCTGAATGCGATATTTCCAATTGTAATAAGGAAGGACTTTGCTATGTTGAAAACAATGAAAAACGATGCAAATGTGTTAAGGATTTTTTCACGGGTGCAAAATGTGAGCAGCCGATTAAGCTTTGCATGCGTAATCTATGCAAAAATTCAAAAAAGTGTGAGGATTATCCAGGCAACTATTACTGCGTGTGTCAAGAAGGATTCTCCGGACAAAATTGTACGACCAATAAAAAAAATTTATTCAAAGGACTTCATTTGCTGTACAATCGAATCCAACCGGTCAATGAAAAACAGAATTTCCTCATAATAATGAAGGAAAAGGGTTCTGTTCAATGCACTCTCGAGATATATTCGACATATTATGTGTTACAGAGTGTTGCATTCCCAACGAAGAAGAATTTGGCGAATTTTCTTTATTCGGACGATTTATCGGTCGTTAGCGAAAATCTGGAAATCTCCAGTAAATTGCCATTTGAAGAAGGACACTACATGATCATCAAGGTGTCATTTATTCAACTCGGGGAAATTAATATGAAATTAACGGTTTCTGATATTAAAAATGGAGAACTCTATTTTAGCCATCATTTTCAAGTCCTAACATATAAAAAACCGGGCGCATGCTTTCCGATTATACACCAATTGCAATGTGAATCTCCACAAGAACCGATGCAAATGAGGATCGAAAAATCGAATACTATTCGACAGATTGTGGAGAAGAGCTGTGGCGACGATTCAGAATTGAAGTTTAAGTGGACAGTGCGCAATTATCTCGACACTAGTAAGAAATATTTTTAAGCATTTATCGTAATATAATTATCGGTAACAAACTTTGTAAAAATTTACATTCAGAAACACTTGTACCCTTCATTGGCAATAATACTCGGCAACTCAAAATACCCTCCTTTACATTGTGGTTTAATGATCAGAATGAAGATTTCCATCTCAATTATATTGTGAAAGTTAGAGTTTCAGAAGTAAATCCAACAACTAAAAAGACAGGAATGGCTATTTCAAGGGTATTTTCCAAAAATATCTCCCTTAAAATTTTAAATATCTTGTTTTTCGTCTTTGTTTCAAAGTGCTATATTCAAGTGGTGATGGCGGACTTGATTGCTGATGTAGAGGGTGGAAAAAATCGTCGTATTTTTGTTAATAAAGCGTTCGATTTGAATGGTTCAAAAAGCCGTGACAATTCGTTTCCTGAAAACAATCAAAAATTAACTTTTAAATGGAGTTGCAGGTCAGAAGAGGTGAACAATTACTGCAAAAATGAGATGGGAACAAGTTAGTAATAATATAAAATTTTATTTTTAAACGGAATGCTTGCAAGCCTACATTTTTGTGCTTTCCTTTTCAACTGAAGGAGTCCTTTCTCAGTATAAAACCATAGAAATGATAAATTGTTTTTGACATGAAAATGTCATATTAACTACATTAATAATAACTTATGAATTTTTCACACTTTCTTTAGCAAAAATCTTAAGGATCCCAGAGAAGGCCCTTAAAATAAATATAGAGTACAACTACACTCTTCAAGTGATATCGAAAACAACGAAATTAACAGCATACGCGTGGCAAATAATTGAACCGATTGAAGCGGACGCACTCCAATTATCCATCGAATGCATACGAAATTGTGCTCATATGGCGATCAACATAAATGATAACGTCCACAAAATCGCCCAATGTAAGAATTGTAATGAGGCGCCGATAAATTATACATGGACGATGCTGCGGCCAAAACAAAATGTTCTCAGCACGAGTCAAAGATTGGTAATTGAAAATGGCCAACTGAAACCGTCAACAATTTATGTTATTCGTGTGAATGCAACACAAGAAGATCGTGCCGGATTTACTGAATTCGAAATAAAAACTGGCTTCGGAACAATGGGGGGAAATTGCACAATTTCACCAGAATCTGGGCAAGATTACCACACAATTTTCGAGATAAAATGTTTAAATTTTGCGAAATTATTCGGACCACTCACATATTACTTGTATATCGAGGATCAATTGGTGTTTTCAACCACTGATAGCGATTTTAAAACTCGCCTGACGGCGGCCAATAGTCCAAATGAAAACTGCAATTTACTAATTCGGGCCACTGACACCTATGGAACTTCTGCAATCGTGCAATTAAATGTGAAATTAACACAATCAAAAGACTTGCCAAGTAGTTTGGCTGGAATGCTTAAACTTCTCAATTCAAAAGATGAAGAATTTAATTTAAAGAAATTGGTAAACATTGGCGATTTACCAACAGCTGCGATTTTAGCCACTACGGTTTCGAAAATAGCTGAAAGTTTACAAAACATTGAAGATAAGTATGAAATTTTGGAGGAGATACTGAATAGCTTTGAAAATTGCGAACTTACAGCTCCTGCAGATATTGAAACCATGACAGCACTAATGAAGCGGGTTATTTCCATTGAACACGTGAACCACAAAATTGCACAAAAAGCTGGGGCTATTTATGAAAAAATTGGAAACACTTTAATTGAATTGACCAAATCTAATGAAATTTGGGAAGTCAACCAACATGAATTCATTGAAATCACAGCAAATCTCACAGAGATTGTACAGAAAGCATTTTATCCAGTCGACACCTTCCCTCTGGTCCACAATGCGGTATTGCCACCAATTTCAGAAGATCCACTTGTTGAAGACTATCCCGACTATGGCGATATGGATATTTTCATACTTGAAAAGACTGCCAATTGGTTGCAGGGAACAAAATCAATGGAGAAACTCTTTTATGGGCTTGGAGTTGCAGGTGGTAGACTTTTTGAGCCTTTAGATAACGTTATAAGAATAGATAATTCGCATTTATTTTACGAATTCTATGAGCATGAAGAGATCAATGTAACGGACGTCAATTTCAGTGGTCCAAAATATGACATCCGATTGGATTCGAATTTGATGGAGAGTATTTACGATCAAATAGACAGTACAAGTATTGCGACACAATTTATTGCATATAAAAAAAATCCCTTCTGGTGGTATCCGGAACAATTCAAGATTACCACGGATGTGGTTTCTCTGTCGATATTCGTTGACAATGTGCCATTGAAAAATGACGAATTTCCTCTACAAAAACACTTTGAGTTGTTTTTGTCGATAAAGGATTTTGACGAAGAGTCGTCCGCTATAGAGATTCGAGGTTTTGTCAATGCGTCACTGGACATGCCAATTTATGAAAGCCAGACACCAAAAGGATCGCTGACTTTGATTAAATTTTATGAAATCGAAGATGATCTACGAATCCGAATCGAAATTGGAAAACGACCAAAATATCGAGAAATATTGAAGGACTTCACAAGATTGAACGCCTCGTCCAACTCTACGCGATACTATAACAATATGGAAAATGAAAATAATAAGATTTACATTGGATTGATACCATTTGCGAATTTAACACTTTTGAATAAAACGAAAACTGAATTTCGATTTAAGATTTTCGTATTCTCCTGCCGCCATTGGAACTCAACTATTGGTCATTGGACTAATGATCATTGCCAAGTCGGACCGCTGACCAATTTCACTCACATCCACTGCAGATGCAATCATTTGTCCACATTTGCTGGGAAGCTCTTCTTTATGCCGCATCAATTAAATTTACCAAGAGATGTGATTCTGTCGCTTAGAAGGAATTTTATCACTTTGGTATTTTTGGTGGCACTTGTTTCGATTTTTGCGGGTCTCATGGGCTGGGCTTGGTTTAAAGAGAAAAACGATTCTACACGAAGGAACGTGATTTTCGTTGGTGGCCATAATCCTAGTGATAAATACAGGTATGTGGTAACTTTATCGACCGGAATATATAGATATGCAGGCACAACGGCAAATATTTCTATTATTCTTCATGGCGCATCACAGTTCACGGAATCCTATATTCTTTGTGGTAGATCGAGTCATATGCTTTTTACCAAGAATTCCGAAGATACTTTTGAGATATTTACAACCGCATACTTGGGGCGTTTAACCCAAATAACACTTTCGCATGATAACACGGGTAGATACCCGTCGTGGTACTGCAAGAACGTCCGCGTTAAAGACGTCTATCGTCGGGAAGAGTTCATATTCATCGTTGAAATGTGGCTATCGCTGGTTTACAGCGGATCCACTAAAGCCATAATCGTCTCTGTTGCCACCGAAGCCCAGCTAAAAAACTACAAATATGTCCTACGCGAGCATATTACACGGGGATTACGGGATGGATATCCGTGGTATAGTTTGCTCGTGTCTCATCCGCGGAGCAATTTGTCACGCATGGAGAAAGTAATGATGCTCTTCGTTAGCATCTCGTTCGGCGGAATGTTAAACATTATGTTCTTTGGGAGGTCTACTGAGGAAAATATCGAAGATGAACGTGAAATCTATTCAAAATTCATCGTCACTCTCAAAATTATGTTGCATTCATTGATCTGTGCTATTCTAGGCATGAATGTGTCTTCACTTCTGGTTTATTTGTTTAACAAAACTAGGAACAAGGAAATCGTTAAATATCGATTAATTTTTGGAAATAATGATACAGAAGAAGGCCAATTGTAATTAAATATAATAGAATACTTTTCAAACTCCTTAAATAAATCTGCACTTTTTTATCTTTTATAGTACGTGTTTTTCTGCAAAGCATAGTTTTATTCATTAAATTTGTATACCATTGAAAGGCCCATATATGATGTTTATCGGGAAATACAAGTCAATGGGGCACGGCGTATAAAAATTATTTTTTTCTATCGCAAATGTAATATTTGAACGAAACGAGAATTTCATTAACAAAGTAATTTTATTCTTTTTGTCCGGGAGAGATGGTATTAAGTGAGAGCGAAGAGCCACATTTGATTCTACTTGGGATAAAAATAATTCTTAAGCGCCGCCGCGTGCGTGAGTTGCGTGTCCCAAAATAAATGCATCATTTGAAAATATTTTCAGTTTTCTAGCACTGTCCGGAGTTGTGTATCAACTTTTACACGCATTTAATAAGTAATAAAAAGAATTCATCAATCGATTCCTGCATATAACAATCATCAAAAATGTCGGGAAACTGTGCAATGTGCGGTCAAACAGCTTCAATGTGTTGCTCGGCATGCAAATCGATTAAATATTGTAGCGTTGAGCATCAGCATAAGCATTGGAAGATTCATAAACCAGATTGCAGACCATTTTCGATTTCGCAAGCGGATGATGTGGGCAGATTTCTTCTCGCCACTCGAGATATCCAGCGTAATTCTGTGATTTTCACCGAATTGCCGATAGTAGTTGGCGCCAAATGGTTTCTAACCGAACGGGAAGTCACACATCCGATAGTTCCGTGCGTGGGTTGCTACATCCCCGTGCATGTTGGGAAAGCCGGTTGTCCCAAGTGAAAAAAAACCATTTTTTTTCTTCTATCCATTGAATTTTTAAAAAATAGTTACTTTTCGTTGTAGATGTGGATGGCCGGTATGTTCGGAAATATGTGCGGGAATCGACAACCCGAAACTACATGGACTTGAATGCCCCATTCTCATGCTAGGGTCTGGACCCGTAGACAGAACCAATTTAAAATCTATGCTGGATTATTACCGGGAGGATGCTCTTGTTGTTCTCAAATGTTTGATGTTGCAGCGACAGTTTCCAAAGAAATGGAAACAATTATTAGATATGCAAAGTCATGAAAAGGAGAGAATCAACTCTGAGCTTTACGAGTAGCAAAACTCAATTTGTTGTGTTTTTTTTTTATTTGATTTTGGGTTTCTTTCAGAGATGCTGAAAACAGAATAGTTTCATTTCTACAAGATAATTTCCTCAAACGATTGAAATGTTTGGAACGTGAATCGAATAAGACTTTGCTAGCTGAATGCGATGCCACTATTCTACACAAAATTTGTGGAATCATTGAGACAAATTATATGTGCATTAATTTGATGACTGGCTTAGAGCTCACTGGGATTTTCTATACAGCCTGCATGATGGAACATTCTTGCATACCGAACTGCTATTTTTCTTTTGATCATAGTAACGGTTTTCAAATATCAGTGATGGCGGGCAGAGACATCAAGAAGGGAGAACATTTTCAAATTTCATATTCGAACATGTTATGGGGTACACAAATGCGCCAAGAACACTTGGAATTGACAAAACATTTCCTATGCAAATGCAACCGATGTCGAGATCCAACCGAGTTGGGGACATATCTGAGCGCATTGACTTGCATTGGCACAGATTTGGCTCCTTGTGGTGGAGTTCAATTGCCTGAAAATCCCCTCCAGCAGCAGAATGCCGATTGGAAATGTAATAAATGTTCAGTTAAAATAAGTAGTAATGAGGTGAAAAATTTCCATTTCATTAAAATAAGATTTGTGTGAAATTTCTGTATTTCCCGAAAAAAAAACAGGTTCGTTACTTGATGACTCAAATGGGCGAGGAAGTTGATGCTTTGCTGTCTAAGAAACCAACCATTCGTCAGCTGGAAAGTCTTATAGACAAGCTTTCGCAATTTCTTCACAAGAATCATTATCATCTATTCAATTTGCGACATTCATTGATTCAGTTGTACGGCACGCAGCCTGGATATTTTCCCGAGCAATTGTCGAATGAGCTTTTATTGAAAAAAATCACAATATGCGAGGAATTACTTGATGTTAGCGATAAATTGGACCCATTCTGCATACGACTTTCACTCTATGTGGGAATAATATTAAGCGAAATGCAAAAATCAGTCGTAGAACATACTGATAGGCTATTGGTCGAGTTAACGGATAGAACTCAACGGTCTAAACTACACGCGAACTATGAAAAGGCTGAACATATGCTTGTCCGGGCACTCAAAGTACTGGAAAAGGATTTAGATACCGTAGCTGGGGCGAAATTACACGAGGCGATCAAGAAATCCTTAATCGAAGTTCGACATACAATTGCTACCAAAATTAAATAGCAAACTGTGTTGTAATTCATGTTTTAAAAAAATATATCTACAATACTAGTTGGTTGTATTGAGAATGTTTAAAATAAAAGTAAAAACGAAATATTTACTGTTCACACAATTTACCCGTATTTTTAGATAGCTTAGTGTAATTTCTGGCATCTTTAGATGAAATCGTCAAACTTACAAAATAATTGAGCTGACAAAAAAAAGATGGAAATTCCTCATATCCTAATATGAATCTGAAAATTGTAGAACCCATTTTTACTCACTCTATTTTCATCCAAGAATTGCATTTTCACAGCTACATCGGCCCGCAATTTTTCATACTGTTCCTTATGCTTAGCGAAACTCTTCTGTGTCTCCTCCGAAATTGGACTCTGAAGATTCTCAGGCTTTGAATTTTCCAAATCCGTTCGGTAAGCGTCGTATTCAATCCTGCAGTGAACAGTGAATTATAAATATTATTTTATAAGGTAGCGATTTCCTACCTAGCGGTTTCATATTGCCTTATAGTAATAAGAGTATCATCGATAGTTTTGTTGCAGAGCGTATTTACAGATGAAATGAAGAAATTTAGTGCATTTAGCAGTAGTTCACCGTTTTTTGTGAGGCTCCTCTGTGTTTCCGAATTGTAGGTGAATTCCTCTTGCAGTTCGGGGCTTTTTTGTGCCAAATCGGAAAACGCCTCGGCCAGAGCGTGCTGAGTGACGACAACATGATGGAAATGTGAGCTTAGGGCACGGGTTAATCGCAGAATTGATAGATATTTTCGTTGTGTATCACGTAACTGCTCGATTTGGGCCTCCAGCTCCGAGTCAACAGTCCGCTGGGACTTGCCTAGTTTCTCAAGCATCAGTTGCCTTGTACATTTATATGTCGATATGCTCCAGTTCTTGATAGTATCAATTTTCGAGGCGCCGGACTTTATAAGGTTCAAATCGCCGTTCTGTGAAGGACTATTCGGGGACATTGGCGTCGCCGGAGCTAGTTCAGAAATTAAATGTTGCTTATGTGATTTTTATTCTATGAATTAGTAGGACTTACCGGATATGTTGCGCAACGGGAGACTGGTGGGTGGAGGCTTGAATCTGGGCTCTGTCCCCGAATGTATGGCACTAGCACTTTCGTTCATGGAAGGTGTATCCTTCAGCATTTCGTGTATGCTCCTTTCCGAATGTACGGAATGTTGTGTCATCATCAGGTGCTGAAAATTCACAAACTCAATCAGTGGGACTAATTTCAACTAAAAATGGATGCAGTGGAACAAGATCTCTGGTGATTTTCAGTGGCGACACGAGAATTTCATTAGTAAACAAAAAATCGATTTTGTTCCCGTCATTCTTCAGTCATTGTTCGGTCAATTTTAGCTTATTCAACGTATTGTGGGTTGGAAACTATTACAGAAAATTGATAAATCTTACCTGAATTACTTGGAAATGTGGTCTGTTTCCGAAGCCAGTAAGTTTTTTAAAGAATATCTTTAATTAAAACAGACTTTGAAAGACGCCGAAGTTTGACACTTGTATGGCAAAATCGGCTGTGTGAAGGCAGCAAACATTCGCCAGCACACATTGTGCTTAATTCACCTCGCTTCGAGTCTTTGCTACAATATTTAGGAAAATCACCACAGATATTCACCACACAGATTTTATCATGAAACAAGCAGAAATTTTTGAAACTGTTTTTGTTTTAGTTTAAAAAAGGTTTTACTACAAATAAAATTCACTCTATATCAACAGTTTATTTTTTTTATTAATTCTTATTTATATACTGGTAGAAAAACATTCAGAAAAAGTGCACACATTCAGGAAAAAGTGTAATAACTTTTTTTTGGGGCAATTTTTCAAAAATCTGATAAATACCACCAAACTCCTATTTCTCCCCTTCCGAAAACCGCTTTCAGACCGAAAAAATTCACTTCCGGTGAGGAGTTATGCCACGCAAAAGGGGTACATGTACAAAAAAATTATCATCATTTTCAAATATAGTTCCCATGCTGCCATTATGAATTTGACCTCGAAATTCCCCTCTTGACAACTAAAGAAATTCCCGCCAAAATGAAAATAAATTAAATTTGCAATTTTCCAAACTTTGAGTGGAGGAAAATGCTTCGTTTTTATGCGTATCTATTTTGCAGGTATTTTCCCGGAAAACAGGTAACAGATCTGTGAAGAAAACAGCCTGGGAACGACAAAAATCATGGAAAATCTGACGGTGGCCACAGAAGGGGAAATTAATTTTCTAATTTTCCTGTTTTCTTCCCATTTAATGAATAAAATTACGTAGAAATTGGCATTTTCAAAGCGAATTTGCATTTTCAGATCAAATCCCACAATTTGAAATAAAAATCTTTCGAAAAACTATAAAAACATATTGAATGAAATCAAGTTTACATTCGATGTCCATTTGCTTGTTTTCCCCTGTGAAAATTTCTTCGATTTTTTTAACAATATTTTTTGATTTTCCGAACGACTTTAGCTAGAGATCTGAAATTTTGCACAAATGCAGGTAACGTAAAGAGAAAGAATTGGTAAAAAAATAGGGAAAATCGGATGACTCCTTCCCCCCTTCCCGCTGAAAATTGAAGTTTTTGGCGATTTTCTCGAAAACGGTTCGGTTTATCAAAAAAGTTGCAAACAGAAAAGTGTTTACAATGTAATTTCACATAATTCGGCCATACATCAAAATTCAATCTGACCACTCTTTCTCCCCTTTTTTAATTTTTCAATTAAATTTCTGCCACTACGGGTTAGTTTTCGGTTCATAACACGAAAACTTTTTGAAATACCACCTTTATGTCTTCAAAAAGGTTGTAGAGAATTGTATTTAGCATCTAATAGTAAAAAGTTGCATTAAAAAAGGTAACCAAAAAAGAAGTTCTCTCGAATTTACCGAATCTATTCCTCGCTGTGAAAAAATTTGTATGTAATTTTTTTCTCACGATACTTTTTTTGAAAATTTCAGACAATTTTCCTACATTTTGCTGTAAATAGTGTGTATCTACGATGAACAGGTCAAAAGATATGAATTTTTGAAAAAATTGATTTCAGGCAAATCTGCAATGGAAAAATTCTCCGAAGAAAATCGAAAATCTTTGAGCGACATGAAATATCATAAATGTCGGTCGGTTGAATTTATGATATATGGGTTAAATATGTAAAATTGTATTCTAAACACTTTTTTCTTTGAAACTTTTTCGATACGATAAACCGTTTTCGAGAAAATCGCCAAAAACTTCAATTTTGAGCGGGACGAAGGGAAGGAGTTATCCGATTTTTCCCATTTTTTTACCAATTCTTTTTCTTAACGATACTTGGATTTGTGCAAAATTTCAAATCTCTAGCTTAAGTCATTTAGAAAATCAAAAAATATTGTTAAAAAAATCGAAGAAATTTTCACAGGGGAAAACAAGCAAATGAACATCGAATGTAAACTTGATTTCATTCAATAAGTTTTTATAGTTTTTCGAAAGATTTTTATTTCAAATTGTGGGATTTGATTAGAAAATGAAAAATCGCTTTGAAAATGCCAATTATTATGTAATTTTATCCATTAAATGGGAAGAAAACAGGAAAATTAAAAAATTAATTTCCCCTTCTGTGGTCACCGTCAGATTTTCCATGATTTTTGTCGTTCCCAGGCTGTTTTCTTCACAGATCTGTTACCTGTTTTCCGGGAAAATACCTGCAAAATAGATACGCATAAAAACGAAGCATTTTCCTCCAGTCAAAATTTGGAATATTGCAAATTTTATTAATTTTCATTTTGGCGGGAAATTTTTTAGCTGTCGAGAGGGGAATTTCTTATGTCACCAGTACAATTTGATGGATAAAAATTCTCCATTTGTACAATTTGATGGATAACAGCGCCATCTATTGAGTTAATTTATTTTTTATTTTCTAATTTCGGGCTTCGAACCGAATCTTAGTTAAAACTCGATCCAAAATTTTCGTTTAATTTCTCGTTACGCCGGTGGCGCCGTGGCTAAAATTGGGACTTTTCCACGTACGTAGCTTTTTTAATTTTATTTTTTTGAAGTTTTTTTTTGATTTTACGTGACATTTGAGGAAATTCAATTATGGCGTTTTGTGAATATTTTATTTCAGGTTCATTTTAGAGGACAACATCTTTAACCAAACTTGTAGTAAATTAACAGGGCTACAAAACCTTCATGGAAGATTTTTCCGTCAAACTAGCCGTCTAGGAAATATTCGTGGGAAAAGTGAATTTTTTTTTCTTTTTCATAAAAACCCCTATTTCCTGTGGATTTCTTGATTTTCACGAGGAAATTTTTGTGATTCTCCAAGCGAATAAATTTAAAGATGCGAAATTTTGCACAAATGCATATTTCGTAGAGCAAAAATTTGCAAAACTCCTTCCTTATACGCAGTTTTAAGTTTCAGTTTCCCGTGATTTTTTCGAAAACGACACGTCAAATCGAAAAATTCGCAAGTGTTTAGAATACAATTTTACACAATTTCTCCATATATCATAGATTCAACCGACTCATATTTATAGTCATTTATGGCGTTCAAAGATTTTCCCATTTCAGATTTGCTGGAAACGATATTTCTTTCAAAGTTCATATCTTTTGACCTGTTTCTCGTAGAAGTACACTACTTACAGCAAAATAGAAGTAAATTAGCTGAAGTTTTCAAAAAAAGTATCACGAGAAAAAAATTTCTCACAAATTTTTTCACGGCGAGGAAAAGATTCGGTAAATTCGAGAAAACTCATTTCCTGGTTACTTATTTTAATGAAATTTTTTACTGTTAGGTGCTAAATACAGTTTTCTACAATTTCTTTAAAGACATAAAGGTGGTATTTCAAACTGTTTTCATGTTATGAACCGAAAACTAACCCGTAGTGGCAGAAATTTAATTGAAAAATTAAAAAAGGGGAGAAAGAGTGGTCAGATTGAATTTTGATGTATGGCCGAATTATGTGAAATTACATTGTAAACACTTTTCTGTTTGCAACTTTTTTGATAAACCGAACCGTTTTCGAGAAAATCGCCAAAAACTTCAATTTTCAGCGGGAAGGGGGGAAGGAGTCATCCGATTTTCCCTATTTTTTTACCAATTCTTTCTCTTTACGTTACCTGCATTTGTGCAAAATTTCAGATCTCTAGCTAAAGTCGTTCGGAAAATCAAAAAATATTGTTAAAAAAATCGAAGAAATTTTCACAGGGGAAAACAAGCAAATGGACATCGAATGTAAACTTGATTTCATTCAATATGTTTTTATAGTTTTTCGAAAGATTTTTATTTCAAATTGTGGGATTTGATCTGAAAATGCAAATTCGCTTTGAAAATGCCAATTTCTACGTAATTTTATCCATTAAATGGGAAGAAAACAGGAAAATTAGAAAATTAATTTCCCCTTCTGTGGCCACCGTCAGATTTTCCATGATTTTTGTCGTTCCCAGGCTGTTTTCTTCACAGATCTGTTACCTGTTTTCCGGGAAAATACCTGCAAAATAGATATGCATAAAAACGAAGCATTTTCCTCCACTCAAAGTTTGGAAAATTGCAAATTTAATTTATTTTCATTTTGGCGGGAATTTCTTTAGTTGTCAAGAGGGGAATTTCGAGGTCAAATTCATAATGGCAGCATGGGAACTATATTTGAAAATGATGATAATTTTTTTGTACATGTACCCCTTTTGCGTGGCATAACTCCTCACCGGAAGTGAATTTTTTCGGTCTGAAAGCGGTTTCTGAAAGGGGAGAAATAGGAGTTTGGTGGTATTTCTCAGATTTTTGAAAAATTGTCCCAAAAAAAAGGTATTTCACTTTTTCCTAAATGTGTGCACTTTTTCTGAATGTTTCTCTATCAGTATATAAATAAGAATTAATAAAAATCATAAACTGTTGATATAGAGTGAATTTTATTTGTAGTAAAACCTTTTTTAAACTAAAACAAAAATAGTTTCAAAAATTTCTGCTTGTATCATGATCAAATCTGTGTTTCATGTGGTGATTTTCCTAAATATTGTAGCAAAGACTCGAAGCGAGGTGAATTAAGCACAATGTGTGCTGGCGAATTTTTGCTGCCTTCACACAGCCGAGCATAGTTTTTGTAATTCAAGGAATTGTTGTTTTAATTATCTTTAATTGCTTTAATGATCATAATTAATAGCCATCAATTGACTCAATTGAGGAACACTAGCGATATTTGCACTTTTTTATAAACTAGTTAATTGGGGGTTTCTTTTAGCACAACTTTCTGAACATTGTTGCGAATCGAAATCTGGCAACATTGGTTTCCAAAATCTTTTGACAGCAGAGACGTCATCAACATCTATGCGTCAATGTTTCGTCAATCTTTTGGACTTATTTAGTTTTGGTTCGCAGGTGGTTAGAAAGTTACGACTTTTCGGTGATAGCTTCCTTCAGTTGAACTCAAAATGAGGCACAGAATCGCACAACAAATGATGTCCAAACATTTGCCCCATTTCGCTTGTGGAGAAATCGTTCAAGGATTCGGCAGAGGGTCAAAGGAACTCGGTATTCCGACGGGTAAGTACCCATCAGTCTTCCAGCTAGCAAAAACAAATTATCATCAAATTATATAAGACAGTAAGTCGGACGAATGACCAGTGGAAATCTTAATCTTTCGTTTCTGCAGCAAACTTTGCTCTGGAAGTTGTGAAATCCTTGCCTCAGGGAATTGAAACGGGAATCTACTTTGGTTGGGCTAACGTCGATAATGGAAGTGTCCACAAAATGGTAATGAGTATCGGATGGAATCCATTCTACCACAATAAAGAAAAAAGCATGGTTAGTATTTTTACTAGTATGTAGTAATCAATAAACTTCAAATTGTTATCGCTGCAATATATACTTGAACAAATGCGTCACAATGATTGTTTAAAGTTGCCTTCAATCAAATAAAGAGTTTTGCAAAAATACTTTAACACTACAATTAATGTTGCTCTTAATTTTAGGAAACTCACATTCTCCACCAATTCGATGGTGATTTATACGGCAGTATATTAAAAGTGTGTATTGTTGGCTATCTCAGGCCAGAAAAAAACTTCGAATCATTGGACACATTGAAGGAAGCAATCTACAATGATGTGAACCAAGCCAGAGAACTTTTGGAAGATGACGAATTTCTTAAATACAAAAACAGTGATTACTTCAAAACACAACGGCAAACAAATGGAACTTCTTAATTTTTATTTTGTTTAAATTCAATTTATAGAAACTATTATTTATTTAGATATTAATTAGTTCTGTTACAGTCTAATCGGGATGTTGCTTTTCCGTAAAATTCAGAGAACAATAATAAGGTTAAAATGTTAAATTTGACTTAAACTGACGGCACGGTTTTATACAGTGCAAGCAAGTTTTTTTTTTATTAACACAACAAACGCATAGATACTTAAGATAAAAGACACACCATACCTACAGATTTGTTTAGTACCTAGATTTTCCCTAATTGAGGTGAGGCGTTTTTTTAAATCTCTTACACGAGCGCGTTGCAAAAATACTTGAGTGCGACTTATTTTGTGAGAACAAATAAAATTCATATACTTATTGTGTGACGATTTTTGTTTTATTTACCAATTGTTGCTGCTGTGTTAAAAAATCTAGCTTAATTAAGTTTTATTGTACATCTCAGCTTTTATTAACAATTTTGTGGCTACTGGCGATTTAAAAAAAAGCATCAAACGTTTGGAGTAAATTATTTATCTTATCTTACAACTACAAGTTAGAAGACGAATCGAAAATATCCATCGTAATTGGAATAAATCTTAAAGCATGTTCTGCAGTTCTTGTATCTAAAACGAAAAGATCAGTGTTATTGCCAAACGTAAAAACTTCAAAAACTACCTCCATTTCCTTGAATAGAATTTGACTCAGTAAATTATCCAGAGTTTCCTGCATTCTCTGTCGTAGAGTTGGATTCTGAATGGAGGAGATTTCTTGGGCTTTTTGGCCTTGTTGAATTTTATACTCATCGCATTGTTTTCGTAGTTCGAGAATTTTAGCATTGATTTGTTTCCGCGACATTTGCGGCTCCGGGAATTCATTATCGTCGGACTCGTGCCGTTGCTCGTAGAACTCTCTAGCGGATTCTTGGTGTGGGGTGTGGTGTGACTTTGGACTGCTAAACATGGACTTATTGAATTCAGTAATCATTTTGTCTACGTTGGATGCAGACATTGAAAAGTCAGATAAACGACTGTCATCAGATAAGCGACTGTCTTCCTCCACGTTGATATTGTTGTCCTCCTCGATGTTGATATTGTTGTCCTCTTCGTCGGATGATGAGACTTCTTCGCCGAAAATATCGTGCTCGCCAACTCCTCTAATTGCTTGCGACGTCGACGGGTTAAGATCCGAGATTGACTCCTTTTTGCCGGAGGATTTCTCCGTGTTTTTAGTGGAAGGTTTTTTCTCTTCGATTTCTAGATTATCCTCCTGCTGCCCACAGATATTTCCGGTCTTGGACTCGTCTTCTTCGTTAATAATCTCGTATTTCACGTTAACTGCTTCATTGTCTACGCGCAACAGTCGCTTGACTTCTTTCTCAATTTCGGGTGCTTCCACGTATTTCTTTTTTAAAGTTTTCCGAAATCGCCTTTTTCGAACGTTTTTGGTGGGAGGTGTGATGCCATGAGGCCACAGAAATTTTTTGTCGACCTTATTGGGATCTTTCTTCTTTGCTTTATTTGGAGATTCCTCATCGGCAGATGGCAAATCCGGTTCATCTTTGCAAATCATCTGCAAAATACATATAAGTGTCATTTCGCAAATGTGTTAACTTTACCAATTGACAAATATCCGCTGTTTTATAGAAGCTTTTGTTGTCGATCGTTTTCAGGGACTCAATAATAGTGGGAAGGTCCACTACCTTAGCATGCATTAGCCAGTGATCGAAGCGCACTTCTCCATATCTCAAATCAGACTCAAGTTTAATGCCGAAGCGGTCTTTCAGACTATTGGTTCCCGATTGAATTGCCTCCCGCAAGGACTTCGATGGTTCCTGTAAAAAGATTTAGAAAAAATTACACGTTTTAATAAATTCCTGAAAAAAGTACTTCGGGCATTCGAAGAACAAACTGAGTTTCCAGTTCAACGCCATCATCTCTGGCCTCCACTTGCTTCAATTTTTCGGGCATTTTCCGCGAAAATTTCCCTTTCAGCTTCCAGTCAATTGATTATTTAATGCTCACAAAATTAATTACCAACAAACTTAAATACAAATCACAAGAAGAAACTACGAACAGAAAAGCACTTTGACAGTATTAGCATTGCCAGAATAGAGTAGTTCTTGAATATCGTAGTAGTAACAGTGGCGTAGAGTGAAATCAGAAATGCTGTTCGATAAACAAAATTTTCACTTTTGCTCTTTATTATTTGTGTCTTGTAATTTGAGTTTAAACTAAAAATTTTCTTTGTTGTCCCCAATATTTCAATTTTTTTTGTTTATTCGATGTAATTTAGGATTCTATACATTAAATTCCAGAAGTAAATGCATTTTTATATTTTTGTAAACCTTCGTTTAAAATCCTTTGTAACCTTTTGGTTTGAATAGATTATTATATTCTAAAAATAATTTTTCAGATATACGCTTAAAGAAATACATTTTGAATTTGCAACATTTTAACATTTATAAATTTCTCTTAAACATTGAAGAATCTTAAATAATTGTTTATAGTCCTTAATTTACCATTTTTTTAAATAACCTGAAACAATTAACTATCTTTTTCATTGACAATTAATTACATTAACAATCGGCAACGTTTGTCGGCTGAAATGGTTTTAAAATTAAAAATATATACGATATAGTGAACATGCAATATTTTGAACTCTCGGTATAATGAACACCGTTTTTAAAACATTAGCTGCTTGAGAAACTGAAAAACTAATTTTTGAGTGCCTAAAGAAGTGAAAAGGTTTTCAAAAATGGAAAATACAAATTTAAAGGAACTTGACTGTCTAACAGAATGTCTTACATATAAAATTTTTCTGCTTTGTATAACTCCAGAAATAAGGAAATATGGTAGTTTTAATCAGGTCTTAGTATAGTGAACTATTCAATATAATTAATAGACTTGTGTTTTTGAGTTAACTATATCGCGCGTGTACCGTATTTTCAACAATTTCCATAAATGTTTTAAAAAATTACTAATAAGAAAACCAGATTGTCAAGCCTATAGATAAAAACAAAATTATAATTAATGCAAAATGTGTCGCCTGTGAATCATCTGGAATATCTACATCAGTATAAGTACAACGAATTATTGGTTTCAATTTCAACGTAAAACTTTCCAAATTGCATAATCGCGACTGTTGCGGCAATATACCAACTAATCCGAATTTTTGTCCAATACAAAATCATATTTATATCCGTTTGTGTTAAAATCAGAAAAAATAGGATTTTCCTAACTTAAGATCGGCGTGATAATTTTTGAAGATTTATGCAATACTGAGTTTATCGCGTGTATTAAATTAATAGTATAGTAGAACACGCTTAAAAGCACAAGGTTTTTTTTGTGATTTATTTGCATTTATCCGTGGTATGCATTTATGCGTTACACGGACAAACACTTATTGATGTGCACTTTTTCGGTTCAAGAGTGAATATGTTTTTACCTGAAAGATAATAATCCTGGAAACATTTGAGAACAAACATTTTACCAAGAAAAAACAGAGAATGTAATTCAGATATTATTTAAAAACATAAAACTTACAATAAATTTATGAAATTTAGAATTTAAAGAAAAAAGCCTACAATGAGCGTTTTTTAAAAACATCTTTGCGTGTTTCCGAAATGTAGATTAGTCGAAATTTACACCTACTCCTTGAAATTTTTGTTTTTTATCACATACTACGCGAGTTAAAAAAGTTTTTCGAATTTTTTGTGAGTGACCTAGAAAAAAGATATGACTAGCTTAAATATTCATCTTTCGCAAATCTATCGAAAAATCCAAATAATAATTCGAATTATTATCTGCACAAAACTCCCCACTTTTGAAAATACGCAGTTGCAGTTTATTTTAACGGTTCACTCGTTCCTCTCTAAACGTTTTGTGCATAAAATTATTGTGGGGCGCCTCAGTCAAAGCATCCCATAGTGCCATGCCATCATCGTCAAATGTCTTTGATGTTATCAAAGTTGTCTTAAAAGCCGTTAAAATAAGGCCTTTCACTTATTTTCTTCAAAATAAAAAGAAAACCACAAAATCATCACCACCTGCACAACTCGACTGATCAAAAGTCGAGCTCATTCCGTTCGTAAATGTCGATCCGTGAAGGTGGAACTAGAAACCTTCCCTGGACATACTGTCGTTAATTAATTTTCAAAAGTGTTGATAGTTGCGAATAATTGTTTTGATCTCACGGTAGCCATTCACATATTGAAAAAAAAGTATTCATTTCATTGGGTATATTTTGAGCCACACTGCAAGGCAAGGAACTATCATTGTTATAATTGTGGTGCTTAACTTTTTCCATTATATCCGTAAATCTGACGGCAGCGTCATAAAAAGTGAAATTTTCTTTTGTCAAAGTCATAAGGCACAGACAAAAGGTGTAATAATTTTATAGTAATAAGAAAATCCGACAATATCACAATTGAAACTTTCATTTTCATTTGTGAATTTGTAATTGATTCGCCGAAAAGTGAATTGCACATTCATTTGTTTGTAGAGAGCGATTTTATTTAATGTGATAAAATAGTGAAATATTCAATCTTGGCAAATATTTGATATTCTGCAAGTGCTAAATATTTTATGCATCTAAGTTAAAAAATTTATTGCGTAAACGAAAGGATCACAAAAGGTAAAACTACACTGGAAATCTTGCAATCGGTAGTGAGATTTTTATTGGCGAATCTGACGGATTACAAACTGCTGGGAACTTTCGCTTTCAACATGATGGGATTACCAGTTTTAATATTCATAGGTATCTATCTATACTAGTTTCTATAAAATTTGCACGCTATACCACTTCTGAAACGCAAATGTTGCATTTTGAATTACGAGAAGCGCTAACCCAAACGCATAGGGTCTTGTGTAACAACGGAAATCCATTTGTAACGGACATTGTAGTAACGGACATGCATTTGCCATTAGCTATTGTTGATAGTCTATCCAACACCTTCTTGCAATTTTCCTCATTATTCATTCAACTAGTGACGGTTAGACGGTCGTTGCTTAAATTCAATCCATTTGAAACATCGCTTGTAGAATTATGTAACTGTTAAAGCATCTTATATGCTCGTTAGTGATCGATTCGAGTTAATGTGTCGCCGCCAAGATCAGTAAAATTGGCCTACGGGCCATTTGTATTCATCCAGGCTTACGGTTTTAGCGTCATTTGTGTGCACAAGAAAAACAAACCTCAAACGCACGATTTGTGTGTAAAGAAAGTAATTTCACTTTCCAAGAAATTTGTTTTCGGCTCTGTCGGTTAAAAGACAACATTCGATGACATGACGGGCAAGTAAGACCAGTAGCCGGATAAATTGCTGGTTGCCAGAAGCAGTGGCAGTTAACATTTTTGAATCAAAAATTTAAATGTCAATATTTGAGTGCAAATATAGTTTCAGCTAATAATTTTACACAAACAACAAAAAAATATGTACTAATCAAATTCAAAAATAATCCTCAGATTTAGGATAACCAAGATAAAAAATTTTCCGAAAAGAAGAAAAGGAAAAAGTGAAAAAATGTGAGAGAAATTGTTTGTGTATTTTCGATTATACTAGTTCACGATTCGAGAAAAAAAAGAACAATTAGTATTATTTTGTATCATCGTAATACGATAATAGCTATTTTAATAGCAAGTGTGAATACCCCTATTGAATTTACGAAAAAAACTAAGTAAGGGTTGTCCAAAAATGATTTTTTTTATATAAAATTTCTATTGCAAACCATATAAATAATAGTATAAATTATACATTAACTTAAATCTGCGATTTAGTTTTAATTTGTTTGCAACTTTATCTTTCCTCAACTGATATTAAAGGTTGAAAATACCTTTCATTATTTATCTTGCTTCGTTCGCAGGTTGTTGTCATTTTCGCTAAAACTATTTGACTTAACTACGGATTGAATTTTCTTTTCCTCTTTTTATTGCACAGAAACGAAACGCGGTCACAAAATGCGACGTAAAGAAAATATTAAGAATGTTATCTAACCGCTATTTTTAGATACACAGTTGCGTTCTCAGCATGTATACGATAGTACTTTCATATGTTATAATTTGTCCGTTACGCTTTAAAAACAAAATTTCATTTTAAATTGTTACAGTTGTGTTGATTGTGAGATGAAAATTGAAATTACTATACGAGTTTTCTCCTAAACCATTTAACATGACGATAAACAAAAAAAAATACTGAATTCGGGGAAACACAATGAACCCTGTGCGACGGATAATTTTATTAATTAGATATTCCAATATTATGCTACCGTAGTTGGTACGTGAGATCTAAATATGATTGTTTTATCTTTATCAACATCTTAGGCAGCTCTAGCCCAAGCAGGTTAACTTTACCATGAATTGCACATATTTTTTTTAAAAGAAAGTTTCTTTTTTAATAGTTGAAATATAAAAGCGACAAAAAAATTTATTAACTCCGCTTTGGCGCCTGTTGTTTTCAAGTGTTTGTCTTCTTGGTTAATATTAAGAATTTTATTTATAAGTGAACATGGATCATATGTACACAATGATTTAGTAATTAAAAATTAAGTTTATTTTTCACATAAAATAGGCATTACTACAGTTTGTTGTTGGGTTTTGCAAACATACTATCCGTTTATAACACCTACAATCGATTGATGGAGTTTTGCGGCCAAGCGAAATTTTATTTCAGCTTCATTCGACTGCTAAAACGACACTTTCTACTTGAATTTAAGATCTACATGAATAAAAACCTTGAGATTTGGACCTCTTCGCATTTGTATATAAAATTATTCACGTGAAAAGTCTTTTCGATGCTGAAATTTGTACCTCACATGAATTTCACTATTCGTGAGTCATTCTACCATTGAAGGAAATTGGGTTTTATGATTTTCTGTTATAGTTCAATGCCAAATTTGAAAATTAGCATTAAAGTTAGGCATAATAATTACAGCTATAGACACAATTAAGTGTTTGCAGGAGTGGAAGTATTACAAATCAGTGGTAATTTACCCAAAATTTGAGAACCGCATTTTAAGATATTTCAGCGGTGCAGTTTTAAAATATCAAAAAACTGTGATATGGTAAATTTTTTCTTTGCTTGTTTTTTTAAACGTTTCTTTAAGTGCTATTTTAAGCTTTTAACTGACAAACAAAATAAAATGTTAATTGTAGTTAGATTCAAACACAATTTACTTCTTTATTAATGTACTTTTATTCTTGATCTTAATTTCACAGTCTCTCCTTACAACCATTTCTAGAATAATGTCGGTTACCAGATCTAACTACCTTTTATATTTCCCTCAAACAATGTCTCGTATTACCAGGTTAACATTCTTATGTCTGGTTCTTATCATCATGCCACGTCTACATAATCAAGTCACATTTGTCTGACTGCTCCGATGAAATATCTTAACCCTTTCATGCCCGACTTTTTCCATGCAATCAGATTTTTTTTTTTTTGTATTCGGTGTTGTTCTTTAGTGCCGCAAAATTTGAAGTTTTCACTTTTGTATGAAAAACTGTTAAATTTTCCTTATAAGCAACATCGGGCATGCAAGGGATAAAATGTTTTGGCAAGCTTCTACTGAAATTCTTTAAAATTCTAATGTTTTGTAATTTTGTCTGATATAATTATCTTTTTGGAGTGCAATGTTGAGAAAAAAACACATCTTTTATATATAATAATTTTAACGATTTTAATTTCAGAATATTAAAAAGCCAAATCTTTTTAGAATCCTTTAACCTTTGGGAATTTTAGTTTAACCACCTTATGGCTTTTGTATATTTTTAAACATTCTTTAAAATCATTTACGTTACACCATAGAACTTAAAACTTTCTCGACAGTTAAAAATTTCTCCAATTTACAGCATTTGAGTTGACTAATGATCTTTATCACATAGAAAAACTATTTTAATTAATCAAAAGAAGTTAGAAAAAAAATATGGATTACCGAAGTCATAACTCTTGTGGCTTGTGGTCATCATAAAAACTTGTTTTTTCGAACATCAACCCATCAAAAGGTCGTTCAAGGCCGCCGCACAATTGAATCGTCTTCAGTTTTGGGGTTTTTTGTTTTCTTTCATGCAAAATGAACGTAATTTGTTTTGATTTGTGGATAATACTTAAAGCCGGAATTTTCAAACTTTAATTCGGGTCAGCCAGTCACTTTCTCCTCTTACAAGTTTTTATATTTACAGCAAAAGGAAGAGTTTTTATTGAAATATTTTTTTTATTGTTGACGCGTCTAAGAACAATGCAATCGTAATTTGTTTCGTTCAACTCATTTTTTTCAAAAGTAACAATATTTTTTGTGGAAATACGATTATACCATGGGTATTAAGTTTATATGAATTAGACTTTCGCTTGAAAATATTTTTTTATAAATATAATTTTTAACTCGCTAAATTGTTTTTTTAAAAAATAGTTTTTTGTTTAAAACTTTTGTATTATTAGTATAATAAAATAAAAACATTTCCAGGTCTAGTCATATTAAACATATCCTTAGATGTAGTCGTGGGACAATTTTATCAGCCGGAATACATCCCGTTGCAAAGAGGTAATGAACTTCATATGTAGATTTAAAATTACACGGAGAGAAATAATAGGACAGACTCCTACAAAGAAAGGGATATACGAGAAAGTGAAATTTTTTGGTGATGAATCCCAAACAAATCCATGCCAAAAAATCATTACCTATTTTCAGGGAATCACTGTAGAAGAGTTGATTGTCTCACGGATTTCTCTCCGTGTAATATCTACAAATCGAAGTTATGCCTGAATTCACATCCACGTTTAAGATAGCATCCTACTTTCAGGCACAGCCAAACCCTTTTTTCCTGCAGGCGCGTCACATGGGCCGAACACGACGCAACGAATTTAATGAGGATGAAATTTTCGCTAGTCCAGTGGGAAAACGTCATGGACCGCAAGAGGCTATTGGACGAATTTCTCGAAGTGATTCCAGCGAAGAAGATTCAGAGGAAGAAGGCGAAGGACGACTTCTATCACCATCAGCGTTTACCAGAATTTCAGAGACTTTGGGGGCTCTCAATACCGTCGGACATTTCATTATGGATATAACTCGTGGCCAGGATTCGTCTTCTGGAAATGATAAAACTTCATCACAAGTTCCAGATGCTATTTTAACGTTAACTACAAACGTTTTAGGGCAAAACGTCTCTAAAACAATTGAACCACTGATTAAAAGGGTCGGACACCTTGAGGACGAATCCCAATCGCAATCAGTTGCGACTGATCTTACTAAAAAGAAAAAGATCAACAAGATACGAAAAGACACTAGAATTCATACAACTACACCTTCTACAACACCAACGACTAGTATTGCTCCTGTACCAGGTAATACAATAAATTTTTGTTGAAATTTTTAAAACTATACTCTTGTTTGTTTAATTTTGTTAGTATCATTGGGAGATGTTTCCGGTAAAGAGGGTGAAAATCGTTGCACAACTCCAGATGGCCGACCTGGAAGATGCGAGGATCTGAGCAGTTGTCCATCCCTTTTGCTGGATTTGGGCGGACTCCGTGAGTCGCTGTGCTTTAAAAGTTTATTTGTTCCTGGAGTTTGCTGCCCAATTGGTCAAGCAGCTCAAACTACCATACTGACCACACAACGACCTCAATCATTGACTTTGCGTCCAGTTCCGAGGCCAACATCTCCACCAAATCTTGTTTTATTGCCCCACATTAGTCCTAGGCCAACAACGAGTAGACCTTTTTCACCTTCGCTAACGTCTCCCGATAATTCGCTGCCCCCAGAATTTCATAATACTGTCGACGCTGACGATTGTGGGCAACAGGAATATACAACGGGACGAATCGTCGGAGGAATCGAATCGCCCAACGGTCAATGGCCATGGATGGCTGCTATTTTTTTACATGGACCCAAACGAACGGAGTTCTGGTGTGGGGGCTCCCTGATTGGATCGAAATATGTCCTGACAGCTGCACATTGCACACGTGACTCAAGGCAGAAACCGTAAGGAGTTGTTCTTTTATATATTACTTTAAAAATTCATGTACAATTTTTGTTCAAATTTATTTACCGTTAAGATTCGCTGCTAGGCAATTTACAGTGCGACTTGGTGACATCGATTTATCAACAGATACTGAGCCATCAGCTCCAGTCACTTTCAATGTGAAGGAAGTTCGAGCTCATGAAAGGTTCTTTGCATCCTTACATGATGAATGATCATGAATAAAAATTTAATCGTTTTCATTAGGTTTTCCCGAGTTGGTTTCTATAATGACGTTGCGATTTTAGTTCTTGACCGGCCGGTTAGAAAATCCAAATACGTAATTCCAGTTTGCTTGCCAAAACCAGAAATAACTCCACCCAAAGAAAGATTAGCGGGTCGACGAGCGACCGTTGTCGGATGGGGTACTACATATCATGGTGGAAAAGAGTCCACAGTACAAAGACAAGCGGATTTGCCAATATGGCGAAATGAGGATTGCGACCGGGCTTATTTCCAACCAATTACGGATAATTTCTTATGTGCTGGGTATTCAGAAGGTGGTGTCGATGCATGTCAGGTAAAATTTGAATTAAATGCCATAGATGGAAAAGGGAACAAAAAGTGCCTACAGAGATAGAAGCTTGAAGAAGCTTTTTTTCGTGAGTTGCCACCATTACTAACGGTTCCTCACAGTTTTTTCCATAATTTTTCTTTTGAAAACTAAGCCTATCAACGAACAGATTCCGATTCTTTTAATCAAAATCCGTTAGCCCGTTATTTATATTTTTTTTTCTCCAAAACTATTTTTTGGACTGAAATTTTGGGAAATTATTTGTTGTAATGACAACTTACGAAAAAAATTCAAGCTTCTAGCTCTGGGGCCACTTTTTGTTCCATTATCACTCTATGGCCTTTGAGACGTTTGGTTTGAAATGGACTGGACTCAACGTAGGGCTGCCTTTTAATAAAATTAAAAATTTTGCATAACCAATATGGAGTCGTCCCAGTTTAAAAAACTGCTCATATTTACTAAGCGTACATAAACTTTAGTACATACAAATACTAATTAACTGTAATTACTTTTCAGGGTGACTCTGGCGGACCACTTATGATGCGTATTAACGCAAAATGGGTGCAACTTGGTGTGGTATCTTTCGGTAACAAGTGTGGCGAACCAGGATATCCTGGAGTTTATACCAGAATATCAGAATACATCGAATGGATAAACAATCATACTAAAGAGTAACGCGAAATGTTAAAAATCTGTAATTTATTACCTTAATATAGGTTTTTTATTAAAAACTTAGATGTTTTTTAATCAATGTAACTCCAAATAATACTATTTACCATGAAACAATTCACCTTTTTTTACGATTGTTTTTTTAAGATTAGGATTCGCATGTATGCCTTTGACTATATAAATTTTAATATTGAAAATCTTATTTGTGTGATAATTAAAACTATCGTAAATAGGTAGTACAATATTTATTTCTAACAATGAGTAGAATTAAATAAAAAAATAACTAAAATCGCAACAACCCCGAACTCCTCAACAAGTCGGGGATTTTTCAATACCCTTTAACTTCCCTACCTCAATAAATCGAAAGTAAGTGATAAATATGGGAAAATGATCATTTAAAACTTTATCTTGCATCATGACTCATCATCAACCTCAATAACTCGATATTTTGATTGTCCCCGTAAACTTCGACTTATCGAGGTTCTACTGTATATCAAATATACAATATTTGTCTACATAATTGTTGAAGGGGTGAAACCAATAGTTTAATGAATATGACTAAACAGAGGAGAGATCACACAACAAAAGGTTACGAATTCACCTTCAGAAAACCGGTTTTTTTTTCATTATTGGGACAATGCTCTGTTTTGAATTAGCATACATTTTCATAACTAAATTCCTGTCGACTTCACAAAAAATTTCAATGATATTTTTGCCAATGACGTACTGTATACTTAAGCCACAGCGTTGAATTACGTCATTTAGCGCAAAATTCATGTGGAAATATTCCCATTCTAGGGGAACTAAAAAATTGCACCACGTGTGATAAGGCCGGTAATTTCATGGTGTTGACCAATTTTTTTTATAACGAACACGAAACGTCATTGTTGTTATGGAAACGATTATGTCAAGAAGATACACACTCTGCTGATTTCAACGAATACATATAGAAAAACACTTATACTTTTTAGAATTTTCTACTTGAAGTTATATTCAAACAAGAAACACATTCAAAAAGCAAAAAATTCTACGGAATCGAAATATTTTGGCGCATGATTGAAAGTAGTGCCTTCATGGCTGCTGTCAGTTAACAGACGAATTTCGTTCTGTTGCCAATGTCATTGTCAAACTTTTCTAACATAAAAAACTCATAAAAACAATTTCTGAATTGATTGTTTTCATTTTGGGATGATTTGAAAGAAATTGTGTATATATATATTTTTTAATTCGGAGGAGCACAAGAATTTGTGATAAAAGAGCCTTACATGTCGCTTGCTATGACAAATTTAATATTTTTGATAAAAAAGAAATAACTAAAATGAAGATTCAATCTAATCAATTACCCGAAAATGATTCCGAAGAGGTGAGTTATTGAGCACGTGTTTCCTGTTTTATTTCTAAAATTGGCTTTGCTAGGTTTTGTTTATTTTAACTACATGTAATGTCATTTTATTCAAAGTGTGAGTGCAATTTCAAGAAGTTGTTTAATTCTAAAAAAAAATCGTGAAATTAGAATCTTAAAATAGAAAATGTTGTAATAGGAAACTGTAAATAATTGGTATTTTTCTAAATACGATTTATAAAATTTATACACATGTAATATGTTTTTACCTTTCTTACGAAATCGTAACGGGACCTCGCAGTTCGATAAGTTCTCAAAATGTCTGCGTATGTGTGTGTTCGTGCGTATGCATGTGTGTAACGAAATTAGTAAAATCGACTTCTAAATACCTGTAAACATTAATGGGTTTTGACGCGGTTTTTTACATTTGAAAGCTGCATTTTTTAAAAAACGAATCGATTTCAAGCAGATTGCAAAAATATTTTCTATTTGAATGGGGAAGGGGGGCGAGGAGTTATCTTCTGATTGGTTTTAACTTTTGGTAAAAGCTTTTTCTGTGCCAAATGTCAACTTTTAGCATATTCGCAGCATTTATCAATTTATCGTTTAACAATTTTATACTTCGGATATTTGCAACGACCCTTGATGCATTTCAAATTTGGCCTGTTTCAGTTCGTTCTTGGTACCATTTGTTACATTGTTAAAAAATTGCTCTTCACTGATCGTAGGCCTAATATATGGATACGTTATTTATATGCTTAGGAAAGTTTTTTTAATGGTAAAAAGTTGTCTGTACTGCAGTTGGTATATTACCGACTCAGAAAATCTAGTTGCGGAAAAAGTCGCATAAAATATTGGCATATGTATATGCCTGGATTGTTTGCGAAAGATGTATTGATATAGAAAATAGAAGTAACCTTTAATCCGTTACTAATAAATTACGACTATGTTAACGAAACCAAAACCCACTGTACCTACACGTAAATTAGTTAGCATGAATTATTTCATTATACGTACAGTGACATCAGTATAAAATGTTTCATCTAGTTTATGAAAAATTATTTTAGGAGATGAATTAATGAGAATGGCATTTACAGTTATTCGTTATCTTTTACCGTTATTGAGATATCTTCATTAAAATGTAAAAAAATAAATTTTTGCGAATTATTTGCAAACTAACGGTTTTTTTTCGAAAAACTGAAAAAAAAGAAAGAATTTAAAAAATGAAAATTCTCTACATTTACTATAAATCCATATCTTTTACCATTATCGGAATATTTCAGATTTTGTAAAATAAAAATTCATATTTTTATATAAATCGTCGAGTTATAGTGTAAATCGCGCAAGAGTGTAGATTTTATATAAGAAAGTCATTTGTTGATATTTTTTGAGATTTTGTAATTAAATTTGGCTTATATCGATATGACATTGCAAACTTAATTTGCACTATTAGATATATAACTAGTTGAAAAGCCATGCACTAAATATTTAAGTAAAATTTAAAAAAAAATGTATCTTTAAAACAAAGTTAAGGGAATTTGAATTTCTCGCAAGAGATGTTTACTGTTGTCGCGTCCTTTGTTCAATCGCAATAAAATCAATTTATTTCGCAACAATGGGTTTTATGTGTATATCAACAGCCATATCCTATCCCATTTACATTATTTGATTTTTTTACCCTATCGAAATTACGCTACTATATGTGAAGGTTAGCGCTTTAATCTAATATTAAATACACACGGTTTTCCAAGCTATATAATCTTTCTGAAGCTAAACAGTTCTCGTGTGTTCATTCGCATATTCGAAAAATTGGATTTTTGTTCGTTATCTGATTTTGTTATAATTGTAAGAGCGTGACTTAGCCATCAATAAAACCATACACTCATTTTCTCAGTTTTATCCACTTTCCCCAACATCAGACACCCTTTCGGTTCGAATTTGAAAAGTTGTGCGATACCATTTCACCCCTTTCGCCTATCAATGGCTTTTATTTTTGACCTGATTTTAACGTTTCGCTTTTTCCTATTTACGGTTGTAGATTTCATGTTTCCAATGGGATTATATGGAATTTCTGGTTCTTGATGGAGTGAGTTCGGTTGATTACGGAAATGAAAGCAATTTTGAATTTAATTAGTTCCGAATATTTAGGAACAGCTAAAGTTAGCATGATAGACGTTTTCAATGCCCAAATTCTCATAAATAAAAAGTTTTTTTTTGCTTTTTTTTCTTTTGGGAACGTTCTAATTTTGAAAACAATTTTCGTTTAACCAAAAGGGATGCAACCGTTACGAAATATGTCAGATACAGATCACCTATACTAGTTAAAAATGTTCATAACTCTATTTGTTACACAATTTGAGCGAAAACACGAAACTGTCGAAATAGAGAACCTATGACCTTTTTAGATGGTTGTGCATACCTTTTGCCTTCACTGTTACTTAATATATCAACATAATTCGATACCTTTGGTTGTTGCAGTGAGTTATTTTGTGAAAAGAGTTAGCAGGTGGTGAGTAAGGGATTTTCCGGACCTATTTGCCAAATTACTGGAAAAGGTCAAACGATGTTCAATTTTCTAATTTCGGCTCAACCACAAACACTGGATGAGTGACAACTTTTATTATTACCGGGGTCGACTCAAAGAGTAATAAATGATTGGATTTATTTTGAATTAATTTCAAAACTTTGTGAATTGTCATCTTCACTGAATGCTTCAATATCTTGCACAACAATCCAGCCATTGTCAATAATTATATCGATCAGAAATTTATAAATGTCGGAAATGTTTCTTTGGAAATTTATGATTAGTTTTGGGTGAAAAAATAATTTCATAATTGCAACTATTTTTTAGGCGGAAAACAAATGCAAAAAAGAAATATAATAAAAAGTTATATACATATAATTTTGTCATATGTTTATTATTTGGTTTTGTGGGTTTAGCTTAGTCATGTGATAAGAAAATATGACTAAAGAAAATTTTCTTAGAAAACTCAAAAGCTCCATGATGCTTACTTGTGTTTGAAAATGTTTGCAGAAGACGTTTTATATATATGTACAAGTATTTAAAACAAGTAAATAAAATCAGTTTACTGTTTGGAAATTGAAAGGAAAATCAATAGTGTAATTTCAAGTTTATGGTCATCCCCGCGATTTAAAAACTTAGAGAAATTAAAAACTTACAGAACATTTTCCGCATGATGGACACTTAAAATAAATTATGTCATGAAAATATATTAGACATGTACTGTGCACACAAAGTACGGATAAAGGCTAAGGGCTTTACCAATGAATATTTCTAAAGAAGAATTTTAGTAGTAGACATAAATATTGCTACCAATGATAAACTTAGTTTCGACTCTAACAAACCATAAATTATTTTCGTCTATGATTAGTTGTTACTAATGAGCAGTGTTGGGGCCAGATAATTATTTTTTTATCTAGATAAAGATAAAGATAAATGCTCGTAATGTTTATCTAGATAAGATAATAGATAATGAAAATATGAAAGATAATAGATAAGATAAGATAAAAAGCCAAATTATCTAGATAATTTTTAGATAAATATTTATTTTGACATTGCACAAAATTCAAAATTACGTACTAAAAAAATAGCACAAAATTTTTTGCTTTTCTTGATTTCCAATTTAAATATAATAAGAAACGAAATAACGTCACGAAATATAAGTTTAATTTTGCTACGTAAGGAAATTTATAACGTTATGATTTTTTATTTCGTCCATAGCCCGGTTTACACTTGGCAACAGTTACTGGCAGAACTTTTTTTTATGGACAAGAGAAGAGAGGCGAGGGAAAGAGTGACACTTCGCTTCCTTGTCCGTAAACAAAAATTGTTGCCAAGTATTAAACTGTTCCTAAAAAAAGTTTTTAGGTTTTCAAAAGTATGCAGAAAACAATTTCGTTTCAGCATTTTTTCAGATTTAATTTTTTGATTTTCGCTGGTAACGATTATCTCTAGATAAATGGGATTTTCCTTTATCTAGATAAGATAAAGATAACTTTTTTGGGGTGTTATCTAGATAAGATAAAGATAACATTTTTTTTTATCTAGATGATTATCTAGATAATTATTATCTAGATAACCCCAACACTGCTAATGAGTTAGTGACAGCTCATTGGTAAGGGCCATTATTAAAACTGGGTAGTGTTAGGAATTAATATTAGTATTATAAAAAAATGGCTGTCAATAAATATTAATGATTTTCAAGGATTTTAATTTTAAGGTAACTAAATTACGAATATATTCAAATTTGTAGAAAATTCTTGTTTTAGCGCATAATTTAACTTTTTAATTTCGCACGTGAACTTTCACCTCATGTATTCTTTTTCTTATTGAGGAGTAAAAGGGAAAATAAGAACTTCACGAGAATAATACGATAATATTTTTCTAACGGACATGGACAGTGTGATAACGAAGATATTTCAAAAGTTAGTCGTATATCTTCAACTTTTTCCTTTTGTGTTGATTTCTTTTTAGCTGTAGAAGTGTTTTACGACACATTATCATTAATTTCCATAAAGATAAGGAATAAACTTTGCTGAATGAAGGAACGAATGAATGAATAAAGATGAGAAGGAATGCAAAAAAGTAGAAAAAGTTTTCTTATTTTCTTAATTGATATTCAAGTTTGTTAATTAAGTCATTTTCCCCTAAAAATAATCTTCCTCATCGCTGGGAGAGGCCTGCTTTTGATTTTGCAGCATTTCTAAACCATAACTGATTTTGAACGTGTGGTAAAGGGAATATTCGCTCGCTTCTCGTCCAAATTTTGAATACAGACATCTGAATCTACTTTGTGACCTCCTTTTAGGGTTATGAAGGTGTATGCAATGGTATCACCTCCATCGTCAACAGAACCTGCTTTCGTTTCTGACAACCGTTGACCCGACTTAATTATTTTATTAATGGAGGGCTATGAACTACAACCTGAGCTAAGTTCTCCTTTCAGTTCAGTTATGTGATTATAAAAGTTATACAGTAATGATAAAATGGGGAGCAGTGGAACTTTTGCTCTATACGAGTATAACATCGATAGCCTTATAACGTTAAACTAACCAGAAGGAATTTTCAAGAGGTACAATTAACTATTAGTTTGGAAACTCTTATGGGACTTTACACATTATGAGACTATACAGGTAGTTTGGTTGAAAGGCTTTTCGGTTGAAAAGAGAAGTTTTGAATTTAATTTTGAATTTTTCATACGGAAAAGTAGGTAAAAAATGTAGGTAAATTAATAAAACTTTTAGTAAGCAGAAATTTTGTTGATATTTTTTTTTACTCATTTTTTGATTTTTATTTGAAGACATATTTTTAGGAAGGATTTTTTAATTTTGTTTGCCTGTTTTATGTGACATATGTCCGCAACTTTTTAATAAAATATGTTAGCTAGCTTTTAATAACTGGTAAAACATGCGAATTCATTGTTAAAATCATTGAAATGAAACTAAATGACGAACAAAAATTTTTTTTTTATGTGAACAATACTTAAAAACATCATTCAAGACTAAAATATCTGGATAACCAATCAACCGAAACCCATTTAACTCAATTCTTTGTTAGATGTGAGTCTTTTCATTTTCAACTAGCAAATCCATATATATATATATATATATATAGTATATACAATTTTTTTCATTAAGGTGTGTTTTGGTATTTTTGCTAACTCGAAATAACACACGAAAAAGAGAAAAAAGTTAGTCATTGTTATTTGAGTCCAGCATTTTTTATTTGCTAATGGCAGTTTTGCCGATATGTATAAAAACCTAGTAAACAGCGACCGATAAGATAATGAGATTGGGAAAAAATCTATATATGTATCTAGAATGAAACGTCGAGGTAGCGTTTATCGGATCTTGTTGGATTATCTGCAAATACTTTGATTCGAAAAGGTGGAATTTTGTGAGACTGCAGTGAAGTTTTTTTTTATTGGGACACAATCGAGATATTTCGGTGAATTTCTTTGGTGAACAGCGCGAAAATTAGATATCAAGCCAATGCTAGTGGGGACTCGGCGCGCACTTATTTGTCAGTTTCTATAGCGATCGTCTCTAATTCAGGGGTCACCTGGGAAACTTTATTATTAAAGGTTTCTTCGAGAGTATTGTTTTTTCGATAATTTTACAAAGATAGTTGAGAATTTATTCCTGACGTCTGAAGTTTTCCATTGCAGCATTTGCCTGCAGTCAAAATTCGGCGCACTTTGGAAATGGAAGAAAACGAGGATACCCCGCCACCAATTCCGTCACCGCCACTACAATTTTTAGTCGAAGATCCTTGTCGAGGAGCTATGGACGCGTGTTTTACCGCTTTCGATAAGGACGGGTGAGTTAAAAATTCTTTAAGTGTCTTCAAAAAGTTCGTCTTGTTTAATTCTTTGTTTTTTTTAAAGGTTTTATTTTATAAAAACCAACCGGTGATGATTAATTTTATAAAAGTTTGATAGTATTTTGGTGGAAAATTCAGAGAATTTGAAAATCTGGAAAAAATGTTTTTAGTAAGGTTCTCAAGGGAATAATCAATATAAAAAAAACATTTCAAATGTGAATGCGACAAGTTTTTTGAAGTTTTAAATCTATATGTAATGCTTTAAAATAACAGCAAACTCATTTTTATTTTTTAAAGACGAATTTGTTAAAATATGTTATCTGAATTGTGTTTGGAACAAAATTAAATAATACTATCTTTAGTAAGTGCTAGACTTTTGGATCACGTAAGAAATAAAATGGTGATGTTCCTTCAAGAATTCATTTAGTTTTTCTAAAATTTCCGAAAACAATTTCCAAGGATATTCTTAATTTACTTTAAAATGAGTATTTAGTTTTAACAGTATGCTCTCAAAGAAAATAACTTGATGAAAATTGAGCATTGAAGTAGAATTTATTCGATTTAAAACATTTACGGCCAATTTATTCACTAGGAGTTAAATCGCCTTAACTCCCTTAACTCACCTTTATCATGGAAAATAAGGTTAGCTAACTCCCTTAACTCACTAACTCGGCTTAACTCCTAGTGAATAAATTAGGGGTTACAGATAACGCTTTTAATTTGGAAAAATAAATTTCTCGACACTCAACCAATTTTTAAAAAACGTGAGAAATGCCGTTGGCTGGAGTGGAATCTTTAGTATACCTTCTAATATAAGAATTTTTACTTTTCCAAACATTTATTAGGATTTCTATAAAAAAAAACTTGTGTCTTTTTATTTGATATATACTATTTAGTTAAACATTGCCTTTTAACAAATTTTGGCATTATTTTTCGTATACTAATGTCTTATATATAAAATCCCAATTAAAGCATTTCCTTCGGCGATTTTCCCAAGGATTTTTTTTTAAATTTATTTGAATAAAAGTAGACACTCTAAATGCTGGCTGGCTGTTTTCAATCAGTTCCAATTATATAATGTAGAAAATATTTACTAAAATATCAATTTTATTGCTGATTAGATTTTCATCTCAAGTGACCCAAAGGGATAATCTTATTGATTCTATAATTAACTGCTTTTGTGACCAAAATTGTGAATTTAACTTTGCTAATCAAAGTATTAATAAAAATAAAATAGTGTGACGAAACTTCGAGTAAAATTTGATAATTTTTGTGTAATCAATTTTTGTATATCTAGGAATTTTTCCACAAAACTGAAATGATATCAATTTGTGATTATGAAAAAAATATATTTCTTCGAAATTTATCTAAAAACGCAGTTTAAAAAGACCATTCCCATTTTCTATCCCATAAATGCTGTATCAAACCGATAAATACTTATGCCACATCGTTTTTTTTTATATTGTTTCTCAATAACCCATTTGAAATATTTCTACTTTTTATTTGTAGACAGGCAAGAAACCAATTTTATTTTCTAAACCTGAACCATTATTCACGAACTGATCCATATTTAAACACGATAACACTATCGTAAAACAAAATAATATAGATATAAGTTCAACCCGTCCGAAAAGAAATAATTCCTAAGAAAAATTCTAATAAATATGAGGCGTTAAAAGCTAGAGTGGACCACCCCACATAATCGAGTTTTTGAAGCTTTTCCACTTTTGTACTATTATTGACTGTAAATTTTTGGAAAAAAAAATTCTGTGGACTTTATTACTCAATGTTGAAATGTTATTTTGTGCATCCAAACATTTTTATCTAAAAACTCACTCGCAATAGTGATTCAAACACAAAAAAATTCACGATTTCGACATGTGGGTTGGTCCACTCTAGTTTTTAACGCCTCATATATGAGACAAATATAAAATTTATGATAAAAAAATAAAATTTACCCTAGAATTTTGTGCAAAATTTCCCATTTTTTGGCATGAATTTCTCTTTTGTTTTGAGAAACATTACAAAAAAATTCCTATCTCGTATGTTACAATTTTTTTTATAGGAACCTGTCCTGTTATTTCTCTCCGTGTGTGTAAATCGGAAACCTATCGGAGCCGGACAAATCCAGGCTTTGCTGTAGTATACATAATAATACTATTCTTATCAAACTTGCTTCTGTGATTTTATTTTGAAGCTGATACAGAAATTTCTTCCTTTTTGGAAATTAAGTTTATTTTACAAGGCAGCTGTTACTGTCTTTATAATTGAATGTAAAATTTGTTTTCGTGTCAAAACTTCATAATGTCCTCGTGGCGGATTCCATTTTGTAATACATTTTGTTCTTTTATAAAATATAACTGACAGTAATTTTGTCTTTTCAGTTTCTGTATAGTTTCGAGGTAGTTGGATAAGATATTTTCACATATACGGAATTGAGATATTAAAACATAAACTTGAAAATGAATTCAAAATGTAAAAATTTGAAAAAGTGATAATAATATCTATTTAGCTATTTATCCTATAATTTTTAATACCTATAGCAAAAAACCCTTCTCGAATTATATTTTGAAAATACATAGATTCCAAGTTGAAGAATATTAAAGTTTCAATCATTTCAGGACTGCGAATTTTTAGGATAACATGGAAGGATGTTATCATAAAACTAAAATGCTAATAAAATTATACCTCGAACCACTTACCGCCTTTTTCTCATGGATACTGTATATCTCTAATGAAGTCATAAAGAAGATAGAAAATCATAAAAATGAAAATTGATTTACTTATATGACTGCGATTAGGACACGTTTCAGTAATATAAAGTTATTTTCGTAAATCAAAGAAGCAATGTTTCTGATAATTCAAAAAGACTGAGAAAAGACTGAGAATTCGACTTGAACTTTGACAATATCAAATCTTTCCCAAAAGGATTTACTTTAACTGTTATCTATTTACGAAAATGTATTGGTATGTTGATGTAATCCAACGTGTATATATTGTTTCATTTTTTCTCATGTTGTGGATTTAGCTCAACTTTGATTTTCTTTCAACATTTCGACAATCTCCTATAGCACAAAAGCAACACGAACAACAACAAAAGCTACCACTATGAGATACTTTAATGTTCTAGGGATAGCAATATCTGGGTTTTCGAGCTGTGAGGCAATCTTGCGTGCTTTTCGAGCTTTTTATATACAATTGCCCTAAAGAGCTATTGAGACTGGGTCGACTTTGGTTATTTTTTCTGAAAAAAAAGGAGTCATGCGATTTGCATAAAGAAATTTAGTTTTTTTTTCCTGCCGTTTCTCGTCATAGTATGATTTTTTTCATGCTATTCAGAAGTCATGCCAGATGCCCCTTTTTTAATTGAATGGCAGGATCCGTGGCAATTACTGTCGACTCCTTAAGTGGTCGGCGGCCCCATTGCTGTTTTCCGTCAAGTGTGCCGTTAAGCGAATACACTTTCCTCGTTTTATTTTCATTTTCCTGTTCGTTTTGTAATTGGGATCGTTCTCAAGGATCTCATTGTAATGTAATTGAAATTTTGTTTAACTATGTTTGAAGTATGTTCATGCCCGAAATCGATTAGGAAACTTTTGAATTACTCAAGTCCTTGAAAATTTAAGTTATACCTGGCCTTGAAATCTATTGAATATTTTCATTGTTGTTGGGGATGTGATATTAATAAAGAAAATACTTAGCAACAATGTAAATTAAAAAAAAAATAGAATTAGTAATTGATTATCTATTAAGGTTCGATTGTAATTACTTTCCTCTTCTATAGAAAGAAAGTATTGTATTCATGACTCGGGGGCAGATAGAAAATTTCTGATCAGTACGAAATCCGTCCGTGCATCTGTCTGTCGGTCTGTCCGTTGTACGTACGTATCTTAAATAACTCTAGATTTTATGTTGATCTCTAGATATTTTTTGATATCAAAATGGTGCATAACATAGATTGGCATAGTTCAGAAAAATCGATTTTAAATAAAACCAATAAAAACAAAAGTTGAAATTATTTTTCTCAAGAAAAAAGTATGTATAATATAATTTTCATCAAGGTAGGTCCGATGCTCATGTTTAAATGTATATTACTACTTCTCCTTAAGCCAAAATAATACATTTTTGAGACTCCAATTTTTAATTGTAATCAAAATATTTCAAATAATTGTGCGTAAAAAAAGTTCGCTCAGGAATGAACTTTTTATTTGCCTTTAAAAGGTTGATATAACCATTTTTACGTCATTCACGCAACAGATAATGCCGCAGTCTACGAAAAACTTTTAGAAATTAATTATGTTGTATTTAGAAGGACGGATACGCTTGGGAAAGCATTCATGTAAACTTTTTAGGCACGCAATAAACAGTTCTCATTGGGAAGCCTAAAGAATTTATTATTTATAATGTTGAATAATACACTAAACCGAACCTATCCCAACTACCTACTATATATTCAGGCGAAGACATTCTGTTATTTCAAGTTTTTTTCAATGTTTTTAACTCTTTTCGTTTAGCAAAAGTTTTATTCATTTATTTTTTTGATCCAAATAACTTAAATTGAGTTGATGAATTGAAAGCTTCTTTCTTCAATGCCTTATTGAATTTAAACACTAACAGCCTTATTAATAAAAAATCCCTAACACGGAGATAACTCATGTGCTAACTAACTCCGAGATAGCAAACTTATCCATTAGATAACTATTCTTATTAATAAAAAATTTTCCTCCATATAATAGCTAACTCGTATTTTATTTAAAAATTTAGCTGGAATGCGGCAACCCTTGTGCCAAATTGTACCAAAAAATACGAAAATCTTTTACATTTGACTCATATTTGGGTTTTTTAAATTCGTTTCCTTGGAGACGGTATTAAAATACGAGTGAAATTAGTGTTTTCATTTTGATTGTGATTGACTGCAAAGTAATTAAAAATGGAAAATTTAAAAATTAAACGAAAGCGATCAGAAAATTGGTGTTCAAGTGATAAGGTAATATAATATAACAACATAAATTGCATTTTTTTAATGGATCATTGCTTCTTCCAGTCTTTTTTGCAAGAGTTATGCGCCGTCAAGAGTTATCAACTCCTTAACTCGAGGAAATCGGTATGTTAGCTAACACAGAGTTAACTAACGTCAGTTAACTCTTAAAATTTTTTATTAATAAGAATTTCGAGTTATCCACTGCGTAAACCATTGATAAAAATTAACTAACGTTTATTAATAAGGCTGTAAACGATTAACCATTTTCCAAACATTTCCCAAGCATTACTTAGACCTGTAGTTAAATTATTTCTAACCAATTACTTCTTAAGGCGATTCTATGTAGTTATTTTGTGTTTTATTTTTCCAAAAGAATTAAAATATCCAGGTATATTTTATGTACCTATATCTAGAAAGTTATTGCTCCAGTTTTATCTATAACACCTAATATTCTCACCTTAATACAGCTTCTATTCTCCCATTCATCTAATGATAATCCAATTTCGATTTCAGTGATGACCGTCTGTCGTTGGCAGAGTTCACACTCATCTGCCGGGCATTATTTCGGAATGATAAGGGACACATTTACGATGTCCCACAGGAAAGGCTGGAGCAGATGTTTGCTGTTTTCGATAAAAACGCTGATGGATTTATCGATCGTGAGGAATTTCAATTTTGTTGGAATAATTGGATTAAAACGGTAAGAAGTTATTCATGAAATTAATTTAATCTTGAATTGTTTTTATTGTTTATTCCTATGTTTTTATGCTTTTCACTTCAATGCAATGAAATATGATTAGAAATGATGGTTTAACCATGTTTATCATTAAAAAAGTTTAACAGTCCCAAAAAATTAAGGAGTAAAAAATCCAAGGAAAATCTTATTAAATTCATAATTAATTATGCAAAAACATTAATCTAAATTGATTTTCATTTTCAAGAAAGTCTAGTGAAATCAGATTCTAAAGATTAAATGTTTTTTTTCACAAAATTTTGCATCGTTTTCGAAGAAAAACGAAAGCTATTTTCACAATCCCTTCCCTTTTCACCCTTTTCAGCGCGTCCAAAAATAATAGAAGTTGGTTCTAAAAGGTACTTCGGGCACAAAAAATCCTAAAAAAAACACGCAGTTTTTTACTTTTTTGAATTTTTGTGTGGCTTATAAAAACGTATATTTGAAATTGCTTTCATCTGGCGTTATGTTCTTCCATAAATAAAATATTTTATCGGAAATACTAATGATGACACTCATTTGGTCGTTTGGAGGAAATAATTTTAATTTAAAATTAATTGATAGTAAATTTCGATGGTGGAAGAATTTATGAGATTCCTTAGACTAATATTCAATGAGATAAAATCCATAATCATTTTCAATAAAAAACGTATTTGATCCGTTTTATTATTCACCAAAATAAAATCAATTTATTACAGAAAATTTTCTTCTTTTTTGCTATCCTTTTCTCGCTTGATTTGCCTATCAAAAATATTTCTCTCTCTATTATTATAATCTAAAGTATTTTTCATTTGCTTTTGTCTGTATAGACGATGAATTTTGGTTGTGATCGTATTTTAGACATAATAATTTTGACACCTGCCGCCTATGAAAAATGCTCATCTTCCGTGGAAATGAAATCTAGGCATAGGTAGATACCGTGGTCTACCGTAGACCATCAGCAAGGATTACGGTTAGGTAAAAACGAAAGGTGAAAAACGCAACAAAAGTTTAATGATGGATATCGTGCAAAAGACAATTCACAAATGTTACCCCATAACCACCTGTCTGTTTGATAGCTTCGTCTTTTCGACTATTTGAACAGGTGAACAATACCGATATATTTTATTGAAACAAATGATGACACAGTAGCAGGCTAATATCAATGGGGGGAAGGTGGAATGGTATTTAACGGAATATGGGTTGCAATCATAATTTTGTCTTCATGTTTACTGTTTGCTCATTGTTTTCATAGTTCGTCGACATAATCTTACAAAATTTACTTGCTCATAGCATATATCGATATACATTTATTCGAACTTAAATATAGAATCCTGCGATTTTCTCAACGTCTCTTACCTAGGGTTATTTTTATTTTTACAAAATTCTGCTTCCTTATAGGTGGCTGCTTTTCTTAAAACGATTTCTAATACCCGCCGTTTATTCTCCGTGAGACACCTTTATATAGTCTGTAGTTTCTTGCCTTCATTTTTTTTTTGTATTTATTGATATCTATGTTGGTTAGGTTCAAAGGAATCGAAGTTTTGTGTATTTTTCCGTGCGATCAGAATGTGGGTATTTTCTTTGTACTTTTATTCTTTTCCCAGTGGTTTTATAAGGCCATACTTACATATTATATGTATTTCATCTGCCTGACAGAATGACATCCGTAGAAATGGGAAATTTGTCAAATATTTTACCCAAGCAATGGAATAACTAAAATAGAAGTAGACAGTTACAATTTATTCTTCCGTTTGTTATTTTGGTTAGTCAAAATAAAAAAAGAGATATATCAGAAATACATCAATGGAAAAATAAATAGCTAGAGACTGTATTTGCACAATAAGACATCATGACAAATTTAAATGATAGTGTTTTGTAAGAGTCAATATAATGCCATTTGATAATTTTCTAATGACTAATCAACATTTTTCCATACTATATTTGTTTACTTACAAATATGGCTGACCACGAAATTTTCTTTATTTTGAAACTCAAAACTGATCATTCGTTTGAAATTTAAAATATTGACTGATCAAGAATGCCAGTGTTATAAGGTTCAGTTCTTGTGATGAAATTAAAATATATATATACAAATATATTTTTTTTAAACGAATATTTTTATTTAAAGGAATAAATATTAAACGAATGTTTCGTCTTTCAGATTGTCCGTCCAGTGAATGCCTTTTTAATTGTCGATGTCCAAAATGATTTTATTAGTGGATCATTAGATATAAGCAATTGTAGTGCGCAACAAAATGGCTTAGAAATCCTGGCACCCATCAATAAACTTCAGGACACGATTGAGTTTGATGCTGTTTTCTATTCTTTAGATTGGCACCCCAGTGACCATGTGTCATTTATAGATAATGTTAAAATGAGACCGCTTCACGAATCTAGTCCGGTAAGATTAAAATACAGTACATTCATTTAGTAAAAGGACTAAAAATTTAACTAATTTTATTATATTTTCTTTGATAGATTGATGCAGATTCTGCCCAAGTATATGACACCGTTATATTTGCTGGACCACCTCCAATGAAACAGAGACTTTGGCCAAGACATTGCGTTCAGGATTCGTGGGGAGCCGAACTTCACAAAGATCTTAAGGTAAATTCGTTATGAATTTTATATTTACATTGAATTATTTAGATAATTTTTTTGATTACTATAGGTCGCTGAACATGGAGTCAAGGTGTACAAAGGAACTAATCCTGAAGTTGACTCGTATTCTGTTTTCTGGGATAATAAAAAGCTTTCAGACACAACTCTAAATGCACAATTGAAAATGAAAGGCACTACTGACATTTATGTATGTGGGCTAGCGTATGATGTGTGTGTCGGTAAGACTTTTTTCGAATAAAAAAAACTGTCGTTATTATTCGATATGTCTTTTGTCTCATTTCAACTAGATTTTTTTATGAATTAACCGATGTGTGTATTTTTTCTGTAATTAAATTTCAGGCGCAACTGCGGTTGATGCTCTTTCAGCTGGTTATAGAACCATCCTCATAGATGATTGTTGTCGTGGTGTTGACCTTCATGATATCGAGAATACTAAAGAGAAAGTGAATTCTAGTTTTGGTGTCACAGTTCATTCCAATGAAGTAAATAAGTGAAAAACTAATCATAATATTAAAAAGAAAACCGAATTTTTAATCAAAGAAATTGTAAGGAAATCTGTTTATTAAAGTTTGGTTGAAAAATTTTCAGGTTAAAGCGATGGTAGAAGGACGTGATCGACGTCCTGAATTAGGCTACAAGCTAGCGATTGAGCTGAAAAATCCAGATTCAGTGCTAGCTCAAAGGAACGGAGTTCGCAGGCCACTCTAAAAACAATTGATAGAATTCAACAAAATATTTTTGAATAAAGAAATAATATAATAAAAAACAAAACAATAAAAATTGCTTGAATAGCTTTAAAATGAAATATATATATATAAAATATCGTCGGGGATATAAAGGGTCAGTACATCTGTAAGAGATTTATCTTGTTTTTGCCTAGGTCTACTCTAGGTGAAATTTTTATCTGTCGAAATGCACTTAACTAAAAAAAATGTAAATAGTGGAGCCATCTTGTTTTTGCCGTAACCCGACGATATATATATATCGCATTCGTAAAATATTAAAAAAAAATTTGTACTTAATTCTAAGATCACTGAAAAATTGAATGCTTGATATTGGCATAATATTTATAATAAAGTTTAACTTGAAATTTGAATTGTCATAAAAACTATTTCTAATTTTTTCTTATATTATGTGTGTTAAATTTGAGAAATTTTTATTATTTAATATTCTGGTTACAAAAGCACTAATTATACTCCTCCCATATAGATATCATTCCAAGGCGACTTTAACATATTTCTTAGATATTTCTAGGCAAATCTAAAATTCAATAATTAACTAGAAAATGCCTAACCTCAATGAGTAGAGTACAATACATTTAAATGACAAGTAGATTAAGCTTAATATCTAATATATATATATATATATAAATTGCAAATACGTATTCTAAGTTGATATTCTATTATTGAACATTATAATGGTATATTATCCTTGTTCTAGAATATTCCGGAAATTTCTCTTCGCCTATTTTTGGTGATTAGGGGCCTTATCATGTATCTCGAATCGAAAATCAAATCGACTCGAACACCGCACTCGAAAACGAATTGCATTGGTATCATATAAAACTTTTGTTTCGAGTAAAATGTGCAGATACAAATTAATCTAAAATAACGAACCTGCTCGTAACTTGGAAACTTCGTACTTATACAGGGTGCGCCATCTGTTCCTCCGGTATGTAAACATTGAATAACTTCGCCATTTGTCAACCGATTTGCTTTCCTAGACACGTTTTGGAAACGTCAAACCAGTACAATTTTAACCATGAACCGCTTCACACCGAAAGAACGCGCCGAAATAGTGACGATGTACATTGAAAATAGTCGTTCAATTTTGGATGCAAGTTTTAATGACCGACGAGGCACATTTCACTCCCTCTGGCGGTGTTAATAAACAAAATTGCCGCATTTGGGCGACAGAAAATCCTCACGAGATTCATGAAATACCATTGCATGATCGAAAAGTGACTGTTTGGGCCGGCGTGTGCGCAAAAACCATCATTGGGCCATTTTTCTTCAATGAAGGTGAAACAGTTAATGGTAATCGATATCGGTGGATGTTGGCACATTTTGTGTGTCCGAAAATGCGTGAAAAAGGTCTGACTGACTTCTGGTTTCAGCAAGACGGGGCGCCATGCCACACAGCGGACCAAACAATACGGTTTTTGCAACAAAAATTCCCTAGACGTGTGATATCGAAAAGAGGCGATATTGACTGGCCACCAAGATCCCCTAATTTAACCCCCCCAGACTTCTTTTTGTGGGGTTATTTGAAGAGTAAAGTTTACGCCAGCAACCCGAAGACCATTGACGAGCTCAAGACCAATATTCGTGCCGAAATAGCTGCCATACCGACGGAGATGCTCGAAGAAGTGATGGAAAATGCCCGAAAAAGAGCACAGTTTGCGGTGGCCAATAAAGGTGGTCATTTGATCGATGTTGTTTTCAAAAAGTAGTCCACATAAATTGTAAAGGATTGAACTAAATAAAAAAACACCATTTTTTGCAATCTATTGTTTCTTTCAAAAGTTATTCAACATTCTCATACCGGAGGAACAGATGGCGCACCCTGTACTTAGTATCAACATTGAATAGTTACAAATAATTTGTTGCTAGATAAAAGTGATGAATGTGATGATAGTGTTCCCAAGCCAAGAAATGATTATAAGAAAATCCATATGGGATGGACTGCGTCCAAAATTATAATTAGCTAAATATTATATGTATTAGAGCAAAATTTTTGATATTTTTTATAGAATTTCAAGCTGTTTCGTTATCTTAAACTCCATTTAAATTTGTTTTGAAAAAAAAAAATCCTGAATAAAAAACCTTGAAAATACTTAAATTTTGCTTTCGAGTTTCATTTCCGAGGATTGAAAAGTTCAAGTAAACTTTCGGAAATAAATGAGAAATAATTACTCGAATTAGATTTAGCTAATGCGGTTTCAAACATTTCCGATTTCACTTTCGATTCGAGATACCCAATAAGACCCGAATTTATTCTTTGGAGAAAATAATCCAATAAAATCATTTTAATGATGAAATAAAATGATGTTTTATTATTTCAATAGACAGTCTGATAGTAAGTATTTTATTTTTTTAAGATTATTAAAAAAAATGAAGGAAAAATTTACTTGTGTCCTAACGTTTCTATAATTTTTTTTTATAATTCCAGCCAGAGTTTATAGGATGGTCAATTTCTCGACAATAATAATGTTTTGGTATATTCAAAGAAAAGTTTTAAAATTAAATAACTGTTTGGTAACGCTAAACAATTTAGTTTCAACATTGACTGAAACAGTGAATTTCTTCTGTTAGCGTTTTCCTGTTTTATGTAAACTCGGATAGTTTTTAATTCGATAGAACCATAAATTTTCGTCATTCAACGATTCACCTGCACCAACTAAAAATGCATACAAAAAAAAGCCTTGAAGTTCAATTTATCAAATCCCAGTTCACCCATTCGTTTAATTTATTATTGTAGAGCATCGTGTGAATATTTGCTGTGTTCACGATATTTATTTGAAAAACATTCAAAGGGTGGAGAGCAGTCAACATATGGGGGAATGTGGTTATGTCATCCTTTTGTTTGAATACTACTTAAGCTTATACGAGTACAGTCTTTCTCCCAACACATACATATTTCACAAAAAACGCTTGCTTGACATGAATGGGTCTAAAACTGATGAATAGCTCCATCGAATGTCCTTTGAGCAAGTGAACAATAGTGTGAGACCGTAACGAATTCAACTATAAAGCTATAGGCAAAAGCAATTAATTGGCATGTTTTGTATTATGCTGGATTTCCATAAAATTCAGTTTTGGCGATTTTATGACTTCCACAGCGTACCGCAACATATAAATATTTTTTACTTGGTTATTGTGTATAATATTTTAATAAATTCACAGCAAAATGAATTAAAGCTAGGTTTTTATAAAATACACTAATTTTTATCAACTAAATCAGTCCTCATTGTTTATCGACCGTTTAAAAAAAATAGGTACAATATATTGACAATAATTTATTTTTTATTACCATTTCCATATACAGTGAAAGCTTCCTTTGCAGACACCTTACGTGGGCGTACAAAAAACTTGATCTCGTGAGTGTTCGCTTTTGGTAGCTTCTACTTTAGTTTGCAATCGGCAGAAATTTCGTTATTTCGTTGAAAATTGGATGTAAAAACAAAAAAAAAACAATCACCCAAAAATGATTCAACGTGGAAACAAAAGTATGATTGCAATATAAATCCCTAACATGTTTTTTATATTCTGTATATACATATATATAAAATTCTTAAGCAGTTCAGAATTGTAAATCAGATTGATAGCAAAATTTGTGGTCAAAGTATGTAGTTGAATTGTGTTATGATATCTGACACTAATGCCAATTTAAATAGACTGCAGATAAAAGTCTCATCGGTTAAAAGATTTTTTGTACCAATATCAGGTTCCTAATTCATCTGTCCCTTAAAAGTGTGTGGAAGATCCAAGTAAACGGAAATAAGAAAATTTAAGACCAAAAGAACTTGTCGCCGTAATCACCTTCAATGTCCTTCCGAAAATGTTGCAATTTTCAAAAAAAAAAATGTCAGCCCAACAGACATGAAAAACAGACAAGGACAATAACAACAACACAGATGGCCTAGAACATTAGACAATAGTAGATAAACGATATCTCAAGAGGGAAGGATCTCATTTTATTTCACTGCAAGACTTACTTGAGCCAAGGATGTCCGTTGCAGATCATCATACCTCTTCAAACATATTTATTTCCTCCTTTATTGTCAAGGTTCGATGATTCTAATTTTGAAGATTCACAAGTGGATAATTCTACAATTTTGCTGCACGAGGTACATTCCCTGCTGTTCCCAGCAATAATTATCCTTGCTTTGAAAATTATATCAAAACTTTTGATTTATAAGACTTAAGGAAATTTACATTTTTGTAATATTTCTTGAAAGCGGAAAATTATGCACGGCTTTTTTTTTTTATTTGTTTATGTTTGTCCTTTGCTTACAATACATTACTGTTTGTTTTGAGGGTTATTATTATCATAAAGTTAGAACGCTAGTTTGTTTGGGCGGATGCCAGAGCGATTCTGTCAATACAATAAACCATTATCACTGGCGCCTAGATGTAAAGGTACCTCAAGCCAAAAAAAAAACCTTGAAACATAATGAAAAAATACTGAAAAATGTATTTCTTTCCCCACAGGGCCACTGGGAAATAGAATCACTTTTTGGTTGGGAGAAATGTGGCTGATGGTAAATTTCAATTTGACTATACAAGAGAAAAAGTAGGACAATTGTCATTGGAGGGAATTGGCACTCAAGCAGTTTACATTCAAATTCTGGTAACTGTTTGACTTTTACGGAGGAGATTTTCTTTTTGTTGGCTAAATATCCTTTGATGAATTTTAGCGTTTTTTTTTCAAAAGCATCTTTGTTGTGATCCAGTTGGGTGTCCCACAAAAATAAGTCAAGAATTTGATGGTTGACTAGGAAACGATTTTGGAAGGACTTTAATTTCGATTTAAACTAGTGTGTAATGTTATGTAAAAATGATAATAGGGACAAGATAATCCAGTTAGAGGTAATAAATGTCAAAAATACTGCAAGATCTCGAAAATTTAGAAATAAGTTCAAGTAGTTGTTTTTTTTTTAAATTGCGAAATATTTTTTGATGGAGCCGTTTTTATTATAGTTATCAAATTATATTGAAATTTATAAAAAATCGTAAGAGTTTTTCCATAATTTCTATAACTATGTATTATCAGGGAATCTAAAAAATATGATTTTAAGAAAAATTCAGAAAAGAAAATTTCATTTAATCATTTTAAAATTTCACTTTTAACACTAGAAAACCTATTAACACGAGAGAGGTTTATATTGTAGTCATTTTTAAACACAGGATTTGTTAAACATGAGTTTAAACTAACAAAAAACCATTGCGAACTGTCAGCTTAAACTCTTGTTGAACATGAGTTAAACCTGAGTTTAAGAAAAATTATGAACAAGCGCTATAGAGTTGGAGAGTTTTAATAATAAAAACTCATGATGTCGGCTGGAAAGTGCACCTGAGTTTCCATCCAGTAATAATCATTTATGAAAGCTTTTTCCCCAATTGTTATCTTAGTCGTTAGAAACATCCTTTTTCCACAACCATAAAGTTGTTGAACCCTTCTATAGTCCATGCGCAGAAATAATTTTTTTTTGTGAACTTTTCAACTTTGTACAGTTTTATAAAGTGAAAAATTGCAAAATGTTTTACTCGATCTTTTCGCAACGGGATGATTTAATTTTTCTCCTGTAATTAAAATGGTGATGCAATTAATTTAAGTTCCCTTTAGTATTCAATTAAAATAGATAGTATCGATGCATTTAATTAATCTCAGTGGATGCTGTTCAAGACGTGAAATGTCTATATCTATGATGGATGCTCTCTAGGCCGATGTTATGGGTTTAATTATTGAAACGAATGACGTCATTAAAATTAGGTCATTAATATCGGTCACAGGCATCATACTCCAATACATGTCAGCTATCCACTATCACGACGAAAGAAAAACTTTTAAGGATACATCGACACTATGATACTTATGTCCTGTTGCAGGATTGAAAAATTTTTTTTACACTTTCTTAAATATTTGTAATTTTACTCTTGATGAGAGTGAGTGCCAAATATGTAGATATAATGAATATATCTACTCAATGAAATATGTACAAGATGAAAGTAATGAAAAGCGTTCGAGTTTTTCACAATAAGATTTCTGCTGACAGTTTATTTATGATTGGAGTTGTATTTGATGATGTCTATATACATATATACAACCAGGATAAAGAAAGGATATGAAAACGAATGAGTGAACAATATTAACATAAATCAACTGAAAAGGCACAGAGATGCGGTTAAAATGGGAGTAAATGCTTTACGGAAATATCAATAAAGTTCGGCTTTTGTGGCATTCACTTACCACAAAACTAAACCAAACTGTTTTATGCCTTTTTATATTTTCTTTATTGTTTACTTGTGGCATAAAATCGAAGAAATAACATAAACAAAAAAAAAAAAGCTCAAATTCTTTAATGCGGAATTCTGTTTTGTAAACAAAGTAAATATTTTTACGGGTGATTTTTTACTTTCTGAAATACAACGTTGAAACATACAAAAAAATGTAAAAAAATTGCGTGTTTGATACATTTTTAAAACGTTTTTCGCATTGAAAGTATTTTAAATATATTAAAAAAAACGAAATATAATGTAATTTCTCTCGTTTTTCGATCGAGTATGTCATTAGATATTTCAGTGCTCAACTGAAATCCTTTTATTCGACAAAGATATTCGTTTTTCTACTTACTTCTAATTGAACGATAATTTTTCAAATTTGTTCAGCACTTTCCTTTGGTTTGTCAGAAAAACAAAAGAGAAATGAAAAAATAAATCAAATCAAAGTATGTACTTCCAAAATTTTACATTTTTAACAATATGGAAAATCACAAAATACATTAAAATTTCATGTGTATTTTAGGTTTTTCGTACCAAAAAAAAACAATTAATATAAACGTTCAACAGAAGAAAAGTAGTCTTGATGAACTTTAGCTGTAGTTTATGCTTTGCTTAAAATGTTGAAAATAGCCTTTTCTTTCCAAGAAATTCGTTTTCTTAAGATAAGTTGTTAGTCTTGTTAAGGGTAGTGGGGGATCGCTGATCTCGAATCCGTTGTCCCTTTTTCTATAGCTCTCACGGTTAAATTACATATGTTAGAGCAGTACAATCTTTTACATCAAAAGATGGAATTTTACAACCAATATGTAAAATCACTGTAATTTTACAATTTTTGCTAATGGTTACTGTTGCAATTTTTTATTACTGTGTAAATGATATCTTTAAATTAGATTAATCAATTATGTGAGTGATGCGAAATCAAATTCTCGAGTAGTGAACGATACTATTTATGGTATTCGTTGCGACAATTGCTAACCAATCAGAGAGGTAACCAATTTGCCAAGTGGAGCAAAGTCCTTTTATCCAGCTTCCCAAATTCTTCCAAGTTTTTATCGCTTATTGCTTCTTGGCAACCAGTGTAATAGAAATATTCATATATATGAAGAGCATTAAAAAATAGGCGTATTGTCAGAATAGAATTACACTCCTTCTTTTTAATATGGTCACAACCGGAACTGATTGTGAATTATCTAAAAATTCTCTCCGTTTAGAGTGTGTTCAATTTTAACCGACTTGGCCTTTATCCTAAAGCTCTATGTAATTCGTCTTACAATTTTTTACTGTGGTTGGTATTTGTAGTGTTTCTCAATATATTTGCATAGGATTTAGATTATGTTAAAAGTTTAAGCAGTCGGATCAGTCAAAAACAAAGGCCCGATTTAAATTGCAAATTTTACTTACAAGGATCTAAATCTAATACTTGATTTTAATTTCGAACGGTTTTGGATGAATATTTCCATAGTTAGAAAGCTAAAGTTTCTTGTACATATATTAGGGTGAGATTACAGATAGAACAAATTCTACATATCATTTAGATTTTAACCGACATTTATATTATTTTATATGTTTTAACCATACGACTAGACGGTGTGGCGTCAAAGTATTCCGAAGGTTTCCTTAATTTTTTACAATTGTTATTTACTTTTTGCTTAAAGTGATTGTCCCCTAATGCCGTAGATTTTCTCTTTTTGCTTATTTTATCTCCTGTTCTTTGTTTATTCTCGTTTTCAAACACAAGATTTGGTTTGTGCATATTTGTATGTGATTCCTAACCCCTCCTCCATTAATTGGAAAACTATTAAGGGAACAGTGAAATGGATGGATCCTTAGATTCGAATTTTCTAAAGTTTCTTTTAATTTATTTTTTATAACTAAAAAAAATCCTACTTTTTTGAAAAAGTTACTTTTACAAGCTTTTTAAAAGAAAATTTAGACAAATTGAAATTTAGTTTCTCTAACAACTCACTTTGGTTGTGAGTTAAATTAGGTATAAAATTTCTTCCTTAACATAACTAAATTAGTCTTTATATTAATGAAAATGCTTTTTTTATGGATGGAAGAGAAGAAAATCAAAAGCGATTACTATTTATTGTTCCATTTTAAAATCCTATCACTATCATTAATACAATTAGAATATAAGACTATATTTATGATAAATATTACAATACTGTTTCAACTCAAGTGTTTTCTGCAGATTTCATTCAGTTCAGCCCTGTTTTCCTTACAAATTATGTGAAAAAATAGCTTTGGATAGCTTTGGGCACGATTAAGAGCTACCAAAACACCACACTAGCTTCTCTATTCGACTCCTTTCTTCCAAGAACATTAAACATTGCTAATATCGTGAGTTGGTTGCTCTGAGCAGCCATCACTAACTATTCGGGGCCTCTGTGCGCAGTTTCATCCCCAACAACACCACAGTCAACCAGAAAAAGCAAGCATTTTCCACACAACCGGGAGAAGGCAGAAAACATTTTATAATTTTCTCGCATTGAATGTATTCGAATTGGGAGCCGCCGTGCTAGACTTGGGAGACACGACTACATGAATTTTCCATTGTCGATGTATTCACTCGTATATCGCCCAGTACAAAATAATGGTAAATATTTGGGTGGTTTGACTATGGGGCTGTGGAAATTGTTGGCTACTGCTACTGATTTTCACATATTTTTAGCTGAAGTTGGAGCTCTTTTTCCAGCAAATCCAACAAACGCTAGGAGCAGCATCCAGGCAAGAGCAATCGATTTTAGTCAGGTGTAGTCAGTGATCGAGTGCGGTTGGTGGTCCATATTTCAACGTTAACTAATTTTTTATACACTCAGGAAAAGGAAAAAAAAACACTGTGCCAAGAAAAAACACTTTTCCTTCGGAAGATATGAGAAAAAAAATTTTCTAATGTGAAAAATGTGGTGAATTCAACCTTTTCAATAATTAGTAAAATTTTTGTTGGGTTTTTTTCTTTTGTGTTAAATTTAAAAAAAAAATTGTACACAGAAGCGGTGATGTTAATGTAGATTTTAAAGGTTTTGTGCCGGAACATAGCAACACTGAAGATACCATTAAAAAATGTTTTCTGCAAACAAATCAGACATTTTAGTGAAAATTCCCATTTTCCATCCGCAAGCGAAAGAAGAAAAAAAAAATGTCTTTAGTTTTCTTAGGTTTTTCACGTCATCTATAAATGCATGTTGCTGAATGCTGTGAATCTTGTGAAAATTTTAAGACTGAAGAGGAAAATTCCTATAAAAATCAAAGCTAAGTGATTCGCAATAAAAAAGGGCACAGTATTGTAAAACGTAACTGTTTGTTCCAGGTAAGAACTCCACACTAATACTATCCCAAGAAAAACTCCCTTAACTACAGAGATGATTTTTTCCGTTTCTTTTTTTTAATTTTTTTTTTCATACTCCCATGAAATATATGGTTTAAAGTAAGAAAAATCCTCTAGGACTAAAATTTAGTAATACTGATTTTGGGTTGAAAAAACAAACATCCAACGGAAAAATTTCAGATTTTTAGAAATTCAGTGTAACCAGTGATTTTTTCGTTCCTATATATGTAGATATTAGTAAAAAGGAATGCTGTAAAAGCATAAGTAAAACATGGACGAAATATGTTTTGTCATATGGACACAAATGAAGAAATAGATTGGCAGGCGGAGCCCGCAAATCTAAATTGATTTAGGCAGGCATAAGCGATCGACAAATATGAAAAATGCGAGAAATACAAATGAAATTACTGCTAGTAAGAGAATATAGACTACCCTATATTTTCCGTCACACAAATAGTCACGAAAAAATCGAGTCAAAAAAAAACACACAATCAAGAAAAACTACACTCGAAACCGAACAGGACAATGAAATTTATTTGAGAAAATCTATTTTCTTAATTCCTTTCGTTTCCACTTTTTTTCAATTACCTTCGGGCATATTTTGGACGCGCCCATAAGGAATGAATTTTGCCTTGCTTGATATTAGATTTTCTTTTCCAAAATAAGAAAGGGGAAAATATGTTGAAAGTAAAAATTGAATAGCAAGTTTTCCGGCGAAAGACGATAAGAACATTTTCTGACAAAAATGGGAGAAAAAAGGCAAAGCTCGTCAACCCTTGATTGTGTCCAAAAATAAAATATTTTTCGCTTTGCCTCAACCCATTGTACTAGAATCAGGATATTCTCCATCATTCACCGTTTCGTTTTCCAAGTCCTGCGGGTCAGTAACGAATAATGGCCAACATTTCAATTGACATTGAATGCCGAGGAGATTTTCCAATATTTCTTCCACTCTTTGTTGGCTGCCAATTGCAAAATAGGAAAAAAAATTGTTCGTTAAATCATAGAAAAATAAAATTGTTGTAATTTCGTATCGAAATCCGAAACATACGAGTACATATTCGGATTGACGGAGAATGCACAGTAAATAACCGATAATGGGCTAGGCCCAGTATGTCTGGGATTCGAGGATCTAAATGTGTTCCTATTCCTTATTGTGAATGTATTCGGTCCTGGGTGGCTGTATAATATGGACCAAGCGCATAAAAGTACACGTAGCACATACGTCATCATTTTAACTGACTGTGTGCACACATCTGTTTTTCTAATAACATCAACATATGTTTGTTGGTAGCTGAAATCACCAATGAGAGTATGAATCAAACTTTTGGAATACGGTGGAAAATATGATCAATGTAATTTTACACAGTTTTTCATAGGACTGTATTAATATTTTTTTTTTTGAAATTTTTTCCAAAAACATAAAAATTAATTATAAATACAAAACTTCTTCAAAATTTCAACACTTTTTCTCTCTAAATTGACGAAATTTTGAAATTTTTTAATGATCAGAAAATAGCGCCAAGCTTTTTCGAAGCCATGACAAAAAATATAACGTTGTGATTTTCCCACTTTGATTTTCTCTCATTCAGTTTTTCTCTCAATGACGAACATTAATGGCACGGTAGTGGAACGACCCCTCCGACAATTTTAGTGATATATTTGTCTATAGGTGAATTTAGCTAGAAGAGTCATAGGTTTATATTTTTTTCGTATTTTGTGAAAAAAAAAATCAGAATAACTGAAGGAAAAGATAGTAGAATTCTTGGTGTTCAAATCTATTTAGCTTTTCTTAAGGTTGAATTATCAAAATATGTCATTTGGAGCGACTTTATGGAAAAGGAAAAGCTTTTAACGAAACTTTGTACGATTTATTTGGTGGTATTTTAGTTGAATTGCCACCATTTTCACAGTAATATGAAATTAACGTTCCAAAGAAAAGAAACATGATATAAAAAAAGAATGGAAAATCTTTTATGATTTTAGTGAAATAGGGAAATTAAACTTATAGGCGGAGATTATTACTATTTATGCTATGCAATGATTCATAAAATGTTTGTTGATTACAATATTAAACCACAGAAGTAATTGGGTCTTCATAAAACGAAAATATGTTTTTACCCTTCCTTGTATTTGTGTTGTGCAGTGAAGATTTTTCCTCATGATTCATTTACAAAAGAATATTATCCATTTCGAATTTATTACCATGCAACACACTCGAAAAGTTTTCTAGTAAATCGTTTTTCCGACAATATTTCTTCGCCGCCCTTAATTGATTCATTCATCCCATTTCCTTCTAACTGCAATAATTTAAGGTCTATGCATGATGGTGTGACCTTGGCTTTGTTTTCGTTGACATTAGATTTATAAAGTTATGTGACCGTAGTAACATTAATGCTGGAAGCGTTGAATGTATTTTAGTGATTTCGAAACTTAGTTTTTGCGCTATGTTACTCTTTCACGGGGAAACTACTGAACCGATCGGGCTTAAATTTGGCATAGATGTTCGTCGGGGGTTCAGCCCCAACATAGACCCATTAAAAAGTAGCCCGAGAGGTGGGGGAGTAAGGGGAGGGGGTAAAGTGATCTCGAAACTTAGCTCTTCCTCTATGTTACTCTTTCGCGGGGAAACTACTGAACCGATTGGCCTGAAATTTGGCATAGATGTTCGTCGGGGGTCCAGCCCCAACATAGACCCATTAAAAAGTAGCCCGAGAGGTGGGGGAGTAAGGGGAGGGGTTAAAGTGATCTCGAAACTTAGCTCTTCCTCTATGTTACCCTTTCGCGGGGAAACTACCGAGCCGATTAGCCTCAAGTTTAGCTCCAACATAGACCATCAAAAAAAAAAAAGAATTTGAAAAAACTTAACCCGGCAACGACGGGTATGCAAGCTAGTTATAAATACAAAACTTTGTTTTATTAGGCCATTTTTATCAACGTTTTTATCTCCTATTGTAGTAAAATGTTTCAAATCGAAATATATTTGAGTTGAGAGTTAAGGCCTGTTACCACTCCGATCTTCTCCGAAATCACCGTATTTATCTTGGGCCGAATTTTTATTAGGGGCAGCGTATCAAACCAAAGTGGTTAGAAAGGAATTTTCAATTTACGATGCGGTTGCTATTTGTGGCACATGCAGATATTTTCATTTATCATTACACCAGTATCCCAGTATCAAATATCAGTCTAGTGGATTTGGAATCCTGAATTATGCACATTCTAAAAAAAAAACTCTTTCTGAGTTTTCCATTTGTGTTGTTTTTTATTTGGAAAACTCATTTCAGGGTAGAAAGTCGAATAGGGCTCCATAATTTTTTCATTGGAACGATTTTACTTTTTCGTTTGAAATTCAAACATAAAGTTTTACTTTAAAGCTTGAAGAGTTTAGCCGTTTTCTGTTTTCCCCGATATCAAAAAACATTGAGCTTTCATGAAAGAGTGCCATATGTGTAAAAAGAATGAACAATGACGTGTGCGGTTTTGTAAAAGGAATTCAAAAGGAAAGCCCATTTTTATAAAGATGAAACCAGCCTTCCGTTTTTGTTTGCTTGTTGATGTTTTTAATTATACCGAGCTTCGTGAAAAATTTATCAAAGCATAAAATAATGATATGACAAACGTACTCATTTCATTTCGTTTGTTTTAGCAATGAGAAATATGTTATATGTATGTATTTACAGAAAAATGTATTAAAGTAAGAGATCGGATGACATTATGGGGGATAGAAATCCTGAAAGACTATAAATATTTTTCAAGAAAATAACTTGTAACAAACTAGAAAAGCATTTGTTTAAGGGAATTTTTTTTTTGTGCTCTCATTCATTTTAGCGCCCTGAAGTATATTATTTATTACATTGCATCGTACTGAACAGAAAGTTTACAGAAATCACAAAAGAGTTTTTATTTTTCTCACATTCTGAATGACATCACAAAAACATTTTCTTAATAAATATTTTTAGTTCAATCTGTTCATTTGCAGCAAGTTTTTTAAACAATTATTAATTCAGCATTGGGGAATAAATTCTTAAAAATACAATTTTTTTAAGTCGGACTACATGAGTGGATATGATTGAAATTATTGTCATCAAATTTTGTTAAAAATTACTCCGAGCTAATTGAGTTTCACTTTTGCAAATTATAAATAGATTCTAATTTTAATACAGCTGAATATCATTCTCATTGCGACTCGTAAAATATCATTTGTGAAGTCAAACAAACTGTCAATTTAACTAATTGCGAACAATCTTGGAATATTTTTGTTGATCTTTAGAATCAATGCATTATTATGCTTACATTTTTTCGACAGAAAATTAATTTTTATGAATTTATTTAAAACCATAGTAAATAGTATAGACCTAGAAATTTATATAGTCGTTCATATTATAATATTGGCTAGTTTTTCACTTGTAATTCCCAATCGGTTGTGAATTTTCAAATATCTGTAATAAATGTTAACTGTTAAGGTGCCGGTCCACATGAGAGTAAATGCCGGCGAGAACCTCTCGATAGCAGCTACTCGCAAATGGACACGTCTCTGAGAGTCGCTCGCAGAAACTCGCAAAAACTCGCGAGCTAGTTTCTGCTCGATTTCACTAGTAGCGATAGAAAAATCGCCGAAATTAACTTTTCACTTATTCTATTGTAGTTTATATACATTTTATACACACTCCTAAACTAGTCCAGCATTTTTGGAATTTTCCATTCAACTGTAATTATTTTAGGATTATACAAAGCCGTTGTTTTTGTTCAACTAGAGAAATTCAGGAGAATATGTATTTAAGTAAGATGATGCGGAATAAGATGATGTGAAAGCCTGTAGTGAAAAACTTTTAATTTTCCAAATGGAAGAAAATTTTTTTGTCTTGGTCATTTATCCTATACTTATATGATTCTACACCTATAGTATGACTACATTAGTATGACTACAATATGAAATTGTTAGAGGTTTTTCTTATTTTCTAATGACACAGTGTTCTAAAACAGAAACTATTTCTTAATAACAAAATTATCGTTATGTTCATCTACGATATGATGAGACACATTGGCAAAATATCACAGAAACGTTGCATTTATCTAATTATAGTTTACCTTTGCTGCACAGTAAAAATTGTGCAGTTTTCCTCATAAAAGTAATAAATTTCAGAAAACAGGGGTGTTAAAAAAATTTCGTGAAACCAGTTAACATTTCAAAGCATTTTTAGCTCTCCAGAAAATATATAAAAATTTCATTGCTAATTTGGACCTACTTCGACTTATCCGATTGACTTAAAATTTTGCACACATACGTAACTACGAGGCAAAACAATGTTTTCAACATTATGCCTTTGTAAGGACAACAGAAGTCCTGTAAGGGTAACGTGATTATTACACAGTGCCCAAAAGAACTTTTTTGATATATAGTGCTCAAAAAATTAAAACCTATTTGGTAAAAAAAAAAATTTTTTTTAGTTTTTTTGCACACAAAAATATCTGAAATTTTTGCTTGCTTGAGATTTCTGATTTACTTTATAATATTTTTAACAGATATTCGATTTTTAAATTAACTCACGACTTCTTTCAACGTCTAAAATATTCCACATTTGAGAAATCATTAATTGAATGGTAATTGTTTCAAGCACAACAGCTTATACATTTATTCATATCAAAAGTACGATTTCTATCACACGTACGTACCGCAAGGACTTGCATTGGAAGCAAATTTAATCAATTCAATTCACTTCTTTTTGGTCGAATTTCATTTTGTGCGAAACAGAGTTTTTATCATCGAATCCATATACGATCCTACATAACCATGAATTTCTATGATAGAAAGGACTTGCGAGCCAAGATCCCTAGCACATAACGTATCCGCCGTACACTCCAATAATTGAATTAGAAGTTTGATATTGTGGCCATAATAAACTTCTTATTTTAGTTGGACATTTCGTTTTGAGTATTATTTTGTGTCAATATACTGTTAGAAGAAAAGTAGTTTATTATTGCTAATTAAATTCACATGTTTATTTATAAATATTCCCTTGATAAAATATAATTTGCATTAAGGTGTATAAGATTATTGATGAAATTAATTCTTGCATATTTTTTCTTTTAGGTATGCGCTTCGGTATTGTCGGAAAAAAGTAGGTAAAACATTTTACTTTTAATAAAAATATTTTTTTTATTAAGTATAAAATATCTGAATTGAATAATTTAAAGATATTCGCGTTTTATCGCCAGTTCTTAAAATATTTTGATCGTTGATTGGGCGAACCAAAAATAATTTCAAAATTATTTACATGACTATCTGTCTTTTAACACTTTATTAATGAATTAGACCACAACAGTTGAATGGCACCATAAATATAAACATTTCTTCCAATATAAACATTCCTTCTATTTGTTGCAGCGGATTTTTTCCTAATAAATGACAGCCAAAGTTATTAAAAGTGGGCCACGAAAATGGTCGCAATATTTTAAATAATCAATGTTTCAAAATCAAATTTAAATAGTTTATACAATTCGACAATAAATCAGTTTGTCTGAGTGAGTAAATTTTAGCATTTCTGCCAAATCGATATATAGGTTTTTCGATAGCGCCGCTATTTCACAAAGAATATTTTCCACTATCACCTGACACTTTTCTGCTCAATTCAAAGATGAAAATAAGAGCTTTTCGTTCACAAGAAAGATTTTCTCTGAATTTCGGCCGACTTTATGCTCCACGTGCGCGAATTTCTGTCGAATGTCTAATTTTTCTTAATTCTCATAATTTGTTGAAAATTCAGTGTGGTTTTATCTCTTGGACTTCAATTGTTGTCACCTTACTTATAGACCACGGTCAAGAACTTGCTTTAAGTGTTATTTTTCATTCCAAATATTTAAAAAATTGAATTAAATTTCTAAACTATATTACATAAAGTTTATATTTTTAATTATAAATATGATAAAGTGCAGTGTTTGAAATTTAAGTTCTTTCCGGAAATTAAAAATTAATAATGTTCAGATTGATTACACTTTAACTAATAAAAGCATTATAATGCCTGAAATGAAATGATCTAAATAATCAAAAAGGTTGATGTGATATTTTTGGATGTTATTTTAAAATCAAGACATAAAAATTTTTGATTTATAATACAAAAATGGAAGACTTTTAATGAGCGGTCGGTTAAATTTTTTTGTGAAACTAAAATAACTTTAGTAAGATCATTTGACATTAAAATAGCACATCAGAAGAACAGAAAATTTATCTCCAAAGGAAATTTTTTAAATCGCTGTTTAATATTTTCCGCAGTCACTATTCCTTGCACCAGAATATGATTGTAAGCTAAGTTTGATGATAATCTATATAAAACTAACAATAAATTAAAATAACTGTGACTTGCCGGAATATCTCAATTATTCGAGTTTATAAATGTTCCGAGATTAGACTCAATTTCCCGAGTTTAAATGGGAAAAAGTTGATATTAGGATTATGGATCCGCAAAACCGGGTTTTTGCTTTTATTCCTGCGTACCTTTAAACAATTCCAGCCAGTGGAATGATGTTTTTTGAAGTCCACTCAGCTTGGTTTATCGAAATCACTGGTAATGGTTACAGCTTGGTACTAACGACACTAGCGGCTTACACAGCTTTAACGACATATCTGCTGTTGAGGGGTTGCACGAAAACCTAACTATGTCGTGATTGTCCATGTAAAATTGTAGATGCGGTAAAAACATGGATGTGAAAACATCCACAAAAATTATATAACATTTTGATATATTTTTTTAATGACCTATAAGCCGAGAAATTCCAATAGAATTCAATGCTAGAAAGGTCGCGTAAAATCCATGAATCAGAAATAAAAATAAAAATTTTTGTATGAAACCTCAAAGGGGTAGAAGAAGAACAAGAAGTCCTGAAGAAAGTTTAACTCACTATAAGGATCTTCAAGGATATATTTTCAAAAATATCGAATTTTTGTTTTTGTGTATTACATAAAAATTGACGAATATATAAATCAGATATTTTAATTTCACATTCAACATAGTTTCAGAGAAAATATGTAAAAAATAACAGTTTTTCAAATATCTCGAGAACCGTTAAATTTACGTAAAAATAATTAAGCAAAAAATATATTTTAATCCAGTTTTTTTCTAAATATATTTTAAATATAAATGCTTACCAAACATGTTATAACGTTGACATTTAGAGTGGTTTTCCACCAAGAAGAATTAAGATCGGCTGCAATTTCTGTGAATGATGGAACAACCGTTACTATGTGTGGAGAAATGGGGAGCAATAATTACTACATACATTTAGATTTTTCCTCTTTGTAACAGAAGAAAAGCTACGCTTACAGTTCGATGTACAGAAAAGAACGGGCAAGAGAAATGCCTAAGAGGGGGAAGTTTAAAGTTATGGAAAGTTGCAATTTGCATGTTTATGTGGAACATCCGTAAAAAGGGGTTAAGGCCATTCAGAGCACAAATGAAGAAAAGATGGAAAGAAAACATCAAAATTGAAACTGACAAAATCTAAAAAAAAGTATAGATACATACGTGCAAAATAGAGAAAGCGCTCAATTCCTCAACGCATAAGTCGTTGACGAATACAAGTCCTAGTTTCTTCTTCTTTGTTTTAAAGACAAAATCATCTAAATATCTTCAAATTTCTATATCAAACAAAGAGAGAGAAAGTTATGTTTAAAAAGACTGGGGACTATGAAAGTTTCAATGAAAAGCGTGAGAAGGAAATTTGCATCTGAATCGTCCCTAGACAATTGTTTGTTCAGATTTTTCCATATTTGCTAAAAACTCGTGGAAAATGTGTAAGAGTTTTCTATCTGATAAGAATTGGGTTAAGTTTTTATACCCGTATGGTGAAACCAAAGGGTATATTAACTTTGCTTTACCGTTTGTAACGCCAAGATCCCGTCATCACACACAAAAATGAATTACACCAGTGTGTTTAGAATGATAAAAAAAATTGAATTTTCCATGTCCGTCCGTCTGTCCGTCCGTCTGTCCGTCCGTCCGTCCGTCCGTCTGTGGCGCGGATTGCAGGCGCACGGATTGAGCTAGAGACTTGAAATTTTGCGCAGATTCGTTTTTCGTAAAATGCGAGGCTAAGTTCGTTAATGGGCAAAAATGGACCATTAGGGGGGGTACCCCCCATACGAACGAAAACGTTTTTTCCGAATATCTCAAAAACGGTACATGTTATCAAAAAAGTACAAGAACAAAAGTTATTTAGGATATCATTCTACATAAAACTTCCATACATCAAAATCCGATTGGAATAAATTTAAAAAAATCTTATTGGAAAGTTTGACTTCAAAGTGGAATTTTGGTATAACTGTTCGAATTTTGATACGAATATCACCATACGGGTCTCCAATGATTGCCAGATTGGCAATTATAGCTTTTGTTATGTTTTTAAGGTGAAAAAATCATTAACAATACTAAAAGGCCGATATTAGCATGTATAGTATCATTACCGTAGCAAGGGTTGGTGAAAATTTCCCGTCACTAAAAGTTTTCCCGACGAAAGTTTGTGAACCACCGTATACGATTGTGAATTTCCTGTTATTTGCAACCCCCAAAAACGAAACACACGGGGCAGACCGCCAATTTTGCTATGCTACTTTATACATAATTCCAACTGAAATGAATGTAAAAAAAAGAAATGAAGCTACTATTGCTATTGCGAAAGAAGCAAGTGTAAAATACATATGAAATATTAGATGAAATATAAATCATATTATAAAAGTTGTCAAACAATCGAAATTTTTGTTGGGGGTAGTTTGATTGGTTTAATTTTTTGTAGACTGTTCTTGAAAAATCGTGCCTCTAAGTTAACACATTTAATGGGTTCTACAGCTAATTAGATGAGTTTGGTTTCGGTGTAGTAAAGTAGATTCACACTAACATTGCCGCAATGCTTTTGTATTTTTATGGCTTCCGATGTTCATATCTATCTATAGTTAAAATATTAGAGTTAGACAAGGAAATTAATGTGAGGTGGTGGTGCGCGGAGTCGTCCAAGCTACAATAAAGTTCAATAACGAATGACTGCAAGCTTCCTGATTTAATGCAAATCTTCCATTGATTACCCATGAGATAAGAGTGGCGCACTATTGCTTTCGTCTGCCAATAGACAAAACAACCCTATCACAATATTTAGCCACACAGAGTTGGTGCGGCTTCTATTCATCTATCAAAGTCAAAGTCCCCCTTGACACACCATATGTCGCTTTGGAATATAGACAGCAGCCTAGACGCCACTCCGAATAAATCCGATTTATTTGCGAGTACTGCAAAATAGATAAGATGCCAGTACAATCAAAATAATTTGATGGTATGAATAGGGTAAGCTGCGGATAGATCCCCGAAGCGTGAATTTGCTAAACTATATACTTACTGAATATAAAACCCACACCGGCCACAAGAATGTTTACAAAATTACAAACAATAACTTTATGATAGCTTTTTGAAAAATGAAATTGTAACAAATGGCTGAATATGTTTTGTGCTGTCAGAAAATTTTTATGTGACAACTAATTTTAAAAGTAAATTTCAATTTTTTTGAAAAAGGCCTCTATCTGTGCCAAGAAGGACTTGGCTTCCCCACTTTTCGGTACGGATAGATGCTTGTAGAGAATACACGCCCCATTTGAGCTTAATTTTAATATGCATGGGTGTCATATAGAAATTAAAAAAAAAAATTTACACTAAAATATAACATTTTACTGAGCGCCATCCTCAGTTTGGACAGAAAATATCACAAAAGGTGTCGTGAAGGAAGTAGTGGCTAAGACAACGGAGCTACTTCTACTCTAGTATTCGATCGTCTATTTTCCACATCGTTCAATTTGTTCTGTTGTGTTCATTCTAATATCTAAAAAAACATACATATTTTTATTCGTTCTGCCCAAGCCTATCCTTCCGTACCTACTGCGACATCTATCTGGGCGGGGAATCTATCGTACCAAAATTCGATCCTTTTGTTCTTCTCCTATTCGCAAATTTCAGCACCCTGGAAATATGACAAATATATATTTGACTGTTGAAACTATCCTATAGATTTAAACTTATTTGAGTATTTTTTCTTTATAATAGAACTTTAAAGCGTTTTTCCGAAAGGTACGGCTTCTATCCGTACCTTACCCTATGCTTTTGGCACATTGACGGAATTTCTCGTCTCTGAAAATGTGTCGTCTCTGACATCGCATAATTAATGGCAAAATCCAATGTTGCGAAATAAACTAATCAACTGTTATGAATTCCGCAGGATTTCAAACGCTTGATTTTTCATATAGTGTTTATTTCTTTTTATTGAAAGTCCTTCTGTATGTGATCACAGTTACTGTTCATTGTAATTAAATGCATTTTGTAAAACTGATTATTTGTTTGTTTCAGGCTTGAAGATATCAACAGGAAGATGGGCACTGGCCATTGTTTCTGGGCGATATTTTACTTTGCTTGCCTTTGTAGTGCATCACTGTAAGTAAAAGCTTTTCAAAACAAAAATCTTTACGCGCAACACTATTATTGTCATAAATAGATAATTTAATATCTTTTTGTGGAAAATACATTATTAACAGCCAGATGGAATATAAAATTACTATTTTAAAATTCTAATTACCAGGTATTAAAAAAAATTTAAATTTTATATTTTCAGCGCAAACAATGCAAAAAATAATTTTCGTGAAAAGGAAAAGAAAGTCCTAGATCAGATTCTAGGTGCTGGAAAATATGATGCTCGAATACGGCCATCTGGCATTAATGGCACAGGTATACAACATTTTTTATAATGTTTTTAAGGAATAGTTTTTACTTCGTAAAAAAATTCAAAAATTAATTACTACTGTGGAACCTCGATAGGCCAAAGTTGATGGAACAAACGAAACTTAGAGTTATCGACGATTTCGAGATATTGAGGTTCGACTTTTTGAGAGTAATAGCGGGTTACTTTCGAGTTATCGATGTAAAATAACATGTAAGATAAGGAAGTTCAAAGGGGCTAAGAAATCTTCGAGTTATCGAGGTTCGACGTATCGAGGTTCCACTATATAAGCAAATTGCTACGAGATGAAAACTCACGTAAATATCTATGTAGTGTGTATATAGGATAAATACTATAAAAATACAAAAAGTTTTGAAATAATAAAATGAAAGTTTTGAAATCTTCAAATTAAAACTATTATTTTGTCTTGTGTTTTAAAAGTGTAGGACAACAAGTCGATGTGATATAGGATCCTATTTTTGGTTTCAATTAAAAAAAAATTTCTAGAACAATGATGTAATGACCCGAATTTATACTGAATCAGGACTGATATTCTAAATTCCGGTATGCTTTTATCGGACATGTGAATACGTGACACAATATTAGCACACGAAACAAATACAATATGAGAAGAGAATTTCAATATGTTTATTGGCTCAATTCCAAATTTAATTTCCACTTTACCTTGTACTACTCTATATGATACACTTATAGCTGAATTTATTTACCTTGATATATCATAATATTAATTTGCACTTTGTTTATGGGATATTCAGGTGAATATTCGACGATAATGTTAGGTTAAATATCAGGCGACAGGATCTTTGCCACAATACATTGAGATAAGTCAATCAATATAAATAATATAATAATGTATGCTCGTTCATTCGGTCAGGTAATTTATTTTAGTGATCAAAACATGTTCAAAATCATGTGAATTTGATCTTGTACGAGCATACTACGAAAATGCTAGAAACATAATCAAAAAAGGGTTTTTTTTTTAAATAAAATATTTGCATTGGAACGGAAACAAACATTTTATCACTAATATTGTTTGGCTGAGCATTTGAACATTTTAAAAATTACTATGCAATGTTAAGAATAATAATGTTTTCAATTTTTAAAAGAGCATTTCCACATAGTTTTTCCAAAAAGGAAAATTTTGATTGAAAAATTGATTTATATGAGACTTCAAATGTCTTTTTAAATAATTTTTCGTCTTTGGATTTGCAATACCGGTATTACCGAAATCGGGATCCCCGGATCCCGGACAATTTTTTCAGTACCGAAATTCAAATACCAGTTTCGCCAAAATAGTAATACCGATTTTTGAGCTTTTTAAATGCCTTCGGTTTTAGGCTTTCGGTATTCAAGTTTTAGATACTCGCCACATATAATTGAATTGAATGTCACATAGAGAAATCGTCAATCCAAATATCGGTATTAATTACTTTCCTCTGCTATAGAGGGAATGTATTGTATTCATGGCGGAGACCGACTCGAGAACGGGGGAAGATAGAAACTTTCTGATAAGTACGAAATGCGTTTCAGGCAAAATTGTGAGGATGTCCATGCATCTGTCTGTCGGTTTGTCGTTCTTTCTGTCTGTCAGTCTATCGGTCTGTCCGTTTAACGTATCCTAAATAATTCGAGAATACGTTGAGCTAGCGACTTGAATTTTTGTGTAAATTAGTTCTACAAAAATCGTAGTTTTCTGTCAACTCTTGGAAAAGTAATGTTAGCTAACACAGCAAGCTATGCGCTTTTGAGAAAAAAAAATCAAAGAAAATAAAATTTCATTTACGAATTTTTAACGGGTTTCGACATATTTGAAAAAAACAATAGTTTTTAAATATTTTTTCCGAATTGCAGAGGAAAGTTTTGGGTTGATTACAACTGATATTTTTTTTGTAATACCGACAATACCGAAAGACCGATATTGGGATGTGATCTCGTAGGCAATGAAACTTGTTTAAAAAACAGTGCATTCGTCTTTGGCTTATGTTACACACGGCAACTTTAAGCGGCGACTTTACTTAAGTATAGGTGGCCCCTCACTTCTCTCGCCTATACTTAAGAAAAGTCGCCGCTTAAAGTTGCCATGTGTAACATAGGCCATACACAAATCAAATGAAATGAAGTAATAGGTATACTGGTATTAAACGACGCAATTACATATATTGTAGATATTATTTATTTTCTTAACAATACAAAAGTTCTGATTGCAGAGTAATTTTTCAAAGAATTTTAAAATAAATAAAGAACAATTGTTAGTGTTATTTTAAGAATTAAAAAACAATAACTGATTAAGCAAACAACCTAAAGGTTAAATTTAAATGAATTTCACATATAAACAGATGGCCCCGCAATAGTCAGAATCAATCTTTACGTTCGAAGTATTATGACGATAAGTGACATTAAAATGGTAAGTTTTCAATAGCAGTGCATTTTTGTTTGAAGTAATGAAACGTTTTAAAATGCAAAACAAAAATTGATGACAAAACCAAAAGTTATATTTTCATTTTGGAAAACGCAAAAAATTATTTTTCTATTATTAATTATTTACTACCAAAATTTTCAAATATATGACAAACGAAAAGAAAATTATGCAAATGATTCGCATCAAAATTTGAAATGGTTTAGTTCTTTTTTCAAACAGATATTTCAAAGACAAATTTCAAATTTTTGTGTTATTAGATTGTGTATATACATAAACTAAGATAACTTAATATCAAATTTTAGTTATGTATATACAAAAAATAGCACATACAGATATTCACAGTAATTTTTTTTATTGTTTTTGCTCAACTGAAAATTTTTAATAATACTTTCAAATCAATTTGTTAAATCAATTAGATGATTTTATTTCAATTTTATCAACCATTAAACAAATATTTTTACTGAACTTTACTGAAATATCAAAAGTTGTTTTCAACGAAAGTTTGGTGCTGATCGTCAAATCAGCTTGAAAGTTTTTTCTTGTTTCCAGATTTTAAGTTCGAATTATAAAAATTATTTTTATTTTAAGCTTAACATTTTAAAACTTGGTTCGGTTTTTTATTTGTTTGAATTCTAGTTTCTTAACAATTTTTTAACTGAATCGACTACTATTCTCGTTACAACATTGTTTAAGAATTGAACGGTCAAAAAACGTTTACATTAGGAGTTCGTAAAATGCCATTAATGTTGTTAAATCATTGGAAGTATAAGAAATTTAAATATGTTATTAAACCATTTTGATTTACAAAACCAACAACAAAAGTTAAGCAGCAGCCTTATGGGAATTGTTTTTTCAATCTAATCTAATAAAATCTAATAAAAATGAATGTTTGTATCTCTGGACTTGCGTATTTGGACCATTCAACTGATTTTGTTTCGGGATTTTTCTGCAAGTAACTTAAACATCTGGAAAAGCTTTTTGTTTTTTCTGTTTCGCCCTCTTGTCCCTTTAACCCTTATTCGATTTTTTACAATTTTACCCTAATTTTATCAACATTTGTGCTACCAAACATATAAAAAGCAGACGATTGTAACACTTGAAATTTTAAGCGTTGTTCTTGCTTGGGTGGCTTAAATATGTCCAAAGTCTTTTTGTGAAAAATAGAAGAGAAACTCGCGGTTTGTATTTTCAATTAAAGAGTTAATTATTTTTTTTATCTTCGATACAGTAAAATCCCGGTAATTCGTATTTCAAAGAACCGACGGAAAAATACGAATCACCGCTATATTCGAATTAGCGGGATTACGAATTATCAAGGTAAAAAAATACAAATTAACGAGATTTTTATTTACGTATACTATACATGTGTTTGACATCAACAATTTTGAAAACAATCCGTAATTTTTGTTAGCGTAAGCCGTGTATGCGTGTTTTATCGATTGCATCAAAACTGACAGATTTCGAATTAAAGAGTCAATAATGCTTACGTTCGTCGAAACACGACAGCGTTTTCCAAACGGCAATCAAAATCATTTAATTTTTCGCATTTGCGAAAAACGTAGCCTAGCCGCCATTCACACTTGAATTTTGTAACGTCTTTCGTTGAATTCACAACGCTATTCGATATACGCGGAATAATTCCGCTAACGTGTTTAGCTAGCATAACGGGAACGAAAGAAGTGTAAACAAACCAAAATTGCAATAGAAAAAGCTATACGTATTAATGGGAGGTTTCATCTGAAAATACGAATTATAAGACGTTTTGTCGACCTCGAAGATAAAAATAAATACGAATCATTCAGCAACTATTGGGTGTTTTTTTCAAGGGGCCGGAAAATTCATATGAATTAATAGCACACTCAGAAAAATGTCCAAGTCAACTTTTTGTCAGGTTAACTCTGACCGCTAGCTGGCTGACAGAGGTTTCCATTACATGACATTACATCCTCGAAATGCCTATCTAAGGTCAACTCGTGCAGCCCCCAAGGCCCTACTTCACCTGCTGGTGGCTTAATTTCAGAATTTCTCCGGTCACAGGTCAACACAAGTTTTACATTCCCTCATGCAGGCGAACGCGCGCCTGCCCGAGGCCAATTACGCCGTATGTAGGTCGTCGAGTTAGCCTCCATTTTTCTGAGTGCATATACGAATTATCAGGCTATGATTCGGAGTTTTAGGAGATACGTAAATCAAAGGTTAATTAATATTTGTTGTTAGAAAAAATAAAAAAATGACAACATTTTACAGTTTTTGTCCAAATATTTCAAATTTTGTTATCGAATTCGGAAAACAACAATGTGGTATTTTTACGAATAAAATTGCTTATTAGCGCACCACTCCATTTAACTTTTGACTATGATGCCATCTAAAGAACAATTCAGTTTCCTGAGAAGAAAAAAATCAATAACTTCTCGAATCCATTAGATACAAAAAATTAATAATTTCGAAATTTTGATAGATCACTAAGGCAGATTTATAGTTAATTGGCGCAAGTCTTACCAACTGTTCTCAGGAAACTTTAAGAAAATCTGAGTAGTTAATGAAAAAAAAAATCTGATCATTATTTATTTTTGTGAATTTATTTTTTTTTAATTGCAAAGTTTTGGGCTGAAATTTAATAAAATTCATTTTTTATTATAATTCAAATATTATTTTTCGTTTTGGATTGAATTTCATATAAATATCAATTTGTTTTCTTAATAAACCATATATAAAACAAGATATTATTCAAGTTATAGAATAGGAATTTGGCATGAATTTCTATATAATATAATTATTCAATAAAGTTATTGTGTTCTAATACTCATATTATTTTTAAATACAAAACATTCGTCTTGTATTAATTGGATCATAAAATATTTAATTCTGCAATTTTGATATTTACAGTAATCAATTTTTAAAGTTTTTCTAATTTTTAGAATCTCATTAATTTTGAAGCACATATAGCAATAATTAATGAATACAGATTTCCCCACATTTTTGCGAAAAAAAATTCCCATATTTTTGCGAAGAAAATCAAGAGAATTAGGAAAAATTGCAAAAAAAAAACCATCCAGTGTCCTTGCTATTATCTCTACAGGGTTAAAAAAACAACGATAGTTTAAAAAAAAAAATTAGTGCGCATTAACTAAGAGTTTACGATGCCCCGTTTAAATGCTATGAGCAGCAAAAAAGAACATAGAATAATTAGGCAATAAGAAAATCCTCCCAACTTTGAAGAGTAGAAAATTGAAATTTTATATAATAATTTTCATCTGGTTCAGATTTTTACCCAATAATCATTCAAACAAAATCATTTTAATCAGATTTCTCTATGCGAACAAATGTCATAGATGTAAATATCAAAATTGCAGTCGATTTCGATTTCGACAATTAAAATTCAATAGAAAATTAAACAAAAATGTGAAATACATGCAACCAAACCCAAAGTTTCCCTAAGCATTTGTTTTAAAACTTTCTTCAGTGGACAAAAAACCTATATTATAAAAAGTAGAGAACTTTTTTGAAAACAGTTTAGAATAGATGCATTATGAACGTTTGATTTTTTTTTTTTGAGATAAAATAAATTATTACGAAATACTCACTCACTGAACACAAAATATAAGCACAGACTTATTTTAATGACTTTTAATCAATTTAATTTTATTAAGATCAAGTTACAATATTTTCATTAATATCATTTTCATAAAATTATACGTTTTCATATTTTTCTTCTTTTTTTTTTGAATTTTGATCAGTAAATTGATTAATATTTTGTGATTTTATTTCATAATTTCATTTCGAGATATGTTTCAAAGCCTTTCGGACTGGACTGAGTAAGAGCGTTTTAATAATAATGCTAAATAAAAAAAAAACAATAAAACTGAGATCATTGTCGAGCTAAATAACATGAGTATCATATTTTAGTTAGTTTACCATATTGAATGAGACAAAAATTCCATATTTTAGAGTCAACTAATCTTATTGTAGCCGTGAAACACATCCCATTCAAATAACAAAATATCCCAACTTAAAGATATAATATCCGGTATAATAGAACATTTCTATCTTGATGCATACATAATACCATTTTTTTTAAATATTTTGTTTTAATATTTTGTTTTAATATTTTGTTTTGATGTTTTTTTTTTGTTCAATTCAGTTGTATTTTCGGATTAAATATTTTTTATTAATCATGCCCAAAAAAATATTTTTATCAATGTTAAGTTAGTTCTACATGTTTATTATGAAGTAGATTGAAAATTGAAAAATTCAGAAACTAAAGTTTTCACCTACTTTTTTCGAAATCTTTGAATATTAGGATTTTATTGGTCTTAAATATTTTAGGATATCTACCCAGTATAAATTTACCCAAAGGATGTTGAGTTTTGATGTGAAAAAATCGTTCACTAAAAAAATCAACTGTTGAAAACCGCATATTAGTTGTTTACGTGAAATCAATTATTAAGGCGTTACCTTTGCTAGTGATTGTTTTGATGAGAGTACTTCAGGCATCGGTTGGTTATTGATTACAACGAAGTTACGCGTTGGCCGTTACTGTGAATTCAACATTTGTTAGTTATTCTAATAATAATACATGTTGTATTCCAATTTTCGATTGTTTTACTACAGAAAGAGTAGGTTCATTGTAACCATATTTTGACCATTTTAATTTGTCTTCATGCACACGACCAAAGGTATTTTCTTGATTAATAAATTTTAAAAATTTTCACGAGCTCACTTTTACACTTAGCTCAGTTACACAAGAGTTTTTTTCTTTAAAATATCGTAAGTCATTTATCTATCTCAGATTACATCACCAACAACTGTATAAAGTATTGAATAAATCATAAGCAAAAATAGCAAAAACAGAAAAAAAATGAAAAAAAAATATTTAAAAAGTTACTAGTCTTAATTCCATCAAAAACACCATATGAATTATGAAATTTTCCGATTTTCTGCCGATTTTACTAGATGGCCCAGCTGTCGTCCGCGTCAACATTTACATACGAAGTATCTCAAAAATTGATGATGTTACTATGGTAAGTCGAAAACGCAAAGTGCAACTAAACAGCAAACAAACAACAGAAAAGTTTTTTTTTCTAAATTTATAGTCGTGAAAATATTGTTGTACTGAAATTTACAGTATACTTGTTATTTAAGGATTAATCTAGCTTTATAATCATAAAAAATATGCACGTATGTTGAATATGTGTATAAACAATTTGTGATTATAACCGAGTTTATGTGCAAAAAGAACTTTTGAACTTTATTAACTGGTTTGTTTGATGGGAATGCGATGGAGATAACTTCGTTGAATGCTCTGATAACATTTTTAATTTTTATGTAAAAAGAATTATTTTAGGAATATTTATCGCAAAATCGATTTCTAATTAACATTTTATTACAACTGACATGTCCTGTTCATTCGTCCGCCAACAAATAATGCACACTATTTTTCATATAACATTCCCAAATATATAAAAATCTATTGTTCTAATCAGTTATTTATATAAACCTTAGAGCTAGAAACATGAAATTTGGTTAGAATATTCGTTACATCATATAGAGGCCCAATGAGGGATTTTTAAAATTCAACCCCTAAGAGGATAAAAATCCCCGAAGGGGATGATAAAAGCTAAAAAGTACGACGGGGTGGAGTTAAAGTAAATAATTTTTTAAACATTGATTTTAACCTGGTTATTACAAAATATATGTCGGGGGTTTGCAAGGTCTTCGACCCTGTATCTGATATCGAAATTTCAAATTTTCGAATCCGGGCATCAATTTAATTACGTTTCTTCGTTTAAAACACAGACTCTTTTAAACAAAATTTTTCTTGTTAGTCATTTTCCACGCAATGTTGAAATCCAACAGATACTGTATAATAGTTTATGCCCAGCCAAGTCTGTGATTCAGGTTTTTTCAGTTTGTCAACCTTTTGCGATAATTCCTAAAATAAGAGTTAACTTTTTAAAAGTGTACAAATTTGTTATCCGAGTTATACGAAATGTGTTCCTCAAATAAGGAAAATAAGATTTCAATGCAAACAGCAAAAAATCGTAGATTTTCCTCTGTCTTTATATATTATAAATATATTATTGAAATTAATTAGGGTAATGGAATATTGTCAAGTGTCACGTGGGCCATGTTTGATTACTTTTCAGCGTTAAACATTTTTTCATTCTTTTTATGATTTCATTACTTTTTAAATGAATGTTTGTCGTAAAAAACTTAAAAAAATAAACATTAAACCACAAAAAGTGAGAGACATTTGAGATAATCATATTTTTTTCTTAGTAATATATCTCTTCAGTTTGTTATACGAAATCAATTTTGCTTAGGTTACGAAATTAGATAAACTTTTTCTTTAAATTAATTGGTTTTTGATGAAACTTGTATTTAAAATTTTTACGTTATTTTTATTTTTGTTGATTTTTTTCAGATTAGATCAAATTTTATTCAATTTAACTTATATAATTTTAGTTGAATGTCATTTGGATCTCTCTTTCTCTGTGTAATTTAAAAAAAAAACATATTTTGTATAATTATTTTTAAGGTAATGAATTGATATACTTTTGTATATGATAACAAGCAAATGATTTTTTTTAAAGAACTAGCACTAACAAGTATTGTGTGCTTTGATCGTTTTGAGTAAAATCCTGAAGGCGGGATGAAAATCAGAAACATTTTTGATCTTTTATTATTCGATTTTGTTTATTGCATTTTTCTTATTATGTAGAGAAAAATATTGTATCTTGCAAACAGATCATTTTATAACATGTACATCATTCATCGATTTTGAAACGCTTTTAAATATCAAAGGCCTTTTCTGTACAATTCAACGGTTTTAATAATTTTAAATTGCTAAATGGGAACCATTTAAAAACCAAACTTTGTCTTTGAACACACACATTGTTTTAATTTTTTTTCCAAAAATTAGTTTTATTTGAAATTAGGTAATAATTTTTGTGTAATTTATTTTTGTGCAATATTTGAATTCAAAACAAATGTAAGGGAGGTGTTTAATTACGAAAATAGTTTTGGAAAAACTTTATTTTCAACTTTGGAAATCAGCGGCGTTTCGAAACACACCCGAGATTTAATCAAACAATAAATTGAAACTGAATTGTAATTTTAATAGTCTTTTTGATATTTAAAAAGCTACATAATCTCTTCATATTTTTTTTTCATTTATCAAATCATTAAATAAAACTTTCGTAAACAAAAACCAATTGAAATATTTGAATAAGCACTTGTTGATGTGTAATTCGTTAAAAGAAAATTTGTAAAACAGCAATTAGAAAAAATAGTAAACACTAGTGACTTCTTTGATAAATGTTTTGAATGCAGAATCTAAATTTGCAAATTAATTTTTACTATTTGTTTCACGTTGGGAAATATGTTTCACCAAAATGTATAACGAAGTCGCGAAATTTGATATTCCTGCAAATAAAAAAAAATATTTAATTTTTACATGGAAACATTTTTAGCTAGGGTATATTCTTTTTAAAATGGCATGTTGCACATAAAACTATAACAACGAAGCAGTTTCATCAAAAAAAAAATGTATTTTAATGGAAGAAGTAAACAGTACCTACAGTTTGGCAATATGTTGTAGTTACATTCTATGAGATCCATAGACGTTCATTTTCATTTCACTTTTGTTTCCCTGTTTCTAAATAATGTTAAAGTTTTTTTTTATTTCTTGTTTTTATTTTGTTATTATAAATCCCATTGATTTCTATTGATTTGATTAAACTGAAAAAGTGAACATATCTTTTAAACGAGTACATCTCTGACGAGGAATTCATATCATATATTCATCGATTAATGATATTAGTTATACCATCTGTAAAAATAATAATAGAAGTTAAACGATTTATTCATTAATTTAGGTTCACGTATTTTTAGGAGCACAACATTTTGTAACCATATTTCCCTGAATGTTTTGAGGCCACAGCAATTTTCTCTATGTTAGTTGAAAATTTCGAAATAATTCTGTCTATTCATTTCACCCTACTATTATCTACACCCAAAATTAGATTTGTCATTGACTTATAATTCGAAAAGTCTAGTGTCAACAGCATGATATTATCAAACTTTTCAAAAGACAACGATATTAAAAATTTTTTGTATAGTTATTCCTTTCTAATAAATCATCACATTGCGTCGTTTTTTTGGAAAATATATATAAATATTTTACCTATTTTCTAAGATTTTGATTTTTAAAATTAAAAAAAAAATGGTTAGGAAGAAGTAAAACAGTTTCTACACAACATTCGATTTAACGAAAAATAATACTAGTGAAATTGAAAAACAAAAAAAAACTAAATTAATTTATACCAAACATTATAGAGAATATGAATGTGCCAACAATAGTCTCAGTCAACATGTTCCTTCGGTCAATCTCAAAAATCGATGATTACAAAATGGTGAGTTACAAAAACAGTAAAAACCGAACAGACTTTCAAATATATAAACACATTCTGTCGAGAATACTTTAAAAAAAATTAAATTATAAAAACTAACTAGAATACGTTTTAAAATAGTTGGATAAATTTGCATATTTGAAAAATTGATAACTATTTGTAAAATTGATACTGTCAAAAAGATTCGTTGCAGCCAATTATTTAAAAACGCATTCTAGTTTAATAAAAAAAAATGAAATAATCAATACTAACATTTTATAAATTATATTGTATTGACAGTTTTTGAGATAATAATCGTCGATTTTTAAAGTTAATTAATTTGTGTTGATTTTTGTCCCACTTATAAAACTTACATAAAACATGACCTTCAAGTGAAACACACTCAATACTATTTCACTTAAAACGATAACACTTGTATTTCATACACCAGCTTTAATTAACAATCTGTAAATTCACAATATACCAAATATCCAAAACCATATATATTATGTTCAAGTGTTTGAACATAAATTTTAATTGTGTCTACACGCTTCTTTTTTTAAATTAATTACCTTTTCAATACATCATGTGCAAATTTTCGCAATCATACAAATATCTGCTTCCTGTAACACGAACTCATTCGCAAAAATTGTGAAAAAATTGATTACAACTTTTACGATACAGTTAAATGCTTCATAGAATACTCGGAATTTTACTTTTTTTCTACCAAAGAATTTCTATCATAAAATTATTTTTCCACACTTTTTGCTTTTCGAAAATTTTATGAAAATTCTAAAAAAAAAAACACACAATGGAAAAAAAACTCCATTTAAACACATTAGTTTCATTTTTTGTTGTACTTTTATTATTTTTTACATAACACTTCTGGTATATTCACCTATATATGTATATGAAATCGCACAATAAAAGTAAATTCATAATCTTATGAACAAATAAACAATATTTCATCGTTTTCGTGTGCTTGAATGTATATTATTGCTGAGAGAAGAAATTATAGAATATATATATTTTGTAAAACGAAATTTCAAATTATTTTATTATAAATATGTACAAGATATATAAATATAAATATTTTTCTGTAATACAAATATTTGTATAGGACACACTCAGAAAAATGTCCAGGTCAACTTTTTGTTAGGTTAACTCTGACCTTACAGAGGTTTCTGTAAGCCAGCTAGCGGTCAGAGTTAACCTATCTAAGGTCAATTCGTGCAGCTCCCAATCCCCTATTCACCTGATGGTGGCTTAATTTCAGAATTTCTCCGACCACAGGTCAACTCAGTTTTACTTGCCCACATGCAGGCGAACGCGCGCCTGCCCGAGGCCAATTACGCCGTATGTAGGTCGTCGAGTTAGCCTCCATTTTTCTGAGTGCATATAGATAAAAAAAAGTATTGTAAAAATAAAATGAACATTATATATTTCACATTGTGTTAATCTTATATTTTAAATAATTAACTTTTTCATTTTTTTCTCATTAAATTCAATCTTTAATAATTGCGATTGGAAGACACTTGAATTTTAAGAACAAAGCCATTAACGAAACTAAACCCTCGACAAAAAACATTCAAATAAATAATTTTAACTCGATTTTCTAAGTTATCCGAAATTTTTAATTTTTTAATCGCCCTTATTTAAAATCTGGGATAACCTATATAGCTTAAGCAGCGCAGAGATAACTGACTATAATTGGCATAGTGAAATGTCAACTAAACTTTCTTTTGTTACATTTTTTTGACGAGAATTTTTTCTATATGCTATCGCGGGGAGTTTCCAAACAGTTTCAAGACCATTAAAAATATTTAAATAAATTCATTTTCCTCTCCAAGTCTCACTAAATTCACATACAAATATATTGTAACTAAGATTGAATTTGATAGAAATATTTATTTTAATATTTAATAAATTTGGCAAACAGCATGTTACTTTATTTTTCATACTAAAAAATATATGGACCTGAAAAAAATATTGTTCTTATCTTTATTTTCGTATTCGTTTTTTGAATTTATAATTTTACAATATAATGATGTGAATTTTGTAAACACTTCAACTAAATTGTGTATCGATATTCTACTTACATAATCTATGCGTATATAAAACTATTTGAATCAAACTATCTTTTGATCCTTCTTCTTCTTTTTGTGAATTTATTGTGTAAATTGTTTTTTTTTTAAATTACTTGATTTGTTTTTTTATATTTATTTCTATCTTATTTATGATTGTTTTTTTATATTTATTTCTATCTTACCATAATTTTCTTGAAAACTATAACAGTCGGTTAAAAAAACTGTAAATGTGGATTGAAGGGCATTTGGATGGTTGATATTCGTACCATTTTTAAAAGATATCCCATTACATGAAGTTTTCTCAACAATTTTTCACACAAATTGAACAATTTTTCACACAAATTGAACCATTTTTCACACAAATTGAACAATTTTTGTAGTCACAAATTTTTTGGGCCGTGTGTTTGTGTGTTCGAAATATTCAAATAGGGTAATTATATTCAAATAGGGTAATCCTTAGAGATTACTATTGAACCATTTGAAGTTCCAGTGCCGTCGTTGTTGTAAAAAATCTTATCACAGAGAAAAATTATATTTTTAAACAAATTTTACATAAGATCTAAATATAAACCAAAACGAATTATAATTGCGAAGATGTCGAAATATTAAAAATAAATAAAAATGGTAAAATTTCTACATTCACCAAACAAAGCTGATTACTACAAGTAATCTCACTTGAATGAGCGGATGTATACAAATGATTCACAATGTTTAGAACTCACAATTAATAGTATTAAAAACCACAAATTCAATAAGCAAAACTTTTCACCTTAAGCGCACTTTGAATGTACACAGTAAAAAAACATGTAATTCTTCAACGGTTATCGTTGGCACCAGAAAAATTCCACTGAACATATGTACTATGCGGTTCGAAAGGGTTAAGGCAATTTCCAGACCAGCTACCTCAAGTGGTCGATTTTCACATTTTATCTAGAATTCGATTTAACAGACCCATAGTTTATTTGGGTCTACGACTTTTGTAGAATATATCTAAAGTGAACGGTTAAGAACGCAGCTTTTATTTCTTTGAATAGTAAATACTTTTATTTCATAAAAACTTTTTTTTGCTATTTGGCAAAAATTGTGTTCTAAATATTCCTATTGAAATACCGTCGCTAAAATAATTTTATATATTTACATAAGTGGTTCTAGAATAAAATATTTTTTATTTTTCAAAATGTTTTTTTTATAAAAATGGTTATTGTTTTTTTTTTCAAAATTAATATAACTATCAACATTGTTTAGAAATGTTTAAACAACTCCACTATGAATATTATGAATAGAAACTTATAAAAGACAATCAATCACATCTGGGCGATTTTTATTTTTATTTTTTTGAAAATATCTTGCTGTACTGCTTTATTAATTTTAATTTAAAAATAAAATAACACTTACTATAGAATACTTCTATTGTGATCTCTTTACAAAGCAATGTTAGAAAGAGAATCCAATAATTTTTTAAGATTTAGTTCAAATATGTTATTTTTAAGAATTAGCTTTGTACTCGAAATATATTTAAGGCAACCTACATTTTTTTAGTCACCTAAATCCTTTAAAACATGTTTTTTACGAGTTGTCACGATATAGTATTTAAGCTATAACAGCAAAATCGTAATTCACTGCATCTTATAATTAACAAAATAAATAAAATTTAGAAAAACATCATCTAGAATAAAAATTTCATCAATCATTATGTACTTATTGCTTTCATATAAAAACAATAACTTTAAAATCACGTTACTTTTAACAATGAATTATACTTAAATGAATATTTGATTAAAAAACGAATACGTAAATCGTGCAGAAGAAAAGAGCTAAAGACATGTTCCCAACGCCTTCAACAGAAAAAGGTTCTACTATAAATATGAGAGTTTCAGTTTTTCATTTTCATTAATTTCTTCATTGAGATTTTTTTGATTTCCTCTTCTTATCATCTATTTGTTAATTAAAATTAATATTTTTTGTATTAAAGTTATTTTTTTCCAATTTTTTTTTAAGTCTGTTGGTTTTTTTTTGTCTGAAGAACGAAATACCACGTAAAATAACAATAAAACACTATACTAAAAATAGTGTTCACTATAAATAAAAAAAACATTGCATGTGCATGCTGCTTTTTTTAAGTTTATTTCCAAAAAAAATTCTGGCATCTTCTTATTGGTTTAAATTTAAATTCATACCTTTTGAAATGGCTTTCTTAGTAGAAGTTTTTGACTTTTGTGATATTTTAATAGCCTGTTCCATAACTTTTGGCGAATGAAAAACTTTTATTGGATTAATAATGGAATGTTTTAAAGACACGTTTTTGTTGCAATTTTTGTAGAACTGTTTTGAAGCACGAGGTCGGTATTGTGTACAAATCATATTGTTGTGCATTTTTACTACCTTTAATAAAGTTTTTGTCAATGATTTCAATTAAAAAATATGTATTTACTTAATACCAAATTCATCTAAATAATGGCTATTATGTTGATTAATTATAGGAATACAGCGTGCAGTTAACATTCAGAGAACAGTGGACAGATGAACGGCTGAAATTTGATGATATTGGAGGTAATTGCATTGTTATCAAAATTCATATTAAGTCTTTGACTGAACATTTTTTTGCAATACATCACTCGGCGATTTCAGTTTTTCTTGTTCTGATTTCATGTGGAGAATAATGAAAACAGAATATTTTCGTTTTTCTTACACGACCTTCGATTACCAATTTTAAAATTCTAACATAAGATTCGTCATTAGCAATCTCGAAACCTGCCCCAAAACTGTAATAAGTTCTGAAATATCATCAAAACGGTTAAAGCCGTTTTCGAGAAAAAATTATTTATATGCGAATATACTTGTATAAACATAAAAATATATAACAACATACAATTATTGTTCGCATTATATTTATTATAGGATTATTGTTAATTAATAACCTTAATTGGATGTAGTTGATTTTTGTTGTCTATTTTAGGTCGACTGAAATATCTAACATTGACAGAAGCGAATCGTGTGTGGATGCCCGATTTGTTCTTCTCCAATGAGAAAGAGGGTCATTTTCACAATATAATTATGCCAAATGTATATATCCGTATATTCCCTTATGGCTCAGTACTATACAGTATTAGAATTTCACTGACATTAGCGTGTCCTATGAATCTAAAATTATATCCGCTGGATCGACAAATATGTTCACTAAGGATGGCCAGTTGTAAGTAATACAGCTAAATTCCATATTCCATATCAGAAAGCAATGAGATTAAATTACCCTATTTTGTAACATTATAGATGGATGGACAACTAACGACTTGGTGTTCCTGTGGAAGGAAGGAGATCCAGTTCAAGTCGTTAAAAATTTACACCTACCTCGCTTTACACTGGAGAAATTCTTAACAGATTATTGCAACAGTAAAACTAATACTGGTATGTATATAACATCGTGAATATATAACGATAATTGAATATTACCCGTGTTGAATCCATAGTTTATGCATAAGAATTTTGATATTTTACCAAAATATATCTGCACCTTCATTAAAAAATTATATGTTCCACACGTGTGTACCAAGAAAAGTAAAAATATCTGTCATATTTTTTATTCAAGAACCGATCAGCTAGTTTTTCCATCACTCGACCCAGATTTTCACCGGTTTTTTCGATTTTTTTCATGTGTTTCATCGTAAAATCCTTGGCGGAATGTTGCCCTTATAGGTATATGTTCGACTTTTTTTTAAGAGAAAATATGTTCGACTTTTTTTTAACATTGGAGAATTTCCAAGAAATGAACATCATTGATTCGACAAAAGCTAAAATAACATTTTATTTATTGTTTTATTTAGTTTCGGTTCGAAAACTAATGGGTCAGTAAATATATTTAGAGCAAGAATCTAATTGAAAGCAAACAAACAATAATTCATATTAGATTTGTGGTTCCATTGTAGTTGAGATACACTGAAAATATAACTATAGAAAGAAAAGCTTCACAATTTATTTCAACAAAGTTTAATCAGTGAATTATTAAATTTTTTTTTTACACAAAGGGGGATTTCCTAATCTATATTTTTTACACTAAAATTTTAAATGAATATTTCCAGGTGAATACAGCTGTCTGAAAGTCGATTTATTTTTCAAACGTGAATTCTCGTACTACTTAATACAAATTTACATTCCTTGCTGTATGCTTGTGATCGTTTCATGGGTTTCGTTTTGGTTAGATCAAGGAGCTGTTCCAGCACGTGTGTCATTAGGTAATTATCGAAGAAGTGTATCAAAATCTTGTTGCACTTCTTAGTGCTATCACAGAACAATGTTTTTTTTCATAAGATAATAAAATCGTTTTGACTAGTACGCTTATAAGAATGAGATTCATTTGTTTTTGTATTGCATAAAAAACTTTTCAAAATCAAATATAGAATTTCAATATAGATGGCGATAGATAGAAATTGAGGATTTTGTAAAAATGTTTAACAAAATAATATGTTTTAGGTGTAACAACACTGCTAACAATGGCAACACAAACATCAGGAATAAATGCTTCTCTGCCGCCAGTATCCTATACGAAAGCGATTGATGTTTGGACTGGTGTGTGCCTGACATTTGTTTTTGGTGCCCTGTTGGAGTTCGCCCTTGTCAATTACGCATCCCGTTCAGGTTTGATACAACTCAATGTGGTGTTTACAGAAAACATTTGCTTTTTTAATATTTGACTTTTTTCTTTCCATTTCTTTTATTTCTATATTCGTATACTATCGTTAATCAACAAAAAAAAAATCAAAAATAATTAAAACCAAAACACTTCAACTTCACCTGTACATAATAATTATGAAAAATTTCAACTCTAAATGTGTATTTTGTTTTGCCGCTACAAATTGACATCTTTTGTTAAAAATTAATATATATATTATCGTTGTACATGCAAATCGGTTATATGGTTACTTATATATATATATATAAAAATATATATAAAATTTTAAATGATTATTCTGTCTGTGTGATGTTTTGAAACAAATAAATTCTTGAAAACTTCTCTTAATGCCACATAAACGGATCGGGCCGCAGATATGCATAGGGAAAATATGAAGAAGAAGCGACGTGAACTTGAGCAAGCCAGCTTAGATGCTGCATCAGATTTATTAGACACCGATAGTAATGCAACATTTGCTATGGTAAGAACAAATAAAAGAAGACAACAACAATTTATACTGTCTTTTATTTTATAATGTAATACAAAGATGTGATTTTTAAAACATAATCTACATAAAAAAAATAGCCTAAAGAACACAAAAATTTTTTAGCAAATATTTAGGGTTATTTCTAATCAAATCCTACTTTCGACTCATGACGCCATGGAAATAAACAAGTTTCAAATCAATGAAATATACTATATTACTAAAAAAATATTTTTAAAAATACCGGACAGCGGAAATTCGGCACGTTTAAAAGTGGGAATTTTTCTAAAATGCGATAAGATAGCGACATTGCTGCTCCCATTCCAAACTACACCTTAAAATATTTAACGTCCAATTTTAAAGGTTGTACAAAACTTTTTAATTAAAAAAAATTGAGATATAGTCAACTACTCTAAATGAAGTAATGCTCCCAAATCGAATGTCTACATAAGACTTTTCTCGAAAAGGTGTTTTTCAAATAGCAAATGCTTTCTTACATTTGCTAAAAAAAACTATTTATAATACATACACATATAAGTAGAAATAAGTACTATGTAGAAAAATTCAATTTAGAAGCCTCTGGTACGTCATCCCGGTGATCCATTAGCTTTGGAGAAGTTACGGCAATGTGAAGTTCATATGCAACCACCAAAACGTCCAAATTGCTGTAGGACATGGCTATCGAAATTTCCAACCAGGTAAAATACGGTTCGACCGAAACCGAGGATTTCTTTTTGATGTTGTGATTTTCTTATACATATACTTATATATATATACGAGTTTATTCGATTTTTCCAACTGTTTTTACTTTTTTTTAAGTTTCTTAAACGTTTCAGTTTTTTTTAAATTGTTTTTTTTTTTCGTTTTTCCTGAAAAAAGATCATCGAACAAAAATCACTTTCAGCTGATATCTTCAAGTGAATCTTTTGGAAAAGATTTTTAAAAATTTCTCATTTTTAGTTTCAATTTTACTTTTATTTAAAATTTTCAAACTAATTAATACAGTAAGCTCGTCTACAACATTGTAAAGGTATAAATATAGTTAGTCAATACCGTAAAATATTAATAGTGAAATAATAATTTATGAGAGTTAAAAAATGCCACATTAAGAGATCAATTGGCGTATGTGTGATCTGTGCGGGAAAGAATGTAAAATTTCATTAGTCAACTTTGTTGTGCATATATTTATTTCCTTTAGGTCTCAAAAGCTTTGTAGATACTCTGAGTGATAAAAAATACACGTGATGAAAACCCATTTAGAAAACAAGTTTTCTAATGTTATAGGTACAATTTCAAAATGTACTGAAATCTTTTTAAAATTGTAGATCTGGATAAAAATATTAAGTACACTTCGAATATATAATTGACTTCAGAATCGGATTCAGCGACCCCAAAAGCCCTCAGATAAGATTTTTTCCGGGAAATTTGAGCAGGAGGTTAATCCCGTTACAACTGGTAAAGATTTTTTATACCAAATTTGTATCAACTCGCATGTTTTTTTTTACTTTTAATGTCAAATGTCAAAACAATTTGATTTTAATCAAATTTACACCAAACATTTATCAAATTTTTGCATTCGATACCAAATGTCGATAAAAACATACGAGTTGATACAAATTGATGTAAAAGATTTTAATAAACAAAAATGTAATCATAAGAAACCTTAAATTTGTAACAGTGTAGGTACATAGCCACAAAGCAACTTAATATGTAGAAAGTGTATAAAAAAACGTTCTTTTGAAATCACCAAATTTTTCTATAAACATCTTAAGGACGCGAAACACATTTTATAGGATAAGTAAATTACAGTTTCTAATTTCCTGGATGTAGGCTACTTTCTTAGAGTAAAGGCCTAGAACTTTATATAATAAATAAATGAATTATTAATCGGTTTTTATAAGCAGAATTACACTAATATTAAAAAATGTTTGAAAAACTTAATGTGGCATTTAAGGCGTAGAGAATAACATTCTACACCACATATTACAATTTGAATAAAAAATAACCAGTCGCGTAGCGAGCCTGTAGGTCAAGTTTGAAACATTTTTTTTAATCAAGTAGTAGTAATTTATTGTAATCACAGTAGCGTTGTTTTATAACCTTAACTCATATCAGTAGTATAGCTATCCGTGCTGTTGTTTCTATTTCACTTATTTTTTTTAATGAACTGTTTTCGTTTTAATTAATACTTATCTTTTAAGACTTTTTGCATTTTTTGTGCACCTTACCTATCTTCTATCACTTTACAATTTTAAATAACTAACCTAACTTACTGTGAATCAAACTTTTTCTAGTTGACTGTTTTCGTACTATTTCTATACTTTTTCTTATTATATCATTAAATATGCACAAAGCTGACGTTCGTAAATAATTAAAAATATTGGAATTATTGTTTCTTTTTGTATTTACAGTTATGGCATATACTATTCGGGCAACATGACTCAATTAGTTAACGAATTTAAAAAAAAATGGTTTGCATTGCGTTTGTGATAAAACGATCCTTTGCAAAATATTTTGCGAACATCTCGTCAAAATATAGCGCAATCATTTTAAACTATTTTAGAATCTGAAATATGTTGAAAAACTCGTGTTAATAAATCTTCGGGAAGCTGAATTTGTAATATTCGGGATGCTGAATATGTAATATTTGTTATTTTGATGTTTTGCCTGAATTTTAAACACAATATTTTCTTAGAAATATCAAATGCACAAAAGAAGGAAGGACTATCATAATACGCATATTCCGTTGCTAAATATTTAAAAACGATTGCGGTTTATTTTGACGCGATGTTCGCAAACTATTTTAAATAGAACAGTTTTATCATAAATTCATTGTACATCGAATTCATTACCTAATTCAGTCAATGTGCTCGAAGTGTTTATGCTATAACCGTATTTGAGAAAAAAGTTGTAACTTTCAATTTGATATAAAAAATTAATTGTCTGGAGCTTAGAACTTTGATTTGGTAACGATTAGAATTTGGAAACAAATTGGTCTTTATTTTTATTTTTGTTTAATTTATAAAAAAAAGTACTAATATTCAAGTCAGTAAATATTTGGTTAATAATATTTTGTGTTTACGTAAGTTTCCAATTGTTTCTTTATTTTTTAGTATTTTTCTATTAATCAAAATTTTGTAAAATTTTAAACAGTTTTATAAATTATCCCTTCGAACGTTTGTTTGCTCCTTTTGTTTGGCCAAATGCAAGTAAATGCTACAAAACAATTTTGAAAAAATAACTAAATCAATCAATCAATCAATTCAACAAAATTCACAAATCAAAAAGCTAATCTCTAGATCTATAATTAATAATCAAAAATATTTATCCAAGACAATGTTCTAGATCCAAGAGAATCGACGTTATTTCGAGAATAACGTTTCCACTAGTATTTGCACTATTTAACTTGGTTTATTGGAGTACATATCTCTTCAGGGAAGAGGAAGACGAATAGACAATTTTTGTTTGTCAAAAAATATATATATATGAAAATTTACTGTAAAAAAATATTACAAAAAAATAAAACAACAAAAAACCAACAACAGAGACAGAATGGTTTTTATTCGACTAATGTATAATTTTTTATTAAATGTAAGTTTAATGTAACAATTTTTGTTTAAAAGTAAGAACAACAAAAATATTAAAAAAGACAAACAATAAAGAAATAATAATAAGCTAAATCCCTTTTAGTGCTCAAATTTTTTTTAAATAAGATGAACATCAAAAAATCATTGAATATAACGAGAACATATTTTTACTGGACAAATAGGTACTTAAAGATAGATCATTCATTATAGGATTGAGTTTTAATAAAAAATAAGATTACTATATTCACATGTTGAAAAGTTTTTATCCACACGTTGAACAGTTAATGCAGATTACAGTCGGAGCCGCTTAAGAGAATCCCGATTAGCAGCACAAGCCGCTTAAGAACACATAATCCTAAAACCACAAACCGCTTACGACCCCAAAAAATGTTTGCCAAAAAACCAAAAATTCAAGTTAACTCGCTTAGTAATGAACACTGCATCAAGGGCACACAGAAAGTTGTAAAAAATATATCGGTTTTAAATTTTCTGAAAAATTCGAGTTTTACATGTTCGTGTGTTTTTCCTTTAAAATTTGTTTACACTCCATATGATATATCTTATAGGAGTATATATTAGAGTTAGAACATCGTTTGAAGCGTATCGAACCAATCGTCGGATACAAAAATGAACTACACCAGGTTGTTTGGAATGACAAAAGATTATGATTTCCGCATGTCCCTCCGCCTGTCTGTTTGTCTGTAAGTACCATAATTTTCGAAATGATTGAGCTAGAGACTTGAAATTTTGTATGGTAGCGTTTCTCATAAATGGCAAGGCTAGGTTCTTGAACGGGCAAAATCGGACCATTCCTTTCCCCCTCCCCCTTTCAAAGACATAATTTTTTGCTATTTTGTAGAAAAGTCCAAATATGTATATTTAGAATATGATTTCGCATAACTTCCATACATCAAAATTCAATCGGACCACTCTCTTCCCCCCTCTCCCATACAAATGGTTTTTTTCATAAAAATTTTGTTTGTCCTTATATAGAGTATTTGGCGACTGCTCTCTGGGAGTTGCAGCTTTTCTTATGTTTTTATTTAAAAAATTGCATTACGATGTATAACACATATATTTAGGCTCTTTTTATTAAGAAACCGGATAGGAGCACATCCCGATTAGCAACACACATTTTCCGAGCCCGATTGATGTGCTCTTAAGCGAGTTCGACTGTACTTATTTTTAAGTCAAAAACAAAAAAACTTTTAGTGGATTCTTTTAGTAATTACAATTTGTTTCGCACACAAATATGAGGAAGTCAAAATGTTTTTTTTTTCAAATCTATGGATCGTGTGTTTAATGTTAATATTAAAAAATCGTTGGTTACATCCATTGCAAAAATATATTTTTCAAAGGTCTCGAAAAACGGAATTTTGTGAAAAGGAAATTTAGCGAAAATTTGAAGCGAATCGTTTCACCGTTCGCTCTTTATATCTTGAACGCTACATCCACTTTAGCGAATAATTTCATTCGAAGCGTTTTCTATTTTAAAGATACTTCTCTACCACAACCTTTCGCCCGCGTATCACTTCGTTTGAAGCGCTATACTATACTCCGACACAAAAGTCCAGATATGAAGGGACGATTTTTTTCGCAATGCAAAACGTATTTGTATGGTAAAGCGCGAAAGGGGGAAGAGGTGGTGCGATTGAATTTATGTGTAAGTAAGAGTTATGTAGAATTTTATTTTAAACACAATTTGTGTGTTGACCGTTTTCCAGTAAATCCGTTTTTGAGCACACCGCAAACAAAATTTCCATTTGTATGGGGGAGGAGAGAAGGTGTGGACCGATTAAGTTTTAATGTATTGCAGAATTATGTATAATTCTATTCTAAATACCATTGTCTTTGAGATATTTTTTGCTAGGATGCACTGCTTTTGGGAAAATCACAAAAAAACTCTTTCATTTGTATGGAGGATAGAGTACTGAGAATAATAATTTTTTTGCGTACGAAATATCTCCAAGAATAGCATAATCTTTGCCCCTAATACGTTGTAGTAGCTGTTAGCTGTGTGTGATGGAGCCTCACAGATTTCATATATATGTCTCGAATGAAGGAACCCCGAACACTTCGTTTGCTCAGCTCAATTAACTGATTTTTAATATTGCTATGGCGACGACGATCTTTACGTCTGATAAAAACAACACTAACCTAATATTTTCTTTAAATTTTTCCCTTTGCTCGAAAAGAAAAATATTTGGAATATATTATTCCATATATTTTTGACCACCATTTTCAATATTATGTTCATATTATCTTTAATTTCTTTTTCGATATTAATCTATCAAAAACACACGATATACGACCGTTAAAAACATTTTCGACTCATTACTTATGTGATCTATAAAATATATACGTTTCAATAAATATGAAAAATAAAAATTGACGAACTCAAAGATTTCATTTTTTTAGTCACTAAGAAAATTATATATCAAAATTTTTTATCAATAGCAATAGTTATCATACAAAAAAACGAAAAATTCAAATAAATTCTGTTAAAGAAGACGACTAAAACTAATTTAGAATAAAACTTTATAACAGCCGTTATTAATTATAGTTTGTAAACGTCAAGTACTTAACCTCGATAAAAAAAAATGTAATTTCACCAAAAAAAATTTATAATAGATCACATGAAATTTTAACGGAACATATTTCACTTATTTAAATTTTGTTTATAACTATGACGTCATTGCATAGTTTATGTGAACTAATTCATCATTAGGAAACATATTAATAACATCATAAAATTAGATCTAATAATAAAATAAAAACTCGATCATTTCACAAGTTCTAATAAAAAAACATGAAATTAATAAACTTTAAGGATCTACCATTAAACATTATAGAGCACATTTTATTGATAAAAAAAAGTAAAAGTAGGGATAATAAAAAATAATTATAATCGAGGAATTACTTTTTAGCAAATACACTCAACTAGTGTCATGTAAGCGGCAAAGTTGAAAAAGTAATCATTTATTTAAAAAAAAACTTTTTGCCCAAAACAACTAAATGTAAAACTATCATTTTTTGTAATGAAACACAAAATATTAAATTTACAATATCTAGAACAGTAATCAAAAACGAAACAAACAAATTCTATCACACAAATTTATTTAGGGTTTCAGAATAAATACACCACTCAAATAGTTATTATGATATAATAAATAGTTCTTTAATTTTTTTTATACCAAATTTTAATTTATTGAATTTCCATTAAATAATTTGATATTTGAACTTTCAAATATTGAGAAAGACGGTTGTAACCAAACACATTGAAATCAACAATTAAATAAATTTTTAATTTAGTAACAGTTAAAAAGAAAAAATGTGGCCAATAAATAACACTATTATTATCTATTGGCCACATTCTTCCCTTTAACTGTTACTAAATTATAAATGACCATAATTGACCTTGCAAAAACGAATGAGAGTTGAATTGGACGAATGTTTTTATTGCTCGATAAAAAGTAACCATTATAATGTAAAAACAAAATACATTTAATTTTTCAAAATACGAATTAATTTCTTGTTGCATGAAAAATATACTCGCATCTTAATTTACAAAAAAAATGAAACAATGAATAATATCCCTCTGAATGATAAAGTTTGAATAGCCAGAACTAGATTAACAGTCATAATTGAATCTGGATTGGAAATTAAAAAATATAAAATAAAAATAATTACAGGGTTTAAAAATTCGCGATGATATATAAGTGAATAATATGAATAAAAAAATTTAAAAATGCAGAAAATAATCATAAAAAAATTATTAACTTTTACCGACATTTTTTATTTAAAATCATAGGGTTTTGTTTTGAATATTTGTTATAAATATATCTGGAGTCTACATATTGAGTGAAGTCGCGAGATAGCATGTGGTCTCGTTTGGAAGTCCAAAGACCCCGGAAGTCCAATGGTTAAATACTTGTAGATATCAAATTTTTTATTTTTTTATAACATACATACAGTATGATTGAAAGATCACTGATTTTTTTTAACATAATGCAAAACTGAATTAAAAAAGAAATTAAAGAATATTACTTTTTGTAAATATTAATATGTTAATAAACAATTGATGTTATTATTTAAAATAGAAGCGTTCAAAGAACATAAAAAATACAAAGAGAAATGTAATAGAAACCAGTATTAAATTAAATAACCTTCAGAAATGTGTTGCATAATTTACGGGGTTATATTTTAATTATCTAGATTCTTAGGAAGTTAATTTCCTATTATTTTTGAAAAAATAGGCAAGTTTTTAGACTTGGTACCTATTAAGCCAGATACAATAGAAAAGGTTCAATTTCTCAATTTCTAAAATCACTTGTGATAAACCAATACAAAATCACAATATTATTTATTTCCCTTTATGACCACAGAAAAACATTTATTTATGGTTAAAATACTTGATGTTGTTTCAATATTGCTCATCGTATTTTATATTTTAATTTCAGTTTTAAAAATCGAATAATGCAATGAATCTAAATTAGAGTAATTATATTTTCTCTTTGACCAAAACGATTAAGAAAAAAGAAAGAAATTGAATTTAGATTTGATAGGTGGGAATAATTGATTTATTACGAAATTATTTGTACTTTTCTTTTTAATATAAATTGAGAGCAGTAAAAATGCACGAGCATCAGAAAAAATATCAACAAGAAGTATAAAAAAGGAAAACTTTGTAAATTCATAACTTTAATTAGGAATTGTTTTAGGTTTTTTAAAGGTGATGCCACTCTAGAGACCCAAAATCAAGTAGTAATTTTGACGTATTTATTTTAACAATACAGTTTTTTTATGTTTATAAACAAAACAAACCTTTGCTCAAGCGCAGATCCAGACTTTTATTCAGGAGGGTTTTACGGACACCACATTCTTGAAAATAAAAAAGTAGAAAATAATCACAAGCTACAGTAAAAATTTCAAGTCAATCTGTCAACATCTGTAGAAGTTATGCGGAACACTATTCTTCAAAAGAGGTTTTTTTAAACCAGCTCTTGTGCCGCGATTTAAAAAAAAATTGAAATAAATATTTATGCAATTCAAGGCATGGACAATGAAATCCTTCAAAAAGATTTTGTATTTCATTTATTATATGGTTATAAAAAAATATCAAAAGACTCTCCTTGGTTTTGGGTGGTATTACCTCTTAAGAAAAATCCATTTAACTTTAATTTTTAGTAACACATTAAAGACTTTGCAATAATTATTTGAAACATATTTGAAGCTTTCGTGAACTAGGTATCCATTTTAATCGATCAATCGTTAAATCAAAAGTGATATTCGTTTTTATACAAATTCACAAATTCGTTGAATATATGCATCCTTTTTATGATTACCATTTGTTTCTAGTTCAAACAAAATATTTGTTCAAAAAAAACTTAACTACACATAAAAGAATAAAATTTAAGTATATGTTTCTATAAGAGAAATATCAAAATAATTGTAAAAATATAATTATTTATATTAATTAAATATGAAAATGCGAGAAGAAATTTTAATATTATAAAAAATGAAAACAAATGTATAATCACAAGAAAAAAACCTAATAATATGTTTGTATTTATATTTTATGAAGGAAAAAATATATTATATAGAAAAATTTTCAATTGTTTTAATTATTACAGAGATGATATCGCTCATTTATAACAAAAGTGTCGATTTTGTACTGAATTCTGTAAATATGATCTTGTTGCAAATGGCCAGGCATCCCGGTTTAGAAATGTCCCGGATTGACCTAAAAATATCTGATGTGAACTGCAGATGACTTTCTTGTACAAAATCTACGTTTCTATAACGAATAAAATTTTAGGGCGTATGCGAGACGGCATACAATTAGCTAATTCTATTACGTGTTAATACTAGTATACATTGCGAACTAAAAACTTTCAAATAAATTTCCAAAAACTGTTTTTAACATATTTCCGGAAGTTATAAGGTTAAACTTGAAGTCCCATGCTTTTTTTTTAGCAAAAAGTAAACTCGATTTCTTAAATAGGCAAAATCGACACTTTTTTTTGCCTTCCTGATACAATTGAAGTAGATTTTTATTGCAAATACATTGCATCGTATCAGAATTATTTTATAGTGTATGTTCTGAGTTTGAAAAATCTACTAGGATTGCAACACGTCAATTTAAATTGGTATCAAAATTTTGTTTGAAACTCTTGAATAATTTTAACTGGTAATTGTAGCTTTTCCTTATGTCTTGAAAATGTCCTTGCTGCTTTTAACATTTAGCAATTCCGATTATTTTCGGGCAATAAACGCCAGTTTTTCATCATTTTTCACCTCCTGGTGCTTAGATTTTTTAAAAAATTGTCTTAACATATATATGGGCAATTTTTTAAGATTATAATTCAATAAAAAGCAAATTTCTTATAGCAAATACTTCTGTTTTATTATAATCAGTATTTTATTTTTGACAGTAGCACTGCAACACAACTGCAGAAAAAGATCTCATTATAATTAATCATAAAAATTACAGTCTATTAGTTAATTGTATTGATTTCCTTTAATACAAACAGATACCAAATCAAAATAAGAATAAAAATTCAATTCATATTAGTTATGCTTTTACATACACACTACACAACTCTTTCAATCAATATTGAATCCTTTAAAATTAAATGATGCTGATGTATGATGGGGTATTTTTAAAAGGTAGCGTTATTCATATAAACGTCCATTTCCTTATCCAATGCAGTTTTTGTATTTGCCATATATTGATCTAGCTCCTTGTCCAATTCTTCCTTTTTGATCTCCTGTTTCTGGGCTAAAACAAATATGCTCAACATGAAAAATGGAACTTTACATCAATCTACGGACAGTTAAAACAAATAGAATAAATGAGTGAAATACATTCTTTAGTAGAAGGAATGTGTAAAGTGGAAAAAATAGAAGTTTTGTTTTTTTAAATCAAAATAATATAAATTTTGATGTGTGAAAGTCTTACTGATTGCTTTATTCTGCGAAATTGAACTCAGATATACAAACCTAATGGGCGACCATTACCCCTTCCCCGTGATCGACCGCGACCTGATCCCCGTTTACCTTTATTGGGGCCACCACTGGGATTACCACTAAATCCGTTGTTGCGTCTTAATCCGGGACCATTAACATTATTCTTCCTACGGGTGGTACTCTGCGAACGACTTCTGCCTCTCTGTGCACTCATATTGCCTCTATAGGATAATAAAAATGATATATTAGATGGAAATTGTTTTGAAATTCAATGTTAAAACGAATTACCTTCCGCGTGAACGACCAGGTCGCTCTTGTCTGGCGGCAGCCCTTCTCAATGTATTTTTATTAGAAAGACCGGTCGAATTCCTCCTCTTTGTAATGCGACCACGTGCGACACCTTGACGTCCAGTCGTCTGCTGATTACGACGTTGGACATTTAATGTTCTCCTTGTATGATTGAGATTATTGCGCTGCAGTGGTGGTGCTCGCCGCCCACGACTATTAATTGAACTGTTTCGGCGAATTCGACCAATATTTCCGGCACCTCTGCCACCTCCTCTACCATTACCACCACCGCTAGCGCCACCTGCTCCTCCTCCACCAGAGCGATTCAAATTCAATTTGCTGTTTGTCCTCCTCAAATTCGATTTCGAGTTGGAACGACGTAGACTGGCCAGTGAATTCGATCTGATTAGATTTGATCTGGAATTACTTCTAACCAGACTAGTGTTACGATTTAAACGTCGCCGTGGTGGTCCTTGTTGCTGCTGCTGCTGCTGTTGTTGTTGTCTGCCAAGTCCAGCGAACGCACTGAATCGCCTCGAACCGCCGAGGCGGGCTGCTATATTTGAGGTGGAATTCGACCGTCTAAGAGTGCCGGGCTCAATTAAATCCGCCTTCATTCTGTGGAAATTTTATTCGATTTAATAAAAATTTATTTTATTCTAGTTTTGTAACATAGTTTTTTTGTTTTTCGATAAATCTCAATTCAAACACATTCATTCGATTTAATATGCTTTGAGATTTTCTATTGGTTTCGATATCCCATCATAAAGCACAGAAATCGCCAGAATTGCTCTTCTTTTGGAATTGCTTCGAGTTGGAATTTATTAGGATGGTTCCGAAGGGTATTCAATACTTTTTATTATTATTATTTATGTACTATTACGTTATGGAGACGTGTTGTATTGAAACGATTTGTCTTACGTTGCAACGTTAGAGAGGCTATTTGCTCGTGTCAGCTTTCCGTTTGGTGCCAGGCGGATTGTGTTTGCTGCGCCTTTTTTCAGGCCGATTCTGTTTCGTATACGCTCTCTGTTTGGCAAATGCGCCTTCAAACTTCTCTGTAATGGTCATGATTTTTATATATCAGTTATCGATTAACATTTCATAATATTTATGATGTGTTTTCACACTTTTGTTTTAATTTTCAAAACTAAAATTTCAAATATTTCCATTGGGTGTTTTCGTGTTTCATTGACTCTAGTGATACGTTAAATGGTTTTCATTTTAGCTTTTCTTTATCTTTATCTCTTTTTAAAAATACAATATCTGAATTGATGCATTACTCTTTTAAGCTTTAATGCTGTCTGAGCTTTGTGTTTTTTATCCAATTGCTCAAGAAATCTGCGATTAGCTAGCGAAGCCTTGGGTATTGCTCCGCCTTCATATGATGAATTCCGGCGCCGTCCGACTTTTCGTGTTGGCGATTTGGGGCCAACTGATTGCATTACGGTAAACCGATCATTTAATGATATTTTTGTGGTGTTATTCACGTGAATTTTATTTATTGACATTTTTGTTTGTCGTGCGTAGACTTTATCCTGAAAATGGAATGATTTTGATTAGAATTAAATTTGATTTTGGTGTACAAACTCGTAAACCTAAACAAACGCTACTATCTAATATTGACAAAATGCATTGCTACTATTCACTTTCGTTATTTTTTCGGATGGTGAGAATATCATATGGAGATATTGATATATATTATATTAGATATTACAACGTTAAAAAAACACTTATTTTTTATTGTAAAAAGCCTGAATGAAATTGCAGTTTTACTTGCGAGTGGGTGGACGCATTAACAAGAGAAAATTTCTCGGATTTACCCGTCGCACTTCCAGCCTCAATTTTTTCATGCTGCACTTTGCTTTTGCTCTGTTCTCAGCTATTAATATTTTATCTTGGAATATCAAATGAAATTGTTACAAGTTCTTCTAAACGCGGAATGTATCACAGCTAAAAATAGTCTTGAGGCTCTTTCCGGAAATTCTAAGTCCGATGAGCAAAAATTTCGTCGCCATATTGAAATTTGCCTGTAAAAAGAATCGTGAAAATTACCTCAAAAAGCTTCAAATAAATTTTTGCTCGTAGCCAAAAAGCATTTGATTTATCCTTTCAAGTTTTCTTGGATTTTACTATAGTTTGAACAAATATTTCTTATTTCTGTACCACGAACCGAAAGTTATCACGCACAAAACTAACCAAAAATGTTTAGTGGGCCCCGTGGACGATACACGAAATTTATCTTAAATATTTAAGTGTTATACTGTTATACTCATAACCTCTTAAATTCTCTAAAAAAATGAATATTTAAAGAAATCTGGTTTAGAGCTGATAGTTAAATTTGATAAGTGAAACGAGCAATAAGACCATATAAGGTTTTGTGATTTTTTGAGGTTTTTTGAACAAATTAAAAAAAAATCTATTTCCTTTCAAAAATACTTTTCGTCTGTGTAATTATAGTGGGTATAAAATTCTAGTATAATTATTGTAAAAGCCCATTAAATATAGGGATTTCCCGTAATATTTTTAATATTCACAAATCCGTAAGAATTCCACATCAGTACAAATCTCAATACTTCTGTTGGAATAGAAATAACTTGTGTGAAGTTGCAATAATATTTCATGGCATGAATTTAATGATGATGTGTGCATTTGTGTGTAGTTTTCAATTTGACAGGTGAACAGTCAATTGACGTTTATGTGATTATGAGTTTCCCTATTGTCGTTGGACAAGTTTTTTATCCATCGATTAATAGTTGCCACATTCGATATCCAATCATGATGACGAAGTGATAGGTCAAAGCCCATTCCTTGGCGAATGCTTCTAGTTCGAACAGCAAAAACAGAATCTCCTAGTGTTTATTTTTGGTGCAAATTGAAAGGAGTTAAATTTAGATAACATGAGCAGCACAGTGCCCGATTTGATTATCTGGTTTGTTCGCTGGACTTTAAATTCACAGTGCCATTAATGATTTTTTTACGGATTTAGTGCTTTCATAGTGGGAACAGTGGCAGTTGTTCACATATCATCTGGCTTCATTCGTCTAGCATTTGGTGGCAGCGAATCTAATCTAACACTCAGTCAACTAGTTGACCAGCAGGAATACGGATGGCTTCTTAAGTTGGGGGTGAATTGCTTTGGCTACAGCTGCATATTCATCCCGGGATTCCTAATTTACAAGTACACAAAACGCACAAACTATCTAGAGAAAAGTAAGCACATCGTCTCGATTTTCAAGCCGACGAGATGACGTTGATACCGGCGTTGATTAACATAATAATCAAAGCGGCTTCTTTTCTTTTAGGTACAAGTTACATTCATTCCGCTGTGAAATGTTGTTTGACCGGTTGGGACAATGACCGCTCCGATACACAAATGAAACAAACCTCAAATCGAACTTCAACAAAAGATGCTGTGCTGTTGTCATATTGTTTCGTGGGCCTGATGGGGTCTTATTTGACATGGGGCCTTCTGCAGGAGAAGATTATGACGCAGGAGTACAAGAATGCGGAGGGCAAAAAGGCACACTTCAAGGATTCACAGTTTCTCGTCTTCGCCAATCGGGTATTGGCATTCCTCATCGCCTTGGGCTATATTTTGGTCAAAAACCAAATTCGCCATCGAGTCCCGCTTTACAAATATTCGTATGCCTCTTTCTCGAATATCATGAGCGCTTGGTTTCAGTACGAAGCACTCAAGTTTGTCAGTTTCCCCACCCAAGTCCTGGCCAAGTCGTCAAAAATAATTCCAGTTATGCTGATGGGAAAGATAATCTCTAGGACAAAATATGAATATTATGAATATCTCACAGCCGCATTGATTTCCGTTGGAATGGTGTTCTTTTTGACAGGTAGTGCAGATGAAGGGAAACATTCATCCGTGACCACCATCACTGGAATATTTTTGCTCGCCCTTTACATGATTTTCGACAGTTTCACATCGAACTGGCAAGGAGACTTGTTCAAAACGTATGGGATGACATCCATTCAAATGATGTGTGGCGTTAACATGTTCAGCTCACTATTTACGGCAGCTTCACTTTCAATTCAAGGTGGCTTCTTGGCTTCGTTAGAATTTGCCACGGAGGTTAGTTTTTTTATTATGGAATTGCCTTTAACTCTTTGAAAAGCTATACTAAAGGGAAAACGATAAAAAAAATACTCATTACCATAAATAGTTAAACGACGATTTTCATAAAAATGAAAACAAGTTTTTATCAACAGCTGGTTTCATAATAGTTGATGACTACATTTTACCTCTGCACTTGACGAAAAGTACTAGTAAATTTTTTGTGGAATTCACTCAATTGGAATCGTGTACATTGTTTTTTTGTGATTGAAGCAAAATGTAAAAATGCTAGTTTTTTTTCTCTTTGAAAAAACTTTTGTCTGTTAGGCTGTATACGCAATCTTTAAAAAATAATACTTGAACTTCAATCATTATCTGTTGATTTTTTATTTTTCCCTGAACAGAAAGTTTTGGAATAGTTACATGTATGACAAAAATTATCCAAAAAGGAGCACAACAAATGAAGAAAAAAATTCTTTACTTTATTCGAAAATTTTATTTTTCTATGGGTTTTTTTTTGCTTGTGTTTTTATACACAGCATTTGATTAAATGTATTTTTATTTGAATTTCTTTTCAGCACCCGAAATTCATATTTGACTGTGTTATACTATCCATAAGTTCAGCAGTTGGTCAATTATTTATCTTCTACACAATAGCAATGTTTGGGCCAGTTGTCTTCACTATAATAATGACCGTTAGACAGGTAAATATATAACTTGTTTAAAAAAAAACTATATATAAACAAAAACAAGGGCAATAGTATGAAGTTAAGTAAATGTGGTCCAACAGAAAAAAATAAATATACTAATACGTGCCACCAACTCATTTTATCCTTAATCGGAGACATATTTGGGTCACTGGCAATATGAAATTTCGTTTATAAACAAAATATTTACAATTTTTCGGATTCTTTTGTTGCATATGCCTAGAATTGAAAACATATGCGAACAATTTATTACCATACCTTAAAAAATAGAAAAAAACAATACGAAATTATTATTTTTATGTTTGTTTTTTTTAGGCGGCAGCGATAATATTATCCTGTCTTATCTATAAACATCATATATCGATGCTTGGCATTATCGGTGTCCTGGTTGTATTCTTTGCCATATTTTTGCGAGTTTACTGCAACCAACGAAAGAAAGCAATCCGGCGGCGAGCTGAGGGCACAAAACCAAAACAAAATGTTTGAATTTCCCCGAATCTGCACGAATAATTATTTCCTTAGTATGCATTTGATATTCAAAATGTAATGAATTTGATGATTTTATAGAACAATAAGACGAAAATTATAGTTTAAGAGAAAATATTCAATGTGCTTGTTGTGTGGCTGTGTGTTGTTTAACCATAAGAATATCTTAATAATATAATTTTATTTTTCCAATACAAATAAATTTTGAAAAACATTTAAAATCAAATTTTGCGTAAAAATACAATTTTATGAAAATTGTGTCGAAATACTTAAAGAAAATTGAACCAGTGCTTTATCATTTTAATATTATATTATTATTCCTGCTTGTGTAGTTAGATACAACTTAAAGTTCATTGAAATTACAACCAAGATAGACAGCTTTAAATTACGCTTAGATATTTATTATTTTCCACATTTAGGCAAAATTACCTAATTTCCATAGAAGCGAAATACTTAAATTCATAATTTATAAAAAAAAACTAATTAAAAAACAATAGTTTTATGAATTTAGTAAAATAAAATAAAATATAAATTTAACATATTTAAGTGTTTTATTGTACATAAACGAATTATATTTATATATACATTCTGTAAACCACTTTTTATATAAATGTTTACATAATCAATAAATGCTTTAATTGAATTTAAGTTTTTTTTTCAATCAAAAATATTACATTAATTACTATGGAAGGTATTACGGTTAAATTGTAACTTTCTTATAGTAGGGAAATGCTCTTCGGAATAAATTTAGGCGGCAAAACGTAAATTACTAATTAGCTTTTATTTGATAAATTGTTAATAATTAAATATCTAGTTGTTTGATTTACAATTCGATTTACACAATTTTTTTTTAATACATCGTCGTACATACAACGACCATTATTGGTAGACCAACATTTTCATTTTGTGTGCGATATTTGGCAGGAAGACAAATCGTTAATTGATTGCATTAAAGAGAAATGGTAATGAACTGAGACGATGGAGATTCACAAATGGATATATTATTTTTGGCCTTATAATGGGCAATATTGGTAGCACGAATGACATCATAACTGAATTACAGCTGAAAATTAGCTGCAGGGATGCCATTAAACTTCAGTCCAGCTGTTTTACTGTAAACAAGGTTTTCAGATATTCACACAAAAACTAAATATAATATGCTAGGACGACATGAATTATTAATAGTTTGCGTGACTCAAGCTACAAAAAATTGTATGGAATCGCAGATTACCTTTAGTTTAGTGATTTTTTCTATTTCACTGTTTGCAAAAATTTTACAATAATATTTTCATTATAAAAGAATCTAGACCTGATGAAGCATAATTTTTCTTAATAAATAGCATTTGATTTCATTAAAGTGAGTTTATCTTTAAGTCCGAATATGTATTTCCACGTCGTGCACAAAAATTTTAAAATTCTAATAAAATTAGAAAATAACCATGAAAGAAGCAAATTTACGATCTCATGGTTTGTTTTACATTTAAACTAGAATAAAATCCAATTCCTTCACTTTTTGAACATGATTAGTATAATCAAGCCAATTTTGAAAATAACAAATCATACATATTTGAACTGATAGGTCAACAGATTTCGGACTATAAATTTAGATACCTCGCTAAAATTTTCGTATAAAAAATAAATCCAACGATCAAGGGACCAATCTTTTAGATCCCCAAAGTATCCTCAATTTTTTCAATCGAAATTTATTCACGATTTTTTGATACCAGAATTTACTTTGATGGTACATAAGCAGAGTTCTTCAACATATTACGAACATGAACTAATTAAAAGTAAGAATTTGGTACTTTCTTACATTTTACTCGCATTAACGCAATTCCTGCTTGTCGTTTTGCCGGTAGAATAATAATATAATTCCTCATACAAATCCTTGAAGTTGTTCGAAATGTATAAGCGATGTGTGCATAGTATGGCTAAACTCTATAAGGATCTATATGATCCATTTTTTACACAATGAGTACCTAAAACTCGATATAGTATAGAGAATTTTCCTTTCAAATACCGTAAACGTGCCTAATTAGGTTCACATGACCTAGACGTTGTAGTTGTGTGGTTATTGTGTGAATCATTAATTTAGTGTGTAGTACACGTTAATCACTCTAATGCCAAATGCCACTAACGAAAATTTACACGCTATCCTCAGTTTTATTTACTTGCCTAATAGCTGTAGTTGCACGCAATTTAAAATTCCTGTTCTTAGATCTTTTCGATCTGTGCAGTCGTTTAGTGCGGAACTCGGCTAAAGAAGAGTACCATAAACTACTGTAGCTTATGCTTAAGCGATAAATATGCCCATAATACCTACGTGTACAATTCTACTGGCTTAATGTACATTTAAGTCTCCATTGCTGGCCGGGATAAAGTTTGAAAAGTCAGAAACCTGAAAATATGCAGGAAATATGAAGGAGAAAGTTTAACTTTGATAGCTAGCCCGCCAGCCTGAATCCTGGCAATATTCTTCTTCCAGTAGTAATTTGTGCTTTTCTATATACGCAGCAGCAAGAACTTTTCAATAGTTTTATAGAGAAACGAAAGTATTTACATAAACAAGAAACTAAAAATCGCATACTAATTATATCCGAACATTTTCCATTTGTAGGTGGAACTATAGTACCAATTAGAATACTTTACCGCTAATTTGCATATCTCCTCTTTCCATTAAGATGACTTTGTGAATATTTAATATTAATGGACTTTAAAACAAATTTGTTTGAGTACAGGGTGCTAGTCGTAATAAATATATATATAGTATATACTGTAGACGTGTGTTTGGAAGCATATTCGTATATAATTCGTATATTTAAATCAGATAATTCGGCATAGTGATATTTTTCGGAGGGGTCTCCTCTTTCTTAAAGTTCTTTTGTGAAACCAGCAGATATACGCATGTTATGAAATTTCTAGTCACGCAACAGTTTCGGAGGTAATTTAAGGTTGTTGGTCGCAGATTACTTTGTACCAAATGTGTAGATTAGCACACCACAAAAAAAGTTAACATTATTTCTTTATTTTTAGATATATATGTTGCTGAAAAATTCATATACTAACACAAGTTTATAATTTTAATGAAAAAAATCAAATAAAAACATTTAAATTATTCAAGTTTGTCAGACAACCAATACAAGTTGTGAAAATTTATTAAATCTTACAAACTAATAAATTTCAATGACCAAAGTGGTGAACAATTTATAATTTTGAGTAAAAATTTTGAGACTATTGGGGTTTTCCGTCTTAATGCTTTTTAGAATATGACCAAATTCTTTAAAAACCGACACAGTTGGAACTTGAGCAATTTGGAAAAAAATTACGTGGAAACGTGTTATAAATCATCGAAAATTTACCTTTTCTATCCTTTGCGAAACCAAATCATGTGAAAGCGATCTAAGCTGCGTTCTTTTACTAGGAAATAATTTTCTTTCCACTCGAATTGAATTGTTTTTCTTTAGGAAAAAATCTTGAATAATTTAAATGTGAGTTTAGTGGGTTTGAAACTCTTGAAATTACGTATCCTGTAAGTCCAATTTCTGGAAACAGCATTCATATTTTTATGTTCGACTTTATACTATCTTACTGTATTTAAGAATAGGTTGATATGAGTATTAATTTTTAAAATATCTTTCACGTTCATTGACTCCAAACACCCTATATGACATTTATAATGCATAAAACCAAAAAGGCAATCCTAGACATTTTACTTCTTTATTGATTTAAATGTACTTACCTTGTATAACCAAGAAAGTTTTCTTTTATTTCTAGTTAGTTTGACTTCATCACTCTGCCAATAGCCATTAACTAAATTAAAGTTTATTATCTTGACTGGTCAAAGGACATTCACTCGATATTATTCGCTATAACCAAAAAAAAAAACAAAAAATAAAATTGATTTTTAGAGTTTGGTCGAGAAGCGAGAACTGTGACGTGTTGTTTAAGCTAAAATCGGCAATTAATTGACTCGAGTATAATAGCTTGGCTACATTTTAGTTATAATTTTGAAAAACATGCGTTTTAACAGGGTATGAAAAAATTTGGTCGAAAATAAAATAAAAATCGCGAATGATTCTTTTTACGGAAAGTTTTTTTTCCGATTTGCTCGCGAATGTATTGAAACCGGTTTTTAGTACCCCGGTTTTTAATTCAATATTTTTTACCTATATTCAAAACTTTGTTCTCGTAGAGTAATGAATCTATATTTCTTAGAAATCAAATGCTGGATTTTTTTAATGGTCAACAACACCAAAAATATCCCCAATTCGCCCATGTAACTAACCAATTTGTATTTCTTTCTTTATTGAGTCTATCAAGGGTAATTTCCACATTTTTTATTGTTCTACTACTGGGTAAGTAATTGGAATTGTCGCTGGCACTCTCTATATAGTTAATGGCGTTTTGATTATGAATCGACAAATAAATGACTTCTGAATTAATCAATTTCCAAAATCTGTAAAAGTATTTCGTGGTTTTTATGTACGTTATGCGTATTTGTGGAAAATGAATAATTGAAATCTTTATTGCTTTGAGTTTTCTTCTGAATTTTCTAAAAAATATTACATCGATTGTATACAATAGCTTTAGGTATGATCACAAAAGCCACTTTAACTTTCCTGAAATCTTTTATAATGCTTTAGAAATTTTAGTTGTCGGGAAATTAGTAGATAAAATACAAACTGGTAGTATAGAAATTTAAAAAATTATCCAATGTCTTTCAAGTGCATAATACGAAGCTCATATTGGCTTTATTGCTATAATTATTTAATCCCATTTTTTCAAATTCTTAATTTAACTCATAGTTTTGTAAATGATTGAGAGTTTTTCCTCCAATAACATAATCGCTTAGCCTTAGTTTGAACGTAATTACACCCAACTCCTTTTGTACACGGTAGACACGTTCCTCAGAAATTCGTGTAAGAAAAGATAATATGTTTCCTACAGTAAAATTGGGGATATAATTTTAGTTATCCGAAAACCGTGTAAGATGAAATAAAGAACTATATTTATATATTTATTGGACAATAAAACTTAAAATACATGCATATTTCATAGGTTCAAATTCGTGTAAAAAAAAGTGTGTAAAAAAGAATTGGAGGTATTTCTCCAGGTTTTCGTATTATGATTGATGCGGCTGAAAATTCGAAAACAGATGAAAGGCCGGCTTCTACCATACAGGAAAAGGAGCACAAAGTAGAACGGAAATGTCCTGGTGTGACTCTTTTTGCGCTGATGGAAAATCGAGTGAATTTTCTTTTTCTCATGCTCCTATAGGAGGTAAAATGTCGCTTGCAGGCCAAGGTTTCTAATAATGAAAATTCAACTGTGTTACATAGATCTAAAATAAGAAAAATTTAATAGAAATACGAAAAAAAGCGAAAATGAAACGGCAGATCACGCTATTCAACGTCCATAAATTTCTTATATTGTGGCTGTTTGGGCACGTTTGGAATTTCGATCCTTTCCCTCACTTCTTTCCGCTTTTCAACTTATCCCATGGGGCCATTATAGAGTTGGATTTGCCCTACAATGGGTCAATTTCGAGTTCAAACGTTATTTTTCAGCCATTGGCCACAAAACATGCTACATGGCAGATTTGAAAATCTCTCACTGCGTCTACTTGATTTCATACTATATATTCGCTTATTGTCGATGTTTTTATGATAACCGACGTTAAACGGAACCAACTTTTACGTTTCTTTATGGGCAAAATTCAGTGTCGGTTATTTTATGTTGACCAAACTAAGTTTATAAGAAAAGGACATTGGCCAAAATTTAGGACAATATCAACGAGTTTCTTTATGTACTTTGTCCAATTCGACAAACATGGAAAAATAAATGAAACAAAAAAAGTCAGACATTTTATTTATATGGTTGGTAATTAAGTGTTTGTTGGGAGGGAAAAAGTTGTACAATATATATTTTTAGCTAAATTGGCTAGCTTAAAAGTAATTATTTTGACCTTTTTCAACAGATTCCAGAGCCTTTCGTTTCAACGGTTTTTTTTAAATTGTTCAAATCATAAAGGTCAAAATAAATACAGGAAAATTGGACCCCAGAGACAAATTTTACCGTAAGTTTTTATTTTTATGATATTTTTAAACTGTTTTACTTGATTGAAAGATTAGGCTAGTTCGTTTCATAAAACAGAAACGAAAATTAGATTTTAACTTAATTGTCAAGTTAATTTAAATTTTTTAGTATTTTTGTGTGATTTTGAAGAGTATATGAGTTCGGTTGTAGCTATCAAAGAAAGATGTTCCCCTTTGAAATTGAGCCCTTCAACGGCGAACATCGATCCAAATTGCGTTAGATTGCATTCGATGGCGCAAATGTTTTTTTTAGCCATGTTTACTCTAACAATTACGTAGGCCACAAAATTTTATTTTCAATTTTAATTTATTTAAAAAAATAATACACAGCACAACACTCAAAATTTTCGAAAATAAAAAATAAAAACAATATTAATAATTCTTAAAATGACCAATTTGTTGCGCAGTGAGCTCTCAAAAAATAAAAAAAGTAATAAGGCTTTTTCGAAAATTGATTATGGTGTCCATTGTGATTATCGATTCGTCTTTCGATAAATGAACGATTCGTCTTTCGATTGAAAATAATTTCAGTATTGCGTATCATAATCGAAGGCACACAAAAGCATTGCCATATTTCATTTAGCTGAATTTCTTATAGTTGTTAATTTAGCCACTTACATTATTCTTTAAGTAATATATTTGCCGAAATGACACTGCAAACAAAATCGCAAGGCTGATATTCGAGAACTCCAATTTGATCGAAAGCAAAATACGTTCACAATCGAAATACATGGTTCGCAATCGATATTCACAATACCAAACTTTCGATTTGACATTCGATCGACCATTTGACGATAATCACAATGGACACCTATATCTTTTCTACTTTGAGTAAAATATGGTTCGACTTTAATAACTGCTTGTTAACTACCAATAGTTGTTAGACAATATTGATCATTTATCCAAAATAAATTAAGAACACATTCAGATACACGTATTTTCATTTAGCTGATGGAAGTTACAAAACTCAAATCAAAAAAGTATTTCTGTCAATTAAATCGTATTTACTAGCCGTATAACATAATTTCTTAATGACGATTTTTCCACGAAAATATTCAGTCTTCAATCTTATTCGTAAATAAACATACCTGAAGAACAAAAAACAATTTATTTGGAAATAGCCCGTTCGATACAAGTAATTATATTCATTTGTTAAAATCTATTTATATAAAATAATTGCCAGATATCTCAACAAGACATGCAACGCAGTCGGGAAGAAAGTAGTCAATTCTTATAAATATTTTACAATTATATTATTATATTGAAAATTAGATATATTAGGGAAATTATATTTAACAGTTAATCTGTCCAAAATAGAATATTCTTACATATTAATAAAAAAAATGAAATTTTTCAAGAGTTTTTACGTCAATTAAAATAAAATGATCTCCTTCTATAATATATATAAATTTAATGTAATAAAATTGAAACCTCTGAACTTTATTCGAACACCGGTCGATTCGGATGCGTTTTCCCTTCGTGTAGCTACGTATTTTGGGAGTTATTTACATTTTCATTAAACTCACTTCGTTTTGCACTATATTCCTTTTTTTTACAAACATTTCCCTTTTTTAACTTTTGGCGGCGTCAAGGCTTAAGGACTGATTCCTAGGAATTATTAAAGAAAATCTTCCCTGTTTTAAAACTGTTGTTTAGATGCACAAAGTAACAATAAAATAAAACACAAAAAAGTTTTCATTGTCATAAAATCTTTATTTCAATGTAAGTTTTCTTAATTTCGCATTTCAAATTTCAAAATTTTTTCAATCATTTTTGAATTTGATTTTTAGTTTGTTTTTGTAATTATGCAATTAAATAACTAACACCACCTCATTGGGTATACAAAAATGTAAATAAATTGATTTCATTTTTTATCCGCATATTTTTATACAAATTACTAAATAATTTTTTTTTAACATTTGATTTTTATAGTACTTTTCTTTTTGTTCTAAAATTCTATTTCAGTTTAGTGTATATAATTTTTGCGTTGACTTTTTTTTTTAAATATATGGCATTACAATTCAATCGCTATGATTAAATATTTTTTCACTTTTTCTACTCTTTAATAAAATTTATCGCATTGATATACATATTAGTAGATCTGTACTTAGCCCGTTATAAGTATTTTATTCTGATTTCCGTCACATCAAACCTCAGTTTGCACATTCTAAGGCTTGAACTTTTTATTTCTTTTCTATGCGTCCACATATTGTTTGTTTAACTTGCATTTAGACCGTTTTATTTATATGTTGAACGTTGCAATTTATGGCATTAATGAGTTTTGAGAAGTTTACTGTTCATATTAAAAAACCTGATATACTGGAAAAAAATTTCTTCAAGCAAGTGAAGAATTGTTTAGGGTGAGATATGATTAATAATGACAACTTACATCAATTTACTTTTAATAACGAAATTTCTGAATATTTATTAGATAAATCGTTATAGATTGTAACAAAGTTTTCATCAATTTTAACTCAAATTGGTGTTTTATATAATTCTGTTACTGTTGAAAGGAAATTAATTGAATAACAAACGGATAGAAATCATAATAATATTAATTCAAACCTAAAAATTCTCCACTTGATATTTTTTTTTAGGATTATTCTATAATTTAGACCGTCATTTTAATTTATTTCATTTTTTGTGCGTTTTCCCTTCAATCTATTTTAATACCATGATAACAATATCAAAGGATTATTATAAAAATTTAATTTTAACCAACACTCAATTCTAGACAACAAGTTTTGGCCATTCTACCACATTTTCATTGATTTCAAAAAGAAGCCTTTTGTAATAATATTTTCATCAATGTCAGCAGGGGTTTTAATGAGGGAGATTACATTTTACTAATATTTCTTTCATTTAGAAAAATCTTTTGTTATGATTAAATAATTTTGGATCCATGATTTTTATATTAATTGTTTAAGCCGTTCGGTTAATTAATTTTACATTTAATGTATGAAAAAAACGGCATCATTTATTTACATTTTAAATTAAAATTTAGATTTATTAAATTTTAATAAATAACTTTATTTATAAATCGGTAATTACAAGAATAATGTATAAATAATTAATAATGTGTCGATCAATTCACTGTGCTACTAATCACTATAAATTACTAATAGGTAATATTATTTATTTTTACATATTATTGGTAAAAACTGAATGTTGTTTTTTTTAAGGCTACACGATCTATAAGAGTATTTTTTTTATCTAACTTTGGACTCATGGCTATATATAAAAACATATTAAATGGATAACTTAGACTAATTTTTTTTCAAAATTTCAAATGTTCGAAAGCATTATTTCAACACAATATTTTGCCGCAAGAAAGAACAAGTATCAAACAATCTCGAAGCTCAACTTTTCAATATTTTGAGTAATTTTTTTCCATCTTTGATGTCTCATAATGTACCAATAATTGTTATTTTTTTTATTTACAATAACGCTAATGTACAGATAGAAATCCAATTATTCATAAGCAAAGATAAACAATTTAAATGAGAAAAAAATGTATATATGTATATAAACTAAAAACGAGGCGCAATGAATGGGATGTCATGGCTTCTATTAAAGGACAGTGATAGTAAATATTAAGTGTAGCTCTGGGCTGCACAAAGATTAGATTTAGTATGTTTGTCAGATTTGAAGGTCTTCATGATAAACGGTGATGTAAGATGTCACTGAAAGAACCATGAAAAATTTTGTATAACTCATTTTGAGAGTTTTGTGTTTCAATCTACCAAAATTTGAATGTCAGTAAATTTAAGCGATTCTTTATTTTGCTTTATATGAAACTTTAATCTCAATTGAAAATAATTACTTATTTTTTAAGAGAGTTTGGTATCATTTCAAGGTTTTCTTTATTCAGATACTAGCTTGCATACCCGTCGTTGCCGGGTTAAGTTTTTTCAATTTTTTTTTGATGGTCTATGTTGGAACTAAACTTCAGGCCAATCGGCTCGGTAGTTTCCCCGCGAAAGGGTAACATAGAGAGAAAACTAAGTTTCAAAATCACTTTACCCCCTCCCCTTACTCTTCCCACCCCACGCGCTACTTTTCCGTATGCCTATGTTGGAACCAGAACTACCACAGACACTCATGCCAAATTTCAAGTCAATCGGTTCAGCCATTTTTGCGTGAAAGAGGAACAGACAGACAGACAGACAGACACGAACTCATTTTTATATATTGGTATGATTAAACTTTGCCAATCAAATAAATTGCAAAGTTTTTTCCTAAGTAAACCAACTTAAATGATACGAAATTATTGATCGATTCACCTATATCTGCTGGATAAATAATTTCATTAGAAGCATATAATGTAACGTAATCTTAATGGCAGATTAATGATCAAACTTTTAATTAAACCATGCCAATATTCGAGCAGATATCTAAAACCATTTGTAATTATAGGTTCTTCTTGTCTAGAGTCCTAAATTTCTGAATTTAATTTCAATTTTTTTATCATTAGCACAAATCGATTTCATAATAGATGTGTATTTAATGAAATAAAAAGTTTTCCGTATTATCATTTTTTCATTGAAAATTAGTCTCGAACTTGCATAAATCAATCAATAAATAATTATCCTGTATGACAAATTTATGTCCAATAATAAATTTGTCTTTTTTTATATATATTTTTGTTATGTAAATATGTATAAAATAATAGAGCTGAACATATAATAGATATACAGGAGCGGGTTTCAGCCCAGCGAATTTATCATGAACACAATACTTTATTATACTTCGTACAAGAAAGTAAAAAGGTAAATAAAAATTACAAGAATCGCGGCGGAAGTTTTTGAAGACGGCAATTTGATAGGAGTTGCAAATGGCGCCGAAAAGTGAAGTGAAATACTAATTAAAAGTCCATTTATGTAAAAGCACTGCATTAAAAGTTCGATAAATATGTAATATTAAGACATTTAATGAAAAACTATTGTGTTCGGGCAAATTCGAAGACGTTGAAATTCATTTAGGCCATGATTTGTCATACATATTCTCGTGACTTTGCTGCCTTTTGAAAAACCTTTTTTAATAAAATGTTCTAACAATACATTAAAAAAAAATTTTTTTTTTTTGCTCCGGAAATCTACGGGAAAAGATTGATTTCTAATTGAGACACACTTTTATGAAAAAAATTGTAGTTAATTGTAACATAGTGAAGTAAGCTACCATGAATTAAAGATAAATGCCCTATTCTGCTCTTGATCGTTTTTTTTTAAAATTTTAACATGCCTAATAGAATAATAATACACGTGTGAATTTTTATTTGAATCAAAAAATCTAACGCAAAGACATGAAACTTCGGACGTATGAAAGTCATGCAAAGAACAGATAAATTATTAGAATTTTTTGGCAAACTCTGAAATACAAACATCTTGTGATAGATCACTGAAAATTCAATCCACGAAAAACTATTTTCCGTTGCTATAGAGAATTATAAACTGACACGTAAAAAATAAACAAATAATAAGCAACACAAAAAAATTCGCATCATCTCATAACTGCATAATTTTTAAATAGTTTACATTTTTGGGTTGATTTAATGTATCTTTCCTAACATTGTTGTACCACTACTGCAAAATAATTTTAATATTAATTTCATATATTAAAATTTTTATATAGTTTTAATAACCATTTATCAGGCAAAACTTACAACTATATCGATTTCCTAAAATTAATGTTAACGACTTTTCACACTTGTCTAGTAACCATTAATTATATATTTCAAATTTTTGTATCCATTTTCTTGACTCGATTTTTTCCATATCATTACTAATTTCTAAAATTAATTATCTATAATTTTAATAATTTTTCTTACTGGTTATAGTTAAGTAATCGTTATTATATTTTTTTTGTTAAAAACATATTGTCATGCACGATTCTTCATTCTCGATCATTTTTTTTTATATTTTGCTATTCTTGGTTTCCTAATATGTCACCGTTTTGATGTATTAATAGACAAATTGGTAAAATAGCAGATATTTTTTCCCAACACAAGTTTTTTTTCAAGAAATTATTTAAAAAAAACTTTGAGCCATAAACAAATTGAAAATTAAAAACGGGACCAAATGGTTTGAAATAGTGATGGTTAGGGATCGTTAACATCTGAAACTTTTTATTCTTCGACACTAAATTCATGTTGCATGACCGTTTATACTACAACACAAAATTCAGAAATTTTTTCCAAAAAGATGTCCGAACTCGAATTTTTCATATAAAATTGACGGAATAAATTCAAATTTTAACAACTTTTCCTAAGTGAATTTATTCTACGATATATGAATAAAACCCGCACAATAATGTTTAAATAAAATTCGTGAAGAAATTCAAGAAAAAATTGCAAGTGTAAACGAGGCCCTAGGCTTTTTTACTGCGGTCTGGGAGCATAAAAAATATTATTCCTTATTATACGAAGATAAGACAGGAACACACAATTTTTGTCATATTCACCACAAAAAGTCCTTAAGAATCAATTTGTCAAACAAAAATTTCTGATTTTTTTTAAAAAATGGATATTTTGTTGATAATGATAGAGTTACTTTGCTTTCACTTTTGTACACTCCAAATTTCTAGTTTCGTCACTAAAATGTTGACCGTAGAAAGAGAATTTCTTTTTAAAGATTAGCACCACAATCACATTTTGCAATACTTTGCTGAAAATAAGATACTATTTATATTTTTATATTATTATAAAAATATAAATATTCCTATCAAATTCAATTATGCTTCAAATTATGTATATAGAATAAACAAAATATTTATACATTTATAAGCAAAATATTTATACATTTATAAATAGCTGTTGAAATCTATTGGAGCGATTGAAAAACATTTTAAATCTCAAAATAAAATTAATATTAAATTCTTCTGCCATTAAATATATGAACTCTATGATTAACAATTTTTAAATATTTTAATATTTCAAATCACAGCTAATAATTTCGATTTTTAAGCAATACTATCGAATAAGAAAAATATGTAAATTTATGTATTTTTTTTTAATTTTATTTCTCAAGTATTTTTTTCTTTCTAATAATCGGCAAACAAAGTGTTCACTTGAGCTTAAATTTACCAACTAATCAATAGGGACTTTCAATCTTCATTGTATGTGACCTTTTTTGACCGATAGATTGATAAATTTTGGAGAAACAAAAAAAAGTTGAAATTGAATATTTATAATATATAGCAACCAAATAAAATCAAATAGGAATGAATAATCCCCATAGATATAAAAAACTGTCGTTCACTTATTTCGATTCTAATTTTCAATATTTGCAATATTTGCCACTCTAGACTTATATATATAATTATATGTATTCATTTTTTATCGTTTGAATGATTAAAATTACTACTTATTTATAACTTACCAATAAATATCCAGTTATAGCTATTCGTTTCGAACCGATATTTTTTTATATTTATTTCCTTTGTTATTAAATTATAGTTTTATTATTTGCTATCTTACTACTTATAGAGAAAACAAGATGTTTGTATTCCAATCAAAAAAGAAACTAAGATTAGTACCAAAAGAAATCACAACTTCATTTGTGAAATATTAAAAGAGATCTGAATAACTTGAGTTTTATTCCTATATTGATGCATACATATGGATGGCAATCAGTATTTTTAAATATTTTTACATATTAGGACATATGTGAAATCATACCTAGTGTAAAAGATGTGTAAAACTTAGCCATCTATGGTATTTTGCCTTCATTCAAAGACAAAATTAATTTTTTTCTATTTTAACTGAGTATTCAACATAAAAAAGTGAAATTTTGTTTTTATCACGATAAACATGTATAAAACTCACCTACCGATTTCTTCTAAATTTCTTGTCAACTAAATGTCATTCAAATTTAAATGATTAAAGTTTTTAGTTTTTAAATAAAATCAGTAGTTTGCCAAATACATTTTTTACAAATTCAGTTAAATATTTCAAATTTCATTTTATTAATTAATGTTCAGTAATTTAGTTTCTTTAATAATAATTGCTTTTTTGTTGCTTTTGAAATGATCACAGTTCAAACACATTTTTTTTTTGGTTTTGCCTCATTAATGATTTTTGGTTTTATGTAAGAATTTAGATTTGGACGCAAAATAAACATTCTAGACTGAAAACAATTGGTTAAGGACGCGTTGAATTTGAATATTTCTTTGAAAACTGAATCTTTTGAAAAGTTGAATGTGTAGATATTAAAGAAATGAATAATTTATTACGTTTTCGTAGAGTTCTAGTCATTTACACATTTGTTTAATATTTCGGTGTCTATCCTTAGGTTGATTTTAACTTTTTTTTATTATGTACTATGGAACTATTTTCATTCATATTTTGTTTTTACAATTTTGATAGATTTTATTTATATGCAGCACAAGTTATACAATAATAAAGATTATTCGTCTTGATTTATATTTGAGACATTGAATTTTCTAGATTTTTTAAAATTTTATTGAGATTTTTATCGTTTATTTAAGAACTACCGATAATTCATATTTTTCCGTTAGAAGATTGACACTATGATGGAAGAGCATGAAAATTATCCATTGGCTAGGATTGTAGCATATGCTAGAGATCACTACTAGTCGATGCATTTCCCAAATTACTCTCCACAGTGTCATCCTTATGTCAGAGTGGTGGCTTATATACCTCAATCGCTGGAGTCAGCATGTCAACGCGAGTTGATATTGAAGTATCACTGTAAAAAATGAAGAAATGATTAATACACATTAAGCGCCGTAGCATGCAGATTATAAATATAAAACAGAAGTTTTGAATACACTAATCAATTTATGGCATATTTTTGTATGCCTTGAGGTATGAGTTTTCTAATCGTGGAAACCGCATTCCAATCCGTTGAATGACTCAAAAATTATCAGCGAAGAGGTCTCGAAGGAGATATCTATATATAGTACAGTATATTATCCTTTATTCTGCAAGTAACTCTACCTGTGTGTAAAGTTTCCAAAGTCTCATCAGTTGGACAGTTTTCACGTGATGCCACAATAAAAATACATACAGACAGACAAACAAATATTTAAAAAATGTTGGTTTTGACTTCAGTATGATAAAAAATATAAAAAAAACCCTTTGCAGTTTTATTATATTATGTATAGATAGAAATAAAATTATCTGAAGAATTCTACTCAAAAAGTCCTTTTTTTAATTTGGCAATATGTGTAACAAATTTGATATCTCCACGTTTCCTGACACATGTCAACATTATCGATTGAACTTGTAAAACAGAGAACTCCAGCAGCTGGACTAATATACAGTAAATCTATATATGCATAAAGAATCGTCCATCGGGATGAAATTTTCTACAAGGCAAAATAACTTCAAATTTTTGTAGTATAAGTGCTATGTTACCCAGCGGGAATTTTAGTTGCGTGGTAATAATGATATCCGTAACGAAAAAATTAAAAATATCAGTTGTGATCAACACCAATCTTTCTCTGCAATATTTAGTTCAATAATTTATGGTCATTAGTATAGGAATATCAATATCTACTAGTAAAATTCTCTAGTTTCAAGATTTCGTAGATTCGACTTTATAAATGGTTATTGGTAAGGCCAAATAGGTTTCTGTTATTTAAGAGTTTTTCGAAAAGTCTATGGCCTGTAATAGAAAAGACGTCTTTACACGTTTTCACACTTCAAACATTCTTCATTGAAATGGATCGTCTGCATAGCAGGAAGTGGAAAATTTACGTTTATGCCGATAGTAGTACGATTATGCTCAGAATTAATCTGGGATTTTTGTAAGCATTACTTTTAGCTTTACCAGGCACAGCGCATTTCAGGAGGCATTACCTATTCGGTTGCAATGCATTACATTCGTAAGTACTTCTTTATTCGCTGCGGAATTCTTCGATTACAAATACAGCGATTGCAAAAAGTCCTACTGGGAAAGATCTCGGTAATTCACAATACATGAAGGTACTGTTTTTCTTTTCTTCAATACTAACACTAACCATTCTATAAAATAGACCAAGGGCGTAGAGTCGAGGAGAATCGTCCTCCTTCAACAGTGCCCATGAGCCATATGTCTGACTGGCAAAGATGACGACGATTCGTTCTAGGAGCAGGACTACAAGTGCGACGAAAGCCACGAAGACGATGTTTTTTGCCCTTCGCCTGATGGTTTATGACAAAAAATCGATAGTTTGCCATACTGTACCTCCTTAAACCCACTTTGGCCCAGTGTGCCCTATACATAGGGAGTAATTGATTTTTTCCCATTTATCCTTTTCACATTTATGCTCAATTTTTCGCTAACACTGCGAGCAGTGAGGGCTCCTGTTAAATCCGTATTGAAGCACAGGTAAGGCGCATACTAACACAAGCGTAGACACAGTATCTAAAGAAATTGACGGTGGATGACTTCAGTTTTCAGCGTAGCTAATTTAGCTCTTTTTCATTTCTAATGTAAAGGAGTAATGGAACCCATATCCACTACGAAGTCGGGATTCGTGTCATGCACGTTGCTTTTGTTTCGACATTTTGACGAGAACTTTCGATCTGTGAAATGTTTTCTCGGTTGACCACGATGAATTAACTAATTAACCTTTTACCAGAATGACGTCCAAGTAAAGTCTACTCGGATATCAATACAGATTTCTTCGTTATACACACAGTCCACGTGCATTTCAATTGGGATATTTGAAAAGAAGCGTGTTCATATTTTACCGGTATGTAATATAACTCTCTAATAGGCCGCATGTAATGTAGCTTTATATAGGGTAGTAGTATGAAAAGATTTAGTCTTCTATTCAATTTCCCAATTCCATTTAATCTTACTGTAATTGTTTATTGGGGGTGGTTAAATTTCTGACTGCTTCAGTCAGTTCTTAGTTATAATTCGTTAGAAATGACTTTATTTTAGTAAAAAGAGCTATTTCTGAAATGTCAATAAATGGTTTGGTCAAAAAGTTGCAGTCCAGAATAATTTATAGACATTTTTTTTCTTCATGTGAACAATTTAAAGTTAACAGAAAATGTTTTAATAAAAATCAATTTTGAGCTTATAACTTTCGGATTTGTCCCGAATTAAAAAAAAATCATATTCTAGAAAAAAAAAAAGATTTTACTTCCAATTTATAAAGTCAATGTTTCATAAAGCTATACAAGTTTATATCTATATGTTCCGAAAAGTGTGTTATTCCCCATATTTTCCATATTCAAATTTTTCGCTGTACACTGGGATTTATTTCGGTGTGATGATACCAAAGTCAGCTAAATTAATTATTGAATAGTCGCATTTCGTATATTCGAAATAATTTTGCAACCTACATTGCTGTTCAAAGTAATTTAAAATTTAAGTAATCTAAAATTTAATTGGGTTATCGTTCGCAATGAAATTCTGCTTTCGTTTCATGTTGTAATCTCAAAATACAAATTTTATATTTCACAATCAAATAATCGAAATTAATATATAGATTGAAAGGGTTTATGATAATTATTTGTTTTTCTAAATCGGACTGAAATCAGTCATGATTGTGATGGGCTTAAAACTAAACTGGAATCTCATTTTCTTTATATGTGTTTTACAATAATTGAGGTGTGTAGGATCATAACCTACAATCTCCACTTTTTGGTAAAATTGGGTTGAAAGTTAGGTTAGACTGTCTAGAAATCTGTATTTGTTTACGTTTTATACAGTTAGTGTCAAAATCTGCTAAATCCTTGAGAAATGGATCGAGAAAGATGAGTTTTTGCTTCAACTCGTATGACAGAGAGAAATAAAGTAGCAGTGTTATTGCAATTTCCCAAAAAACAGTGAAGAGTGCAGATTGCAGGTTTTGATCCTGCACGCCTGAATCCTTGACCATAACCAAACACACTTTCCAATTGAATTTTAAATTAAAAATCTTGAAGAAGTATGAAAGAAACATTTCTAAGAATATGGAATAATTGTGTAGGAAATGAAAGTTTCTTGCCAACAGATGACTCAAAATATACCATCTTTTGTTAACGAGTATTATTTATGCATGCGAAAAATTATACTTGCATGAATTATTCTAAGATATTTAGCGAAGTACTTACTGTAGGAATATAATATATTTTGTAGAAAAAAAAAACAAATAATTCCGATTTTTTAAGTAATTGTAGAATCGCAAGTTATTTTTTTTATCTGACGAAATTTTTTTTTGTGATTATTTGTGGTCAATTAACCTAATTTTGTGACGGGAACAGGAATAAATATCCCTACAAATGAGTGCAATCACGTCGCATAATTTTGTGACTATTTGTTGACTGACTGCATTCAACGAAAAATGAAATTTCACTTCTGCAAGATATTACTCTTGAACTATGAGTAATTTGAAATTATGTAGCTGCAGTGAAGTCAAAATTTCAAATTCGTTTCGACGAGCGGCGGTACTTTAAACGCGGCACCGAATAACTTGTCCAACAAGTGAAATTTTATTAAATTCAATCCTGTATCCTCCGTTATATTTTTAGTATCCTTTTTGCTTGTGTTTGAAAATTCGAGAGGTTTTACAACATTTTGTACAAACAAATCCAAATACTGGGATCCACTGCAGGTGAGTCTTATATAACCACAAAAAAATTTCCGTAGAATTTTTTTCTGCGTTTTATTTTTCAATTTGTCGGTGCCAAAACTACATTGAATTTTGAACTGCACATAAAATTTAGTGCCAAAAACTTGAAAATGAAATAAAATTTGCTTCAAGAAATCAACTGCATCTGAACATAATACTGCTTGCATAGATACTAGTGTTTAATTTTCCCCATCAGTTTCTATCGTTTGGCATTATTTTCTATTATTTTTCTATCTTCCAAGAAAATTTTGACCACGGGATCGATGGTGTAATCAGAAACAGTAGACAGCTTATTCGGCTATCTGGATTTGATTTCAACGTTTCACAATAATATCCTTTTATATATGCCTTTGTTTATTTTCTCTTTGTTGTATTTTTTTTTTCTATTTATTTAAATATCCCTTGGGCTTTTCATTAAATTCGAAACAAGTGAAGCGAAAAGGACAGAAATCGATAAGCAAATGCATGTCCGTGATACACAATAAACCAATAATCTCAAGGCGAATTCAATAGAATCGGTTCCGTTTCCATTTAGGTAAACGTTACAAGCCTTTAGTAACGAATCTCGGATTTTACGTAATTTCTTTATATTATCAGAATAGAATATCTTATGTGATTATCGTAGCTAATGGATTTTTTTTTATAAAAATAGCTGCAAAAATATAATTATTATAATTTATTATAAAAACAACCGAGATTTTATTTCATAAAGGTTTTAATACATTTGCCTCACGTAGGTACATACTTATAAATATTTTTCATGCATGTAAATATTTGTAAGTGGAAAACCATTTATGTATATTCATTGAACCGATATTTTTAGACTGTGGTGTATTATGTATATTGTAAACTAATCGATAAGCCTAAAATTTAGTTAGTAGATACTAATTGAAAGTGGTCATATGGGAGGTATTTGAAAATGGGCTGTTCCCAACAGAGTATGCTTTACTTACCCCTAATTTGATTATAATCTTCCGGAATATTGCCATCTTCTATTGTAAAAAAACATAGTTTCATCCACCTAGCAGTGAAATGATACCTTTCTTACATAATTGAACTTCATATGATGCAAAATTGGGTATTATGTTGAATTTTAAAAAAATCTTTAGTATACTAATTGAGGTAGAAATTTAAGATTTGGTACTGAACAGGCTTTTACCATAAGTTAAACCTTGTCCTAAGATGATAAAAATAGCACCACTCCTTTCAATCTAGTAAAGATTTTTGCAATTTTCTAGAAAATAGTTCATTTTTTTCAAAAAAAATGTTTCGGCAAAAATTTGCCGAAACTGGACATGGAGGCCGAAGGCCGACCTGCGGGCGAGGGGGTGAACCGCGAAGCGGTTCGGGGCGCAGCCCCTAGTTAAATAATAAAATTAGTATCTTAAAAATTTACGAAAGAAAATGTAAAACTATTAATGTACCATTTTCATATTTTTATCGCCTTAAAAATATGAAAATGGTACATTAATACTTACTACACCAATTTTGAAAAACAGTGAGGAAAACTTTTTCCAATATTAATACCTACATTTGGCTGATTTAGAAAGTACACCAATTCAATGTCAGAAAGTTTTTTGCACGCGATGCATTCCAGAAAAATTTCAATAAAGTTCAATGCTACTAACAACTAACATAACAAAATCATAGTAAATTTTTCGTGTCAACGTAATTGTATGTTGTTTCAGGACATCGACGTTGTTTTGTGATAAGTTAATTTTTTTTATTGATTGAAAAAGGTGGATTTAAATACCAGACACCTACATGTGGAAGTAGTTGGGTGAAACCTTTTAACAACATGATCACTTACGCACAATTCATGTCGGAAAAAATAATTTTAGATTTTACGTTGCTAATAGTCTTGTCAAAGCCGCTTTATATAATTTTTTTTACTTGGTAATAGAGTTTACATGTTACAACTTGTAAAAAAGATAACAAGACTAATTCAATGAAATCCATTACCTTTTCTTTTTAAAGGCGATTTGTTGCTTAATTTCAATCGATTTTCTATTCCTAATAAGGAATATTCGCGATTCGTACCATTTCGTTATGTGTATTCCTCAAATCCGCATCTTTTTATCTATAAATGGTAATCATATACTTTTTGGCGATTGCAAAGTCACAGAAAACTTCTAAATCAACGTAATTATAAAAATCTTAACTCGATATTCAAATAAAATAGATACTATGGTATGAGTAATTTGTTGCGAGTTCTTTATTAATTTAGTTTACCCTTTAAAGTGAATTCTACAGCCCCTAAAAGGGTTTTTTTTTTCAAATCCCTTTTCCAAATCAGAAGAAACGCGACATAAAATGTGCTGATGAAGATCACGAACACTAATGTCAATGTCCTTAATTTATTAAATGGACAAGAACTACAAAGGACTGCAAAAGTTCATAAAGAACGTTAAATTCAAGCTCATATTTATGGATGTTCAAATTATTTATCTGTTAGCTTGAAACGTTTTTTTCGTTATATACTTGTCATTCCATCATTCAAATACAGTCAAAAAAGTGTGGCTTAAATGCTACATATATTGCGACATCAAAGCCAAATATACGCCCTGCTGTTTTCAATTTTTAAACAAGAAAATACCAAAATAAACTCAACAAAAGAAAGTGAATCTCAATTTACTTGAAAATCTTAATTAGGTAAATTGCATAGAGGTCAGTTTATGGGGTTTTCTCAAATAGTTGTTTTTCAAAGAAATCGGCACAAAATGTGTTAATGAATCCACCATCAAAATCCTTACATTGAACGGAACATATTATCAAAATAACAAAAATTGGTTGAATCTTAATAATTTTATGTCGTTAATTTCATAAGTGAATAAGACAATTTTGAATAAGACAATTTCATTTTATCGGTTCTATAAAAATTGGTTTGTAATTTTGTTCAAATGAATAATTAGTTTTCATGATAAAAATATTTTATTCAAAAAAAAAATCATAAGTGGTAAGTTTCCTTTTTTGTGAATCTGCCAACGAGAGTTTTGTTAGCTGATATTTAATAACACTTTTATTACATTAACGTGTATTTTGTCCATATGACAAATTATTTTGAGTGTAGGATAGAAGATTTTTAGGAATGAGGTTGGTGTTATTTCATGAATTTGTCTGGATTCACTTCGGCATAAGCTTATCAGTTTTATGACAATCTGACTGTTGCCCGCTACCAACTGTTGAAGTGTTAGTAGTCGCAGTCAGGACTGATTTGGTTTTCCATTTGTTCGTTTTTACTTTATGACGGACGGGAACACTGGCTCTTAATATAATTAAAAACGGAATAACAGTCACAAGGGGTGTGATTTTGTAATTGTTCTCGCCCCTGGATTTAATTAAATTTTCTATTTTGATTGTATGACGACGACTATGTCACTATATGAATACAAATACTGGGAATAATATCCTGTACTAGTAACTGTACTAATATCTATCAAAATAACGTTCTATGACCGATGTTGTTTTGAGAGATTCTCGCACACACAGACAGAAATTTGTTACACCCCTCCCGGCCACATTAGATACTCGCATAACGACGATGTGAATTTGATTTTATTTCATGTAATTAAGTAGAAATTTGTTATTAAGACTGTTTGTAATGTAAACAACATTAATTAATGGGCAAAATGGAATAGTTCTTTAATTAGAATGAATACTTTAAATTATCGTTGTTGGTAGGAAATAATTTAATTAATAATATATGCAAGTCGAAAGTAAAAAACGCTATGGTTTACAGAAAGTTTAAATCTTAAAAAAAACTACAGAATGCTTAAATCTTAAATTGGACAGCAAATACTTTTTAGTCGCAAAATCTGAATTCACGTCTGAACTCACTGTCGTTAATATTTTTAAAATTCGTATTGAAAATATAATTTTGAGGGAAAATAATGAAAAAATCAGTGATATTGCATCTATTTGCTGTTATAGAGTATCTACTTCTATTCAATTGAAACTTTTTCGTTAATGACTACTCTCCGCACGCCCGCAAAGCAAAGCTGTTCCAAATGAATTTTCAATGGTTTTTGTTCTGTTATCATTTGGACGAACTTAAACTAAATCAGGAAGAGCTGAAATATTATTGTTTCCTTATAATCTGTGGTGTTGTGTGACGTCCTAGTTTATCCTTCAATGTCTTTCATGTACAAAGACTCTTATGCTAAAATCCTTATATAAGCTTTTCCACCCACTATTCACATTCAATGGCGGCGCCTCGTCTTTAATCAACATAGGATGGCTTTTTGCGCCTCTGGCTTCTTTAGATAAACTGAAAGAGACCTTCAAATGCATAAAATCGATTTTAGGTTGCTATAAGATTATTCCAAAGGGTTAAGGATACTCGAAAAGTAAATCAAGGATGTACACAACAAAAAAATACCGATTTTTGTACACGAATTGTATGTAGAAATATGTCAAGTAGAAATGCTAAATGAAACCAATAGCTTTATAAATAACAAAGATAGAGATTCTTTTGTTTTTTTTTCTCAAACACACTTTGGGCATGTGGTGAAAAATCATGGAATAAACAAGCAGACCATATGAGGTAAATTAAAATAAAATAGTATCATATTTTCCATGAGTTTTGTCAATAGCATTATTAAAACAGGAAAATATGATTTATTCCCTGAAGATTTATGACCTTTTGTAATCTAATTCAAGATCTATGTCAGAAGCATCCATGCTGGTTTTCTCGAGAAAATAAGAATGAAGACTCTTGAATATGCGCTTCCCGACTCTCAAAAATTTTTAAACCTCTCTAAGACATTCACTAAATTTGTTAAAATTCAATTCCGAAATTTTCTCTAAAGTATTTATTTATATTTTTAGCATTTGTTGACATGTGTTTTCTTTGATGGAGAAATATGTTCGTCTTTTCAGGCTAAAACTTTATTCAGCATTTTCAAAAAAAGACCCCTAAAATTAAAGCCGATTAGAACAATCTTTTTCAATTATAATTTAATAACATTGATAATCCAGAAATAACTTCAAGAATTTTGTTATTTATATAATCGTCAATCTTAAACATAAGAAAAGTTACAATTGCCAGTGGCCAAACGTCAAATACTCTATATGATGACAGACGAAATGTTTTAAAAAAAAAACAATTGTATAAGAGAGGGAGAAAGGAGTGGTCTGATTGGATTTTTAGGTATGGAACGGTTTAGGAACGTGAGGTATGGAACGTGACTCACTGTTTTCGAGAAAATTGCAAAAAATTATATCGTTTGTATGGGGGAGGGAGAAAGTAATGGTCCAATTTTGCCCGTTCGAGGACTTAGCTTAGCCATTTACGAGAAACGTAACTATACAAAATTTCAAGTTCCTAGCTCAATCCTTTCGAAAGCCATGATGTTCAAAGGCAGAGTGACGAACAGGCAGACGGACGGACATGCGGAAATCAAAATCTTTTGTCATCCCTAACACCTTTGTGTAGTTCATTTTTGTGCACGATAATTGGTTCGATGCATTACGGACGGTATATTCAATCTAATATATTTCTATATGATATATCATATAGAGTATAAAAATATGTTTGAAGTACCCATTTTTCTCACCAAGTAGAATTTTTCTGACACATTTTCAAGGTGTTTTTGTTGGATAGGTAAGACTTTGATAAAATCTCACGTTTGGCTACGACAGTATAACAACATAAATGAACATAAAAGTAGCTTTGTACACATGGGAAAAAAATGTGCAGAAAGGACTTAAAACATGAGCTGTCTGTGATTATGCACAGCCGGGCGGCGTAAAACCGATGAAGAGGGGTGAAATGTCTTTTCCAATTTATCTATTTTTCTGTTCTTTTTGCGTTCTCGTTAGCAAATATTTTGAAAATAAATTATTCTTTCAGATTTTTTGCCTGAATAGATCAGATGATTTTTTTTGTGTTTTAAGCAGTTATCTCTCTTTGTGGTGTCTCCAAACAAACTGGTGAATTGTTTAAATACTTAAATAAGTGCCACTTCCGTTGATTTCTTTAAGATTGTACTTTAAAACTCATGTATCAACAGAGAAACCTGTATACGCCGAAAACCTGTCTAGGCCGCACAAATTTCCTAGTCCATGCAAGTCCGGCTTATATTACAGATTTCCCTGTATCAACAACATCAGATAGATAGGTTTTGTTTTTAATTCGAATTTTGTTTGATTCTATGTAAAATATCAAAAACGGAAATCTGGGCTCAAAATAAAGTTTTCATTATTGATTTTTCAATAAAATTGCAACTTTTCATCTTTAAACGCAAATTAAGTTTTATGGAATTCTAAACAAACTAGCAAAAAACTTTTTCAACAGACAAACATAAGAAAAGCTACAATTCCCAGGGGCTAATCCTCAAATACTCTATATGATGAAAGACAAAATGTTTATTTAAAAAAATCCATTTGTATGGGAGAGAAGGAAATGAGTAGTCCGATTGGATTATGATGTATGGAACGCTTATGTCAAATAGTATTCTAAACACATTTCATCTTTATAAATTTTCATTGACAAATGTTCCTGTTCTTTAAGACATGTTGGTACAAAAATCCATCAGTGACAAAAATGAATGCAACAAAGAACTCGCTGTTAGAAATAAAGACCTCAAAGTCGCTGTAAGAAATAAAGACCTCAAAGTTCTTTAATGATTTGCATATACAATACCTTTTTTAATTATCAGGTTTAAGTGATAGTTTAATATAAAATTAACCTTTTTGTCAAAAACTTTTTTCTATATCTTACAAGTATAGTTTGTACCCTCTTCTAATTTATTGTATTAAGAAAATTAGGTAGTTATTCCAAGTCAATGGTTACCTTAAATTTTCAATTCTAGGCCTTCGACACTGCGGCGGACGTCGTCGGTGGATCCTTTCCTTTTTACATCTACAATCACAGTGCAAAATACATAGTGCGATTGATGATAGAACAGTTACAGCAAAAGGTACAGCAAAAAAATGTATGATCATAGCGACCTGATCATCGTGATCGTAAGACGTTAGCACAACGGTTTTATTCTTACGCGAATAATAGCACGGAAATACTGCACCTTCAACACCATAATAATCAGTGAAATTACTACACTTAACACTTGGCGGATATCCGCATCCTTTAATATTAACTAATAATGTTGCCTCGTTCGACTGTTGCATATCGGCTGTATAATTGGCTAACATTTCCATTGTTAAATTTCTTGGTATTGTTATATTTTGTTCAACAAATGTCACATAAATATGCGTACAACGGTATATATCCGATGTGCATCCTTCGCGACACGAACTCCACGAGCAATTAAATATACCGAGTAAATCTTCCCGTCGTATTGTCGTACATAATGTTGGCGTATCGGTAAAATCATGTCCTAGAGTTGATATAGCGGGATCAACATATAACGGCACTAAAAATAATAACGATGCTCCAGCTGTCACCGAGAAAAACGCCAATGCCGAGGTAACATAGAATTTAGCACGTTCACGCCATGATCGAAATCTACGAGTATCATTTTTCTTTTTCGGCGCCAGTTCCCTTTTTTTACGTAATCTAAGTTCTTGTTGTTGCTGCTCGAGTAGAAGTTCTGAACTACCACTCCTCATTGTCAAAATGGGCTACCCTTCTTTGATTTAACTGATTTACAGATGTCGTCGGCGTCTTCTTCCACCACAACATCCCCCCCCATTTAACCGAAATTGGCCGAAATCTATCATCAACAGTGCATGTGTCCTTTAACAGTCGTTTGTATGTGTGTGCATGTGTGTGTCCAGAATATATATATTTCTTTCTCGCTTCCACTTTCGTGTACTAAACTACAAATCGGTTTAAAAAATTTAATTAATCGGTATCCAAATGGGGTTTTTTGCGAAGTAAAAAAGTGTTTTTGTTATTAAATGTTCTCCAATGAAATTATGTAAAAAAAATATTGTTATTATGTCGCCGTTATCCTTACGTTGTGTTGTGTATTTGTGTTAACCCTTCGAATTTATTTATGCACACAGGAATCACGGTAGTTTTCTATCTCTATCTGTTCTTCGCTACTCTAGATAATCTCCTTGCAGTATACTTTCAAATCTATGTTTCTCCCTATAGGAAAATCCTTTCCTTAGTCCCCTAATCCGAGCTTCACTGTCACACAAGGACTGATTGTTTTACTTCTCTTTGCACCTTTTTATTTATAAGATTTCTTTCATTTTTCTAAAACACCAAAATGGGCATTTTTTAGCATCGCAAATTATAAATAAGGATAATCCTGTGATGCCAACAACAATTATCCTTGAATTCCCTTCTAAACCTTATCATTTTTATATGAATTCCCTTTATCACGATCCAGAACAAATTTTTAAAATGAGACAGTTCCGTTTTATACTTGTTACGATTTGAACATGAGTTTTGCAATACGCCTAAAACAATTTATATTTAACTGAACATTTTTATTTTTGACCTAAACATTTTTATTTTTGCTTATTAGAAATAAGTAGACAAATTAAAACGCGAGAAGTTGTATTTCTTTGTTTAAAAAAAATCCTTGAAGGGAATTTTATTACTGTAGAAAATTATTGTATTTTCCATAATCGTAGAAACACTTTTATCATTATATAACTTTGTATGTATGAAAAATTGTTAAATAAAAGTGTTTATAAACCGTTTGAACGCCCTTTCTAGATTGAAGTGGTTTTTTTTAGAAATCACAAAATGCGTTTTTCGGACAATACACGCACCCGAATTGACGAATACCTTGAGGTTTTTCCAATATATTTGTCACACCTTATGGTAATAAAAAAACATCCGTTAGAACTTTTGATCAAGGCGATAAACCGAAAAAAGTGCGATATATGTTTAACATTCGTCAAGTCCTTGAAAATTTTGTGGAACCATGAAATGGATGTTTAATAAGCACGAGCCGTTTAATGATGAAACGTTTTTTTTTTTAAATGGGATAGATTTTTTAAAAAGAAAACCCTATGAGTAAATTTTCTAAAGTTTTTTTTAACCTTCTTGGAAAAACAGAGAAAAATCATCCGGTTCTGAGTATCGAGTGAGAAGGTATAGATAGAACTAACTGATTCTCAAACAGTTTAGCAGGCACAGCCGCTCCCTATGAAAAATACGACTTCAAAGCGCAGGTATCAACTTTTAAACTGAGGAGATTCATTGATGAATTTTAGGAATTTTTTACCATGCGCTTTAAACACATCAGATCCGCTTCGCTTTTCCCTTCTCAAGACAATTTTAACACGTTAAACGCTGCCAAAAATTTTCAATTGAAAAAATTGAAAAATTTCAAGCTGTCATAATATTTTATTGTCGTTTACAACAAAATTTATGTCGCTGAATTCGATTCTGGTGATAAGAAATCTGTAAGGATAACGTGATTTTCCTTTTCCTCAAGTTTTCCGGACAAAATCTCATCTGGGGGTCTACGATTTATTCTATCAGCTATACGATTTCAGCTATACGATTTATTCTATAACCCTTACAGGCTTGGTGGTACACGCGATGTTCTGTAATGTTCTCTGTAGGTCGTAAAAATTTGGACTTGTTGCATTTAAAATCTTTTGCCTGAAAAAGATTTAATTTTAAACCGTGCAAAAGTTCGAAAAATATAGATACTTTTCGCTTAGGACTGTGTGAGTCTTAATTTAATCAGTACACCACATTCTGTTAAATATTTTACAAAAATTCTTGTTGCTCTCAGCCCTCCCCTTTTCCTTGTTCAACTTGTTTTAGATTTATGCTACATTTACACGAATGACAAATTTGTCATTTTTTTCTTGTCATTATGTTAATTCCCGTGTAAATGGCATAATTTTTGTAATTTTTTCTGTCAGAAAATGTCAATCTCTCATAAAAGAATGAACTTGTCCATTCTTTTATGCCAGATTGTCATTCGTACAAACGCAATATTAGTTATGACAAAAGTTGAATACTAAAGTTGTCATAACTAATATTGCGTTTGCACGAATGACAATCTGGCATAAAAGAATGGACAAGTTCATTCTTTTATGAGAGATTAACATTTTCTGACAGAAAAAATTACAAAAATTATGCCATTTACACGGGAATTAACATAATGACAAGAAAAAAATGACAAATTTGTCATTCGTGTAAATGTAGCATTACACAAAAGAAATATGATCACTCTATTTTAAGAGCACATTATGGACTAAGACAAATTATATACTTTTTAATCTTCGAATATATATCCTTGCCTGTCTCGGTTTAATTTCTGATACACAGCGCCTAAAAATAATGTTAAATTTTATTTTTCCGTGATCGATTTTTGAAACCTTGAAAACAGTAAACCGGAAATGAACTCTGTAACAGTCTCTCTAGTCGCAACGATTATCGAGGTACTTTAGCAAAAAACTCGTGTTGTACTAGATTCAGTGGTCGAAAGCAATAGAACGTAGTTCATCGCTGAGAAGCCCAGCCACGGACTCCATTTCCTTGTGAATCATCGAGCAGTTTGGAAGTGTTTTTTTAGCGTGTGGAAAAAGTGAAAGAACAGATTAAAACAAAAAATGGAAGTCAAAGCTGAAGTAAATGGGACGCCGTTGCCTCAGAGGGCCCCGAAAACGAACGCACCGGGTAATCAGCAGCAAGATGCGGACAGCGGAGTGCCCGAAAAAAAGCCACGTTTCGGTGGAAATGATCGCGGTGGTGGTGGAGGAGGTGGGCTTGTTGGAGGCCGAAATGATGCTAATAAGGGAGGCCAGGGTGGCCAAGGTGGCGGAAATCGTGGAAATCGATTCCGCGGGGGCGGCGGAAGGGGCCGTAATCAGGTAAATTTCCAAAAAATATAATTACTTCCAAAATCTCCGTTTTAAAAAAATTGATGGACGCCATTTTGAAATGTGCGCATCAATTTTCTCTAAAAGAACATTCGAGCTTCAAGTAATTTTCAAAAGAAATTCACCGTTTTACTTGAAATATTGTAAAATACAAGAGAAGCAATTAGTGAAATCATGCGAAATCGAAGTTTTATACGGCATTTTGAGGGCAAGCACTTTTGCACTTCAAGATGGCTGAATGATTACGAAAAAGCAATTACCTAAAATCAGATATCGATTGATTTAAAAAAAAAATCATTCGCGGTTCTAATTAAGTTAAAAATATTTTACTTGCAGCGCGATGGAGATGGTGGAGGAGGAGGAGGCTACGATAGACGTGGGGACAGAAACGATGATCGGAATGATAGACGCGGTGGGGGCGGGATGGGAATGGGGGGTGGCCGTAAAGGCGATGAATATATGATTGGCAGTAAGTTGAAGCAGCTCCAAGGGCCGACACATGAGCTCGCCCCAATCGATGCCGAGGAGACCAAGTTCTCTGGCCGTAATCGACTCTACTTGGGTAATTTGACCAATGACATTAACGAGGAGGAGCTTCGCGAGCTATTCAAGCCCTACGGAGAGATCAGTGAAGCATTTATCAACGCTGAGAAGAACTTTGCTTTCTTGAAAGTAGACTACCACGCCAATGCGGAACGTGCGAAGCGCGAATTGGATGGCCAAATGCGAAAGAACCGAGCACTGAGAATCCGTTTTGCCCCCAATGCCACTATTATCCGTGTCAAAAATCTCACTCAGTATGTGTCAAATGAGCTTCTTTTCAAATCATTCGAAATCTTTGGTCCAGTCGAACGCGCTGTGATCATTGTTGATGACCGTGGGAAACCAACTGGCGAGGGCATCGTCGAATTTGCCAGGAAATCTGGTGCCATGGCAGCTATTCGCTATTGCACAGAGAAGTGCTTCTTCTTAACAGCATCGCTCAGACCGTGTGTTGTTGAAACCTTTGAAATCAATGATGATACCGATGGCATGCCAGATAAGTCAATGAACAAGAAGACACAGGAGTTCTTCAAATCTCGCCAAGTTGGACCGAGATTTGCCGATCAGGGGTCATTCGAACACGAATACGGCACTCGCTGGAAGCAACTGCATGAGTTGTTTAAACAGAAACATGAAGCTTTAAAGCGGGAACTTGTCATGGAAGAAGAAAAACTCGAGGCTCAAATGGAATTTGCTCGATATGAACATGAAACCGAGCTACTCAGAGAACGTAAGTACCCTTTTGATGATGATTTCACGGTAAATTATCGAATATCTCGATTGCTAACATCTGTGTCGTATTGCAGAACTGAGACTACGTGAACAAGATCGGGAGAGGACCAAGATGGAATGGGAGATGAAGGAACGCCAAGCAGAAGAAATTCGAAATCGTGATGAAGAGAATATGAGACGTCAACAGGAGGATATGGCGATGCGTATGAATCGTCAAGATGAAGAGCTAAGAAGACGGCAGCAAGAAAACACTTTATTCATGCAGGTGAATTGTTTGAAATTAATATTTTTAATGGACAATCAAATCTAATACAGAATCAATCTTCACAGGCTCAACAGCTAAATTCCCTGTTGGATCAACAGGAGATTAATCAGGGAGGTAATTCAAATGCTGGAAATATGAATATGGGAGGAAATAATGGAAACAACCGCCAAGGTCGGAATTTTGATTTTGGAGGTAAAAAAGACAAACCAAACTTTTAACCTTTATAAGAAATATTTTGAATAATTGTTTAATATCATCATGCTTACAGTTTTTGTATATTTCAAGATTACATTCGTTTTCCCCATTTAATGTCTCAAAAAACTAATGCATCTGTCCGTTATTTTCAGATCTCTTAAATAATTTTGATGTACAAGGAAACCAACTTGGAGGAAATCAGGTACGTTTTTCGCATTTTTTTTATTAAACTCCAAAATTATAATTAATATAAAGTGGAAATTTGTTTCTAAAAAAACAAGATTTATTTTTTCTGAAAGTTAAGTTTTTTTTACAACATTTCGTTCTTTCAACATATTTTTTCCGAGTTTGTGGTCATTATTAAATCCAATTATAAACTAAAAAATGGTACTCAAGAATTTAATCGCTATAAATATTGTAGCAAACTTGCATTTATGTAATTTACTTTAACACTTGATAAGTTTTTAAACGGTAAACTAAAACTATGAGACCACCACTATGTGGATGATATTCCTGATGTTTATTGATGTTGTGCGTTTAGCTACACCAAAACTTTAAAAAATGGGAATTTAAAACTCAATGAATCACTGAAAAAAAGTTTTTTTTTTAATTAGTTGAACACATTTCTCGACATTGTGTTCGAGTGTAAAGATTCTGGCCAAATTTTTACACGTTGGATGCAATGTTCTGGATTGTGTTTGGATTTTTCTCTACAGCGGAAATTCTAAAAACACGCTTTAAAATTTTATATCCATCACTTTGTTATACTAAAAATTCGTACATGCGTTACATGAACAGTAAAACCTCTCTTCGATTAGACTATTATGAAAAGAAACTTGAATACTATACTACTACTGTACGACTCTGTCATCTTTTATTGGGAAAATAAAAAAATTTATCTGATTTCGAAGGAAAAATTATGATTCACTTTTTATGTATAACCGAAATCACTACAAGAACAGGGTGTCTTGTACTTTTGATTTTGCTGCGTTTTATATTTGAAGCACTGAGAGCAAAGCTGGTCTAATTCACAAAATCAACATTTTGGAGATTTTTCACTATTGCTATTGTGTAAATTTGTTTTGGAAAAAAAATCAATGAATAAATTCTGAATGCTATGCATCCAAACATTTTTATCCACACTCAGTGATGATCTAAAAACTAAAAAGATTCGAGTTCTGGGTAGGACCAATTTTACTCTCAACGCTCCGTTTAAAAAAAAGATTTTTTATCACAAATGCCTGGAACTTTATTTTATAAAGCAATGCACATTTCTGTTTGCCCTATTCATAGAACCCATATGTTGTTTGTTTAATCTTCATAAACGTTTTTAGTTGAAAATATACAATGAAACCTTTCTTTCAAAGTTTGGTGATTCTCTGTTTCTTTTCCAATGTTTCTAGAAAAATTTTGTTTATGAAGTTTCTCCACTGTATATACTAATCCGAATAGCCTTAGTTAAATTCTAGAGGACATTGCTATATAAGGTTTATTATTATGGAGATCAGTTTTTATTCTCGCTTTGGGATTCCTTGTTTTCTTATTGTCTGTCTAGTCGTCTATTTAGCACAAATGAAAACCAAACGTTTTTTGAGTGTACTTTGGTTTTGCTTCAAAGGTGAATTGGAAACAATCTGGATTTTGGGTTTGGTTACAGCTTTTACTATAAAAACTAAGTTTGGTTCGATTCGGCCATCTTTTATCAGAGTGGTTTTGTTTATGGTTTGGGTTTGATTCGCTCAAATTTTAAATTCATTACCTTAAGACAACCACAAACCGTTTCGAATCGCAACGTTGATTTATTTTTCAAATCTTTTCTTATAGCGCAAGCAATTGAAAAATCCAAAAAATTAAATACAGTGTTTTTTGGGTAGCTTTTTCTATTATACTTTCTCTTCCTACTGTTGTAAGTAGCAGAATTCATTGCGATTCGACAAAAATGTTTATCGTGACGAGTGAAAATGTTTTTTTTTTCCTTTAAAAATGAATATTCTGTCACTAACCTTGAAACTGAATTCAAGAGACGATTTAGCAGATACTATGGGCGTTTTCGTTTTTGGCACCGGAGTCATGGCACCGAAGCAATTGCTATCTGTCAAAAATTAAGTCTGCTACCAAGAGTGCTGCCCCGTGTTCGAGTATGCCGGAGTGAAGAACTGTTAAAACCTTCATAATGGGAGATCGCCGGTCAATTCTTGGATTAGGTTTTGCTGTTATTCAGCACAATTGGAAGCTAAAGATATGGAGATTATTTTAATTATAAGAGCTTTGCTATTTGGAGAATCTAGTGCCGCACAACCTAAGAACAGTGACTTTCTTCGCTCACGAGATTTAATATAAATCAACACAGGCATAATCGAATTTATAGAATTTGAGGGACAGTTCAGTTTTAATCAAGTCATCTACTATTTCCAAAAAATATCATATTTTACCATTTAGCCAATTGTTTAGCAAGTATCTATCGCTCGTATTGATTGATAAATAATTACCCGTCGAGACTTTCACATTTCCTTTCTTCTAACATGATTTTTGTCTGCAAAAAAAACTTTGAGATTCAAAATAACGACCGACCGTTTCTTGGTGTCATTTGCTCCCGTACCAAGACTAGGTCCAGCGGTGCTCTTTGACCAAGAGTCAAAAGAGCTAAACTCGAACAGCCGGTGCCAGAATCATCTGACGCCAAAGTGGCAAATTCGAACAGTTTTTCTTGGCACCAGGCGTAAGGTGCTAGCACCGTGTCAAAAACGAAAACGCACTATAAAAACGATATTTTAATAACGGGAAAGAGATTTTGGTCTCGTACAAGAATTGCATCATTGCAATATTTTTACTTATACGAAATATAAAAAAGTATTGTATTAATGAAATATTTCTACCTTTTAATTTTGCCAAAAAATCATTTCCCAAGCACTCCTGAGTCGATTGGAGCAAATTATTACAAAAATACCTTTCAGTCTGTCAGTCTGTGTACAACATTTCTCAAAAACCACTAGAGCAAGCAGGGCCGGCAGAGCTTTGAAAGTTCACGGTTCTCGGGCAATCACTACCATTGACAAGCAATTACCGTATTTACATGACTTGCTCTCCAAGCCAAGTCCAAACTTTGTTGAAAGCTCGAACGAGCTATACGGCAAAGTGAAACAGTTTATCTTATTAGAATTTCTCGGCTTATACGGTCTGCAAAAACAAAAAAAAAACAACAAAATTATTATATTATTTTTGCGGATGTTTTCACATCCAAATTTCCCCCCAACAGGTCGGGCATGTCTGCCCTGGAAACCTGTCAGGAGCCTGGTTCTGGTATGAAACAGATTACGTCTTTCATATGCTTATGTATGCAAGTGATGTACAAGTTAAAAAGAAACGGGTAGCATGAAGAATCAATGGATAAAACGGCATTTTGAGCTTCGAAGTTGCCTTTGGTGTACACGGCTTAGCAGACCTGCACTACAGCTAGAGCCATGAAATTTTACACGTATGTTTGGCCCTAGAATGGGACTGTCCTATCTGTTAACCGGAAGTAACCAAAATGGCGGCCTTTTAAAAATCGCAATTTCGTTTTTTGCAATTTACTCCGAAACTTGTCATTTTTCAGTTTGAAACAATCAAATTTATTGGATTTTTATCTTTTGCTAGAACTTCATATCTCATACCATTCTTACAATCATCGCCTATCTTTTACCGGTATTGAGATATTTTCATTAGAAGGTAAAAAATTAGATTTTTGTGAATCACTTGTAAATGAAGGCTTTATCGTAAAAATAGTTAAAAGATATTAAAATTCTATATAAATTTGCCTTTTATCGTAAATCGTTATCGTTATTGAAATATTTTAGATTTTGTCAAAAAAAAAAACCTATATTTTTATATAAACCAGTATTTTATTCGTCGGATTTATAGTATAAATTGTACGCAAACACAGATTTTATATAAAAAATTCATGTGCTGTTCACATTAAATATATATTTTTTTGGTTAGCATGGCGTTAAAATAAACTTCTTTAAACTTATTCAAAAGTAGAAATCTATGGACGAGATCTTATCAAATATCTATGCTTAAACTTTGGTCACAAAAAAAACTGATTTATAGAATCCATCTCCGTCACTCAAGTCCAGCGGTTTTGTGTCCCGGGAAAGTGTTAAAATTTATAATATTACAGTATTTTTAAAAATACCTATGCAATTTCGTCTTACGCAGGTTTCACTGAATTATAAAAATTAAGTCAAATCGTAAATAAAATACTTTAAATCGATGACTTATGTTTGTTGAATTTTGAAACCTATGACTAAAGTGTGAACTTTTGATTAGCAAATAGGAATTACTGATATGGGCGAAAAAGTTACGATATTTCCAACTTTACGTGAACTAACAAAAATCTTTTTTGAGACATCTGACTTGAAAACCCGTTTAACATGTGGAAAAATGTTGTACTCTTATAAAACTTGTTGAAACTATATTGAAGCGTACTACCAACTTAAGACAATAGTGTTAAAACTTTTAATGGAGAATGAATTAACTGTTTTTCGTTGAAGAAAACACAATTTATTTCCAGTCTTTTGAATACTGACTGTTTAACAGGTTAAAAATATCTTATGTGTCATACAATTTAATCGATCCAATGGGAGGTTTTACTGTTGTAACGTATCTTTGCTTACTAATTGATATCTCGGGAAAAAAATACTAGAACAAATCTTTCCTAATCAAGCCCTGCAAACAAAATAATATTTTAAAAAAAACCACCCCAAACAAATCAAAAATCTAAGCTATCAAACAAATGTAAAAAACGAACTTTTTGTCTTAAAATTTTAATTGTGTCAGGATCAGGGATTCATGGCATTCGAAATTGGTCAAAATAAGCCAAATCGATTTGATGATGGCCAATCAGGTGGCAACGCCGGTGCAATGAACCAACGTGGTGGCGGCGGAAATGACCGACAATGGAACGATCGACGTGGCGGCGGTGGCGGTGGCGGCGGCGGCGGTGGAGATTTCCAAAATAATAAACGCAGACGTTTTTAAAATGACTAAACAAAACAAAAACCATTACTAAATTCCAAAACAAAAGCATAACCATATTGGAACTTTTAGACTAACCATGATAAAACGTATCGCGTAAAACATAGAAAGGACAAACCACTATATTATTCATCGGAGAAAGAAAAATTCATTTAAACATTATTTTACATAATTTACACGAGTTTCAAGTGTAAAGGATTTTGTCGGAAAATTAAACAATTTACAAATTTTAAACATTCATAGTCTTTAAGCATATAATATTGTATTTCTTACAAATATTTTTCTTATGCATATATCATTAGTTTAATTTAACCGCACTTTGATCGGCTAGTTTCATCAACTAGAAATATTATATCAATTTTTTTTATGTGCTAAATTCGGTAAAATTGTGCAACAATCCAAATGAATTCAAACTAAAAGTTAGCACAATTTTAACTGCTTCAGCAGATTGATTGTCTTTTCAATTGATCATTAATTGTAGTAAATATGATATCCTTTTAATTTAGTTGATTATAAAAATGCTAAAAAAAAGTAGAGGTCTAGTATTAAATGTGAAGTTTTAAAAATTAATTTCAACAGTGCATTATTTCTCAAATGATAATTTTTTTTATATTCTTGTTCCTTGTCTCTCGAAAGTTTTCCAATCAATGTTGGCGATTATCTAAAGAAAGGACGACAGCATACATCATTCTTTTCAAAACTTTGGTTGGAAATCTTTTTTTTTATTATTACTTTCTTTAAATTTTAATTTTTGATTAGTTCCTTAAATATACATATTTAAATAATTTTTTTTAGATATTCCGTTAACTAGATTTGGATATTTCACAGAATGGATTGAACCATTAACAAAGTGGCAGCGTCGGCGGCTTGCTCTGAAGAACAATCAAATATGTTCTAGCCACTGGCCGAAAAGTTCAACTGAAAATACAACTAGAGAAAACCGTGTATAAACACAAAATATTTCAAAAGTTCATACACAAATTGATCTTAAAACTAAAAATTTTAAAAAAATCATTTCAATATTGAATGGCATGATAAGTTGAAACTTGTTTAGTATGCACAAATGTGTTTAAGAATGACAAATATTCCAATGGTTTTTAGTCTACTATATGTAATAAACTGGAAGACCGGTTTAATCTTAATATGATTACGATATTAATTTTTATCCGAACCGGACTTTGTTTGAAAAATTATGTTTATTTGCCTAAGCGGTGTTTTATTTGGTTGTTCTTACATCCCAATTTACTTGTTCGCAACCCATTCGAATTTGAATGTGAAATGCAACACTTTTTTATTTAATTTTTGTGAAACAAAGTCTGCTGCGAATAAAATCGTATCAGCAACGGCTCCGAAAACTGAACATAACAGTGACAATAAACATTCTTCTATTAGAAATATATGAATTGCCTCCTCGAATGTGTTTCCTTCGACTAATATAAAACTAGATTTTCGCAAAAGCAATATAAAAGCATCATACGTAAATACAAGGCCCTATTCCAGAATCCGATACGAATGGTTCGGATCGTAAACTCAATGTTGTTGGTATAAAACACTAACAACAACATTGAGTTTACGATTCGAACCATTCGTATCGGATTCTGGAATAGGGCTTATAAGTTAATTTTGATACAAAAAGCAGAAAAACTTAGTTCTTTTCTCTGCCTAGTTAAGAAGGAATGTATTATATTCATAACGGTGGCTGACTCTAGAACGGGAGCAAATAGAAACTTTGTAGTCATTACGGAATCCGTTTCAGATTTTTGCACATCCTCAACGTGCATCTGTCTGTCGGTTTATCCAATATACGTATGTATCTAAAATAACTCGAGAGCACGTCGAGCAAGCGACTTGAAGTTTTTTGTGGATGAGTTTTACTAAAATCGTCGTTTTTTATCAACTTTTGGAAAAGTAACGTTAGCTATAACGGGTATTTCCCATACATAGTTTTGTGTTTTTTGAAAATTTCTTCAAAACTACTTTTTCTTTTGCTTGAACAGTTGTAACATTTGTTGAGTAATTTTGGAAAACACATTTTGTCGTTTCTTACAATTTTATATAAGATGAATAAAATTTTGACTTTACCACATTATATTTTCTGAACGGTTAAATTAACAAGAAAATCGTCTATTAAAAATTTAAAGTCCAGTAAATTTACAACAAATTGAGTCTCAGAATTTATTTTCCTAAGATGAATCCAAAAGGTGATATTGGCGGAAAACTTATCTGTCCGATGTCTCATGCTCTTAAACCTTGTCTCGATTAGACATAAATTGGAATTTTTCTCATCGTCTGCCATCTGCCTCGAAAATGACACTTGTAGACATATTTTTTCCAAGCATTTTTGGTCAAGATATCAAAAAATGCTGACAAAAGCTGTCTCTACGGGACATTTCAATTGCAGGCCATTAAAAAATCTCAGTTTCTGTCTAATCAAAACGGATTTATGGAAACAATGACACATTAGTCTATAAAATCGACCAGCAAATATCTCCCTTCTGGTACATTTTAGATGAAAACATTTAGACCAAATTATTCGTAAATTAATTGGGCTGCAAGTGCTCCATTGAAGATTTTCTTATCGGTTTAACGGATTCAGAGATATAAGATTGTAAAGTTAAAACGTTTTTTATTCACTATATAGAGTTTTATAAAATGATGAAAAAATTAAACTTCTAAGCGAAAATGTCAATAGTTAGGCGAACTTCAATTTATAAATTTCTTTTTGTGGAATTTGAACTTCAATTTCTGAGACGCACTTTGATTTTTCACAAAACAAACTGTTAGCGATAAATAGAGTAAAGTGGTGTTTATAGTTATAGGCGAACATACATGATATTTTTTAAATATAAAATTGTATTTTCATCGGAACTACGCACATGTACAAAATTTCAAGTCAAAATGTGGATATGGGGAAGTGAGTCAAACTTAAGTTACCAGATTTGAACAAAACATGAACTTGACAAATCTTGCAAGTCGTCCACGGTCCACAATTCCTGTAAAGAGGGACGAAAAATTGTAAGAAATCACAATTTAGGAAAAATAAGTAATTTTTGTTGTTTCAATGATTATAAACATACGTATTCATAGTCATTTTTAAACGGGCTTATCGGGTAAATTTGATGTTGGCGTATTGAAAAATTGTTAAAAATAAAATGTATTAAAAATAGTCATTTACATAACTCATCCATACATCAAAATCCAGTTGAACCTCTCCTTTCTCCCCTCCCCCATACAAATGAAATACATTTTTCCATTTTCTGTGGAAAACGGTGCATCGTATCGAAAAATTTATTAAAGACAATGCATTATTGAATGACTGACTCAGTCATCTGCTTATGCTTATACCGCGATGGACGGACAAAATTGTAGAAGAATACCTTCTAAAATTGCCATATGTTTAGTTCTAAATCGTAACCTGCACATGAAATTTTCGTTCACAAAAACAGCACGCAAGAGCACACGCTATTGTGTTGCTTGAGCAAGTTAAACATGGAGACGTATTCTCTCGTATATGTATATAAGGAAAAATTTTATCCAAACCGTATCTTAATTCATTGAACGAGTTTCGATATCCCTCACTTATGCTTCATAAGTACTTTTATCGATTGTCCAACTATCAGGATATCTTCCGAATAACTTGACTTCCGGAAAACAAAAAATCTTACTTTAATATATAAATACGTGCACCCAATTGCCCTTTGTGGTTATAAAGCACTGAAGAGGAAAATATTCGTTGAATTTAGTCTGATAATAGCACAATATTGATCGAGGGAGAATAAGATCTTTGGAAGATATCTTTACGGTTGTAAGAGAATTTAATATAATATAATTAATAGAAATATTCATGCTTCAACATCAATTCATTCAAGTTCATTTGTAGATAACATTTAACAAATGAACTTGAATGAATTGATTTTAAAGCTGAAAGCAAAGTAAAGAAAAACTAATATGCAATGTCAGTTTAAACTTAATATAATATGCAATGTCAGTTTAAACTTAATATAATATGCAATGTCAGTTCAAACAAGTTAAAAAAACAGCCAGAGTTTAGAAGGAAGACCTTTTAATTACAGCTCCGGATTTGTTAAATTCGATACAAGAGACAAAGGAGTATTCAATTGATTCAATGACTTCTTTATCACACTCAGGAAAATGTCGCTTCTTGTGAAATGCAGCTGAAATTACTATATTGTATTTTTAAAAAAAGTTATGATACCTATTGCATCTATTCCACTAGCAGCTGTTAAACAAGCATTTAGAATAAGGGTCGAACTTTTTGGTTTCGCATTTTAATGAGGTTTTCTATAAAATTTAAATGGTTTTAAAATTATTTGACATGAACTGAGAAGTATTTTGCCGTTTATAACACTTGAGATTACTAAAAGAAATTTTAATCCTTTCGATCCGGTATATAAATTGCCACCAAAAGTTTTTAACATAATTCTAAGAGATTTGAATTAAAATTTTAATTTTGCTAAATCGAAAGCCGGTTCGAAAAGGTTAAAGAACTATGTACAAACTATTTCTTCTTTTACAGCTAATGTTAACGATAATAAACATTCAAGATGATTAATCTTAATTTTACAGGTTATAATTCAAAAGAAGAAATCGCATTTTTAAAGGGGGAGAAAATACATGGGGCAGAAATTTCTTGTGGCTTGTTGTTTCCCTGCAAACATTGTTTTATTTTATCCTTATTATGATGCGAATGTGTGAAAAACTTTTTGATTTACAACTTCAACAAATAAAAGAATTTTTCTAAAAACGTAGAATTAAAATATTAGAATGCTTTCTCGGATTGAAATGAGGGAATTTAAACTCAATTTTTTTTTACTAGAGATTATATGAGAATTCACGAAATAATTGAGGCGTTAAAAGCTAGAGTGGACCAACCCACATGTCGAAATTGTGATTTTTTTTGTGTTTGAATCATTATTGCGAGTGAGTTTTTAGATAAAAATGTTTGGATGCACAAAAGAACATTTCAACTTTGAGTAATAAAGTCCACCGAAATTTTTTTTTTTCCAAAAATTTACAGTCAATAATAGTACAAAAGTGGAAAAGCTTCAATAACTCGATTATGTGGCTTGGTCCACTCTAGCTTTTAACGCCTCAATTCTTTTGCCCGTTTCTTAAAAAAATCCCCTAACTTCTAGCTGGAATTTTCAGAGTGATTGTAAAACTAATGATAATTATCTTTTGCCGTACCTCAAAATGGTCGATGGACAAAAAAAAAATTTTTTTTTTTCGTTTTAATTTCAAATAATGGCGTGAGTTTTTTTTATTGAAGAACACAAGAAAAACATTTCAAGAGACCTTTCGGTTATCTTATTTATTACATATGTTTTATATAAAGTTATCGCCAAAAACTTCAAAATTACAGTGGATTTACGAAAAATGCGGAAAACATTAACAAACTTTGCTTGAAGGGAAAAAAATTTCAAATGGGGGTATTGGTTGTACGGAAAGTTTTTCTACTAGCGTTCGTACAGAGAAGGGTAAGCATTTATTCCCAAATCCTTTAATTGGAACAAATTTTTGAACCAATAGGTTAATTTTTCATATTTTGTGGAGTTTAAAAAAAATCATAGAAACTGAAACATTGTCTCGTAAAAAAATCCTGGTCCGCACGGTAATTATACTTGTGTCTGAATTATGTATGTACAACAGAAGCTTGTCGATATACGCGATTTAAACCATTTTATTGCTCGATAAAGACGGTGATAACAATTTAGCTATGCAGTTGTGAGTCAGCTGAACTTAAATTCATGCACGGAGTATTTTTTTTTGTACTAAAGTTTATTTACCAATTGTGATATTTCTGCCTGGTGGAAAATACAGTGCAACCTCGAAGCTGACGGAGCCAGAAAAACTTCGTGTTATCAATGATTTCGAGATATCGAAGTTTATTTTGTATAGAAATACAGTTCAAAGGCATTAAAAAAACTTGTTGCACTGTACATGATAAATGTAGATGAGATGACTACTAGAATTTCATCTACTGTCCTGATTCAAGACAGTAATATAAATGCTATAGAAAAGATTTTCTTCAGTTTATTGCCATCAATGAGTGCTAGATTGGGGGTCAAAGATATTAGAAATGCTGTTGGGATATATTGTTTTCTATTTCATACAAGGGGAATGAGTACGCATGAATTTTTTTTTACTACTTTTGCTTGGCTGAGGACTTCTTATGTCGTATACCATAATGGAGTTAGATTTCATCTGGATTTTTGAGATTAATTTGCTTATTGTACCAAATAAAGGAGTAAACTTCACCCAATGGAGGAAAAAAACTATCGAAGGAACTAATTTGCAATTAACTATTGTTGAAATTTCCTGCTCGATGCATTTATGAAATAAAAAGTCTGAATAAATCGATTCTTGACAACTAGTAAAAAACGATACATTGAAATTATTCTCTTTTAAACGAAAAAAAAGGTAAGAAAGTTATTTAAATATGAATTTTAATTGTATTACTACATTTATTTTATGTCTAAGGCGTATTAGTTTTTATAACGACTCATGATTTGCCACTCTTTTATGTGGTCCCAGATATGCCAATTGACTTGATTTTACAAGAAACTTATTTAGTTTTTTGATGTCTATATGCTCCTGACTTTATATGTTTTATGTTGCAACATGAAACTGTTATATTAAACTGTTGAAATTATTTCTACTGGTTAACTGAAACATTACTGATTTTTGACTATAATTCGGCTAGAATTGCTCTTAATGCAATTTTTTCGAGTGCATATTTAAAAAAATTGCTCTTTAAAAATCGACTTTAACGACCATCAATTTTTGTATCAAACATCGTGTAGGTATATGAATTTACTAAAAGTGGGACGCCACAAATAATTTCTGAAGATGATACACAATTATGGTATTACTTAATTCTTTTTTTTATGACATATGAATTCTTATGACTTGATAACTACTTGATCTCGGTAGGAATAAAGTTGTTATTATTTTTTCTTATAAAAGTTCTATAAAACATCTGTCTATTCTAATCGAGGCATATCTGGGAATTCCAAATATTCTTACATTTTTTTTTTGAATTAATATGACGATTTTACAATTGGAAATCAATTCGTTAATTATCGATAATACAATTTCTAAAACGACATCTAAAATCAAAGATGTAAGGAATTAAATATTCATTACATATCAGCCTCACTAGGCTGAAACAATTGGAATATGATTTACAATTATATATTATCTGCCTAATTCCAGTTCATTGAAATCTAACCAAGTGCTTTTTTTGCCAAGTTTTAATGAAACTATCTCTAAAATATACGAAAAATATGTTCAGTGGCTCGATTTCTGAAAAGAGTAAAAAAAATAACATCTGAAATTTTATTTCTCTAATGTAGAGTAAGTTCGGGTATTGTGACACACCTACTTTTTTTTTAAAATAAATTACTAGTTTTAATAGTAATTATCTTAGAATTTCGCTTACGACACATCCAAAGGATTGCCTATAATATTCCACCAATTATAAACATGAAAACAAAAATGTGATCAAAAACGTACACTAGTCCAAAAAGGAGTACTTCAAAAAATGGGCGAGCAATGTGGTATACTGTTCCTTCCATACAAATATTTAAGGTGGGTACTGTTTCTTATATCCAAATCTCAAATATTTTGATGGAAAAAATAGTATTCCACATTAGCCGTTTTCACCACGATCCAAAAACTTTCCATTCAAAAATCAAATGTGTTGTCTAAATAATCGTTCACTGCTTCACAGTTAAAAAATTACTGTAAATTAGCTATCAAAATTCACTTTGAAATTGGAGACACAAAATATCTTGTAGATACTTTAAAACGTCTTTTAGTAAATCGCGGTTTAATATGAAAAAAACATGGACTTGTCAAAACAAACATTGGTTGCCGAATTTCACAAATAACAGTTCTGTATGTTCGATCTTGCGATGCAACAGCTTATGTGCGAGAAACGATGTTGTACCTATATCACAATACCTGACATTACTCGAGGATTTTAATTGATATGATTATTGTACATTGTATTCTAATTGTAAAAAATCCTAACTATCTAATGCGACATTTTATTAATTGGATTTGTATTTTTTCAGATATGGGTAAGAGGTGGTTGAGAACATCCGTTACTGAAAATGATATTTTGGAGGTAAATACATATGGACATTCTATATTTTTGATGGAAATATTTTTTTTTTGTTTTCATATAAAAGATTGCAATTAGAGCTGTTGGATACACATTTCGTTGCCGCAATGAATGAATTTTAAAGAAACTTAAACAAATTTAGAGGCATAGTCTTATTTTTTTTTTTTCTTATTTCACTTGTTTGGTTGTGCAAATATGCAAACATTATAAAGAACGATAAACGTCGAAATTTATTTGACGCAATCCGATACTTAACGCATTCTACAGCTCTTAGATCGCAAATTTTTAACAAAAATTAATTTTTTAAATTGCAATTCTGTAATACCTATTACTATGATGTCAATAATTACCGTTTGATATTTTGTGATATAAAATATCGGCTGAATTTTTATTCACTGAGTTTTCCTTGTATTTCAAGGTAATAGAATTTGATGAATATTTTTTTACTGAGACACGTTCATTTATTTTGCAGTGTGAAGACAATAAATCCAAGTAGCTTTAAATCAATTTTACTCATTGATCGGAGTAAAATAGAAGATGTAACCTGTATCAAACATAAAAAGGTACAATATTGTTTTTATTAAAAATAGAGTGATGTCTAAGAAATAGTTTGTTCTGTCTTCTAGTTGGTTATGATGAAAATAATTACCGTTTGATTTTTAATGATAAAAAAATATCGGCTGAATTTTTATTCACTGAACTAAAACTCCTATTTGCAGAACTAAGAAAAGATATTTTCACATAAAAATAATAACCAAAATTCTTTTTACAGAAATCTCATTGGACTTTCGCCTTTCGCTGGGTTTTAATTACACAAAGTAAGTCCTGTTTATTGAATTATTAGCAATAATATGTTCATAAAAATTAAATGTTGGTTTAAATTCAAATATGAATTAGCAGTAGCTAACGTGAGTTTATGATTTTGTTTTTTTGTAAAGTTATGAACATATTAAAGATTAGGTATTTTAGTCACTAACTGATGATTTTAATTGGTCCGTGTTTATGACTTTATTTGATTATTCCATTTCCAATTGCTGATAAATTTTATAACTACAGTGTTTTATAATGTAGCAATCGGATTCTTTCACAATATTAATTATTTCAATCATTTTAGGAGTTTTGATGAGAAATCCTCGTCGTTTGTCAAGTCCAGGACACAAAAACAGGTAGTTTTATCTTTTTTTAAAAAAAAAATGTGTTTGTGTTTTAAAATTTGCTCGCAGAAGCATAAAAATGAAATTTATATATTCTTAATATAAGCCTAAGCGCGCAATGCGATGGTAATTATGTAGGAATGCTACTATAGTGACAATTAGACAATAGGCCCTATCACAGAATCCGATACGAATGGTTCGGATCGTAAACGTCAATGTTGTTGTTAGTGTTTTATACCAACAACAATATTGAGTTTACGATCCGAACCATTCGTATCGGATTCTGTGATAGGGCCTAATATAGTTTTTACTATAATGGCAAACTAGTTTTTGAAACTGGACGACACAAGAATTCTTGCTAAACTTGAATTAAATGATTATAAAATACGGATCTAATTACTGAATTTTATTGACCAGAAAACTTTATTATGATAATTTGAATTTCAAAATATTTATTAAATTTCTGTTTTTTTTTGTTTAATGTAAATAAATTTTCTTTTAGAAGGCTTCCGTTGATTGAACGTGCCGACTTGAAATTTTGAAGGTAAACTTCCTTTTTTATACCGATATTTTGGGTGAAATTATGTAATATACGACTGATAAGATTTCAAATCAACTATGCACGTGTTCGGGATGTAAAGTATTTGGAGTTTATCGTTGTAAATTATTTTAAATTACATAATTTCATAATTTAAATACTTTTGTGATAATCAAATTTTTATTCAATGATTATAAAATACGGATCTAATTACTGAATTTCGTTGACCAGACACAATTGTTATGAGAAGAAAAAAAACAATAAAATTTAATCAAATAGCCAAATTATAAGTAACTAATAGAATTAATTTCTATTTTATACAGGAGTAAACATATCTGGGACTGGAAATAGTTGTGATATGAGGAAATCAAAAATTTAAAGGTACTTTTCTTAAATTGTCAAAGTTTTTTGGTATTTTGTGTTGAATATTTAGAGATACATTACGATGCTTCCAACAAAACTTTGTATTAAATACAAATATTGAACCCAAACCAAAAAACAAAATCAATTTTTTATGATGAAACTAATTGGTCCGTGTTTATGATTTTATTTGATTTAGTTTTAATCCAATTCCTGATTTTTCCTTATTTTAAATTGAAATTTGAACTGTTTTTTTTAGAAAGTCTAATTTAATTATTTTCTTTTATTTCAGGCTTCATTTAAAAATTGCTATTATGTCATATACTTAAGAGGTTTGTTTCTATTTTTTATAAAATATCTACGGTAATAAGTCAAAATAGCTTAAATCAGTCTTTGAATACCAGCGATATTTAAAAAAATCAAAAAAAAAAAATTGTGCAATGGATTCTAATAATAGAGTTAAGCTATTTTGTCTCTTAACCAAAGAAAATAAGAATTGGTATGAATAAAACGGAATAAATACATTTCAAACTTCTTGACTATGGCGTATATTCCCTTTTATTTAAATCACCCAATGTATAGATTTTTGTGATGAAAAATGAAAAATTGTCTTCTTTCCCTGGCATAATTAAATTGATGATTTTTCTTTACTGATTTCATGTTCGACACATTCTTTTCTTAAAAAATGTTGATAATATTGAACTAAAATGTTTATTTTTTTCTATTTCAGGTGGACATTTTTGTACTTGAATTTTTTATAAAATTAATAAAAGAGTTAAAAAATATTCTAGTATCATTGTACCCTTCAAGTTATTTTTCATATCCTATTTTTATTTTATCAAAGGAGAAAACAACAAAAGATAGCAATTTAAATGAACGAAATATACCTACTTTGAGGATCATTTGCGAAAAGTTAAATTTATATAAAGCTTGAATTAAGCCAGTTAAACCCTGACTACAAGGTTTTTTATATTTTAATATTTGTTACACAACCAACGGGTAAACTGCCTTATACAAAAGTTACAGTAAATTTCAGATTCACGGTTTCCCCTGTTCAAAAACTGACTACTAAAAATAATAAACAGGAAAATTCATAAGTTTCTTATCACTATCCCTGGCTGAAATCAAATATATTTGCTGTATGGCTAAATGTAAAAAAAAATCAATAAAAGAAACTACTGATGGGTGGGTTTACACATAGGTTTATTAAATTTTGAGGTGACATGTAGGTACATAAATATCTTTAATAAATTACGTTTTTATACAAAAGTTGTGCTTATTCATTAATGCAGATCAAATATTTAAAAAAATGACTAGTTGGACTTGGGGTAGTATTACAAACTGGGACATTTGTTGAGATTAAAAATACGTAGCTACGACACTGAAAAGTGAGATCCCGTATATAGATAATTCTAATTACAAATAAATATTAGTAATATAAATGATTATCTGGTCATTTCATTTAGGATGAATAGAGCTATTACATACCAAGTGCCTTGCGTTGCCACATGGCATGACTTTGCAAGACAGACGTTTTTCCTTCCACAAAAAGTTTCTGGGTTTTCATGTAACTAGACAAAATTAGGCATTGTGTATTTTTATACCGAGTGTTTCATGAACACACTCTTAAAAGAGTGTGTAAATCGGTAAAAATGATTAAAATGTGGAACCAAATAGCACAAGAATTTTTTATTGCTGTAGCTGAATTTCACTTCTCTAGATTTCCGTATTTGACGTTTGCGTAATTTTAAAAAGTTATTTCCATACCAAAATCGTGTAAATTTACGAGTTGCGTAAGAGGTTCCATACAAATTGTGACAGTTAATTTGCCAGTTGGTAAATTTACGCAGTTTACGAGCTTTTTATGCGATTATTTCTATCTTATTTTATTTGTTTGATAGCGCAAAGATAAACCTTTTATGGAAGGAAAACAAAACGTCTAAATATTTTTGGTTGCTATTGACAATCGTGCAATGCATTTGGTATATCATAATTCTGAGTGTGATTTCAACCCACTACGTCATGGGCTGATGCAATATTCTTTGGTTTAAAATCGGTGCCTCGGTTTTGAATCGAAAACCAAGCTCGTAGATCTTCATCTTTGTGAGGTCTTAATAGCAGCTGGCTGTTTGATGTACCGCTAGGTGTATGTAACGGGACGGCATAAGGTAAAGATGAACATGGTCGAGAAAATTATTTCAGTTAAATGGAGGGCAAACATTAAGGCACATAAAATGTATTCTAGTTTTAGAATTGAATGCTGATAGGCGAGGAAGTACAACACGCCGGCAGCACTGGGGAAAGTCAAAATAACCGATACGATTACTTGCCACCCTGTGAATGAGATAAATGCAGTGGAATTTATAGGTTATGTTAGTGAAAAAGTGAAAAAACTTTACCTCTATCGCTCAAACTTCCTTTCCGACCTAAAACTATGCGAATTGTCTCGACGATACACAATCCCACCAGCAGTAAAGCTTCGTGCAACAGTAAATTATCCGGATATTGCCAATTTATCGCTTTCAGAACACAAATACTGAGCTGACAAGCTGCGAACATTCCAAAGTAGAACGAGTTCAAATACATTAGAATCTCGTACGCCAGACTCGCGTTCACCATTTCTAGTTCTTGCTAGCGCAAGATTTTACTCGAATACCCTTTAATCGCCGAGTAGCTCGAGCAAAAACCTTATTAATCGAAAAACACAAAATTTTCTGCCCCTCGCACTTATTGCGGGATTCTGTAACTGATGAGGTTTCAATAAGGGTCATACAAAAACCATCCTTACGACTCACACATTAAGGAGGATTTTTCATTTGCCTGTCCAAACGACAACAGCGGACCACTGGCGAATTTCTTAACTACTACTGTCATTTGTTTTGTTGCAGAGAAGCCATCGAAAATGTCGGCAGATCAAATACAATATTCCGAGAAATACTTTGACGCTACTTACGAGTACAGGTAATTGATTTAAGTCTCAAGTAGAGGTCCAACTAATGCAATTTTTCGACAGGCACGTCATCCTTCCTTCAGACCTAGCGAAGCATGTTCCTAAATCTCATCTCATGACTGAAACGGAGTGGCGAAATCTAGGCGTTCAGCAAAGTCCTGGCTGGGTATTGATATATCTCAAGTTGTTCTTGCTTTCGATTTATTTCGTGCTTTCAGGTCCATTACATGGTGCACTCGCCGGAGCCCCACGTCCTTTTGTTCCGACGTCCACTGAAGAACGACATGCGACCTTCACAGGACAATTCCCAGGGAATACTTGCGTAGTCATCCACCCACCATCGCATTTTCAATTTCACCAAATTCCTTGTAAATATTGCATTTTAGGGTAGACAATAAACTTCGTTTTAGTAGAGTGGCTTGTGTTGATAAAATTTTAGTCTCTAAATTTGTGGGCATGGAAAGTCTTATTACTCACTTCACAGTTGTTGCTCTTTCCGGTCTTAAAATATGTCCCAAACGTTGGCAGAGGTTTCACAAAATTCGACAAAAGTGGCTATTAATAAAACTTAATAAAATATATAAATAAAATAATTTATTTCACTATTTGATCTTATTTGCGAAATTAAACTGTAAAACGTACGTATTTCGTTATCAATTATGCAAAGGAATCTTGCACTAATGTCATAAAGATGAAACTCGTTATAAAACTAAAGAAATAATTTAAATACGAATTCTTAACAAACCATTGAGGTAACTAATTAATTTTAAAAAATTTTCCTATGAAAATACATTTTTTCATTTTTAATTTTAGCTTAAAGAAAGCTAATTTGCTGCACTTAAACAATTGACCCTGTGTCTTTTTTACCCCCGGAATAGTCGGCATGAAATAGTTGCAGGTTTAATTTACGTATCAGTTCGGCCAGTGCACTTTTGTCGAAGTCTCTCCAAATCGCGTCGCTTAAAATTGCCAGGAACTGTAAATATGCTTTGCATGAATGTATGACAATTTGTAACGATGTCGTCTTTAATGATTTTAGTGCGAAATAAATTTGCTAACACGGATATATCATCGGCTTGTAAAATGTCGTTTTTGTGGCGGATGATCAGCGTAAGGGCAACACGGAATAATATCTATAAAGAATTGATTTGAATTGTTAAAATGTTTGAGAATTATTATCAGTGCATACTTTATAGCCTTCACAAAACACGCAATCCCATATTCTAAGTACCGTTTCAATTGGCAGCACTTCAGCATATAAGCAAATGAACCATTTACTAGCTATCACAGCGTATGGTAATCCTAAATTTGAATTTAACAATATAAAATATAAATTAATTTTGTACCCTACAAAGAATATTTGTCTCAAAAATGTTTTATTACTCCAAACGAGCTACTAATGGCTTCGGTCATATTTGTGATAAATGTAATCGAATTTTACCTAAATTTTCGATATGTCTATTAACTTCAGGTACTCGAAGAATAACGAGTTCTTTGAAAACGGCGATATCTCTCAAGAGATTCGACATAGTCTTTGTGTGATACGAGGGTACAATATTCTCAACGACCACTTTTAGTAGCCAAAACGCAGATTCCTCATCTTTGGTGACAAGAAGCAAGAGACCTTGTGAATAAGATATGATAAGAAAATGACATTCCGAATAACATGGTTTTTAAAAAAGCATACCTGCGATATAATTTAAACCTTGGCAGTAGCCAACTTCACGATTATGATGAGCATATGCGATTAATACATTAAATAATTGATTTTTAATATTATCAAAGAAGATATTATCTGGAAATGTCCTAGGTAAATCGATCTTTATCGACTCCGCTAGAAAAAAATCAAATTGGTAAGAGTATATTTATTGACAAAAACAATGTCACAAATAAGTTTCTGGCACTTTACCTATTTCTTTATCGTGTTGACTTCTTAAGGAATTTTGAAAAAGTGCTGGAGATCTTTGTTGATATCGATACGCACCCGATATTTTCATCCAAACTTCAGTCCGAAATGGTGCTTTAGAGATAGGTTTTTTGTTTTATTTTAATATTCATTCCAAATATTAGCCATTCGTTGGTAGATTTTTACCTGGTATTCCTTTTCGTATAAACCTCTTCAGTTTTGCATTTAATTTAGTAAAATCGGTGTTCTTCTGAATTAATTTCTGCCATTTAATTCGTCGCTCCGCTAAAACCTTCAAATATGTCGACATGTATTTCTCATACACCTTAAAATCAAAGTCATCGCCCCGTTTGAAACCGTATTCATCTACTTCACTACATTTATAGAGAGAAGAATCGTTTATTATTTTCTATTGAACAAAATATAAATAATTCTTATAATTTTAAATCCCCATTTATGGCCGAAAATTTCTTTCGTAATATTGTATGGCATGAATAAGTCTCAAAACAATAAATATGTGTTTCTGAAATCATAAATCTCTTTGAAATAAAAACCAATATGGGAAACATCTTTGAAATGCATAAAAAAAAAATGAACGATGACAAGTCAAGATAAAGTGAAAATCTTTTAATCTACGATTAAACTTAAGTGAATCACGAGGAGCTCAAGCATTAGAGTTACGGGATAATAAACACGAAAATTATTGTAACACCTTTTTTCCAGTTCTTTGTTCTTCAAGTGATTGCATTGTATTTTGAATTTATCAAATGAATGTAGTGTGAGAAAAGAAAAAGCGCGAAACGATGAACATTTAATGGAAAAAGACAACGAGTGGTTTCCCGACATCAGATCCCAATTGTTTGTCTGTGCTTTGAATATTGATTTGCCGTTTTCCTAAATTTATGCATAATGATTAATCGCCCTTCCATACTTTGTATTCTTAGATTTGACTAACTTGTTTTATGTAGTATTCACAAAAAAATATTAAAATAGCGTAAAATAGTATTATTTGTTAAAGTTTTGTTAACAACAAAATATACGGCAATATTCTTTGCAACTGTACCACAATTTATTATAGTATTAACCACTTGGTGTAAAAATATTAAATTTGGGTAAATTTTATGAAATAAGCGAAAATGTACCTAGTAATACCCCCATTAAAATATCGAGCCCTGAAGAAAACCCAAAGATTTTCTTATTGAACTCATATAGTTAGCTTTGTGAGGGGGCGTGTGTGGTGTCTATTCGTTTTCAGGCATTTCCACATAATCGCCCACCTAAGAATTGGTCACACGCATAATATTGAACAATTTAAAGCTAAATGTTGGCCAAGACAAAAAAAAACTAGAACGGCTTTGTAATGATTTGACTCATTTGCCAAAATTGTTAAGATAAATGAACTATGCTAAATGACATTTCTTTAAAATTTGTTATCAACGTTCGGCAAGTGGTGAACCGAATTTGTGGGGCCAATGACCAATTGGGAATATTGAGCAATACTTTTTTGACCCGGTGGTAGTTTTTTTTGATTAAGAATGGATAATTTACCTGAACTGAGAGGCCATCACTTCGCTATATCTAAAGCCTTTAGCTCGCAACTGAACAAGCACTTATTGGTTCATTGATATCTAAACATTTCGCGACCTAAATGCCCAGCAACCTCGAAAAATACTGTCTCGGATAGCAACAAACTGCAGTCAACAGAAAAAAACTTCATGATGTGGTGGTATCTAGTTTGTAACTAGGATGTTAGGAATTTGACAGCTCCATCGACGATTTTGAAAATGGCAATTGTGTTTCTTTTTGCATTTCCTTCGTTCGGGAATCTCACTCGTATGCAAACTGTCTACAGTTTATTTCGTTTGTTGGAAAAAGTCTGAAAACACAAACAATAAATCATCGCTCAAGTTTTACCGGGCTCTCATAGCTGTTTTTGTCGTAAAATAGTAATACTATTACGTATAAGAAAGTAAAAAATTGAAAGAATATTCAATAATAAATATTTAAAAAAACACAAATATCTCTACCTTAAAAGTTTTAAAAATTTTGCAAACGTGTTTATCTAATGAAATTTTGATTTATTTATAGATATATAGTGAAATTTTGGTGACCGGAAGTAATCAAAATGCCAATCGAAATCTCGTAGGCTTTTTGACAATCGAAATCTCGTAGTTTTATGTATGACAAACTTGGAGACAATAAAATCCCCTATATTTTTGTCTTTTTTCAGGATACAAATATCAAGCCGTTATCGAGATTCGCCGTTATTGCAAAAAAAATCGGCTTTTTTCGATTATCTCGAAAAAAAAACGAATTTTTGGTAGTTCAATATATATATAAGATGAATTAAAGAGAATAACGTTTGCCACAATTTGGTTTTGCACTATTATCCCCTATCTCTAACCTTATTGAAATCTTTTCATTAAAACATAAAAACTTTTGTAACGAGATGAAAGAGTGATATAAGACGAACTATTATTAACGTTTAGTTATTTGTTTCCTTAATTTGTGTGAAAATTACTCCATAACTATCTTTGAAAATGTTTTCAAAGTAATGAAGTTTTTATACGTTTTAATTTTGGGAAACAAAAACTAAAATATCAATATTTTTTTATTTACTTGCCTAAATTTTCATAATTTTTCATAATTTTTCATAATTTTTCATCAATACAAACCTGAGATGTTATTAAAAGTCAATAAGCATAATTTAAACAAAACGGTTCTTGTTTTCTTGCATTGCAATCGCTTTACAAAATCTATAGGAGCCATAAAAGTTTTTTTCTTCGCGAAAAATAAAATAATACCTTGACAAATTACATGAAATATACATTGTATTTTAGTTAATTTTACAAAATTTTCTGTTTTAAGAGTTCAGAAAGTCACTTTGCTAAAAAAAACTGCAACTTTTTAAAATACTTAAATTTTTTAAGTGAAAAATATTGTAACTTTCTCATATTTTCGACATGAACAAAAAAAAACATATATATGACTGTATACTTTTTGATGAAATCAGGGTTGCTCAGTATGTATTTTGTTTGGAAAATGTTGCACTTCTACTCATGAATTATAATTAGCCTTGAGACTCTGGCTTAATCCAAGGATTTACTTAGCTGTCACTATTTGGTAATAGTCCATTTTTTTCTAATCTGCACCAAAAATAGTAAACACATTTATAAAAAATTCAATTAAAATTAATTAAACATACATTTTTTTCAACTCCGTATTCTCCACAGACAATCGTTCTATGTCTGTATTCAGTTTAGAATTTTTTTCGGTCGCGATTGACAAAAGTTTTCTAAAATTGGCGAGCTCATTTAGAAATTTCTGTCTAACATCAATAAAATCTCGAATGGATTTTTCCTTTGTTTGAATCTCCTGAGCCAAACGTCGATTTTCCTCTTCAATTTTCGACAAACGGCTTTTAAACTCATTCACAGTTTCCATAAGATCCATCTTTTTTACTTCTTGATGCTTATGCAAATCCTGTAAATTTGGTACTGGTGGACTGTTCATTTGAGTTCGCCGTCTAGGTATTGGTATCGAAGCTGAAGGCACTCCAAATAATCCGTTTCTCGTTGTCATTTGTGATTGTTTTTTCGTAGCTTTTGAAATGAAATTTGGTTGTGAAATTGCGGTAATTTATTTTCTTTACAAGATGTAGGTTTTAAAACAATACAAATTTCTAAATTTAAGTGGCTGGAAATTTAAACTTAAAATAAACGTGGATTAATTCGATGACCGCTTGGTAGAAACTAAGAGCAAATTCTTCAAATACCAAAAACATGTTCATTACAGAAACGAGGAAATGGTTTTGCCGACCGTTTTCAGGTAATGAAATGGCAGACAATTTTAATATTAATATTTATTGACATATAATTAGATGTCCAATTACGAACCTTCATTAGATACTTAACCGTAGTTTTTTTTAGTAATTTATTCGCGTACGTGTAAGCATCGGATAAATTTAACAATTACCTCGTCCCTTCACCAAATAAATGTGCAAATGATGCGAAAAATTCAGTTTAACTTAAAAAACAAAACAAAAAACTCATTGAAGGTTTTATATTTATATACATTGAGATAATGTTTATATAAGTGTTTCTACACGGCTTAAATATTTATCACAAAACAATTAAATAATACATTTGATATATAATTTTAAAAGGAAGACAATGACTATTGCTTACAATCCAACTTGATTCAAATTCTAAAAATTTCACACAATGCAATAATTTGAATGACTCTGAAGTTAATTTTGACCACCACCGGGTAATCCACAAGTTGAATCTGAACTCAATGCCAATGAAGTTAAAAGGGTCCTTCGACCAGGATGTACGCCAAGATTCTCCCAATTAATCCATGATAAACGTGCTGTTAAATCTAAATATTGGAATAATTAATTTATTGAAATTTAAACACTTAAACTGTTTTACCGCTGGTGTTCCAATGAGCCTTGTCTGCTTTAATTTCTCCGCGAAGACATTTTTCCACATAAGTCAAAGGATCATAATCAGCTTCAAGAACTTCGCGCAATAATGCAATATACGCGATCGCTAGGCGCAAAGTATCTATTTTACTCAAGCGTTTTTCATATGGAAATGTTGGAACGTGTATTCTTAGTTCGTCGAAGGCTGAATTGATACTGCTAGAATTTTGTAAATAAAAATCAAAAACAAATTTTTAGATTTTTCTCAACTTTTTAATAATTTTTATTTAGAATAATCGTTGTGAAAGTAGAATTGCTCATATTGATCTACAAGAGCGTAGAAAAATCGTCGTTATACCCGGTTTTAGAGTGATAATTAAATACAAATTTGCAGGTTTTTGGTATATAAACAAGCACTAAAAGAATAAAAAGTTTGAGATACCCATTTGGAGCAGACCTCAACAGACGTTTCCGTTCCCGGATATTCGCCTGTTGCCGTTGAACTTTGTTGTATGCAGGTGCGTAATTTCCTGGCATATTTGGCGGCAAACTTAGTCCCGGAGTTGATGAGTCCAAACATTCTGCGAATAGCAATAATATTATTACAAAATTAAAACTGAAAAGATACATTAATATACCAGAATGATGTATATATTGCTGCTGAATTTGTCTTAAATTATTTGAATTTATTCGTAGATTTCCATTCGGCCCATTCATATTCTGAGTAGCATAAACACAAGACGGTAGCTCATTGATAATATCGTCATCGTAATTATGATAATTCATGTGACTAAAATTAAATAAATACATTTTTTTGTAAACGTTGATAATAGTGCAAATAGTCATGAATATTGTATCTCATAAATTGTACCGAACGAAATTACTTTCTATAGACATTTAAAATTGATGTTGATGTCAAATGAAATCGGTAATATTTGTATCCTTTAATGGGTTTTAAAATTTGAGGATGAACTTCCTGGCTTTTTTTAAAGCCAGATTTTAACCTCTAAAACATTTTTACTGAAATCCGAAAACTCATTCCTAAAGTTCGCGGAATTGGAGTCTTTAAAATAAAATAAGAGATCCCAGAAAAATGTCGAAAGTTTTTGTAAAAATTATTTTTCACTGTAATTTGTTTCATTGAGGTCTAAGACCCCGTTCACATTTGCTATTTTTTCGTATTTTTTCATCTATCGCAGAATAAATTCACTTAGCAAAATTTGACAAAGTTTTAATTTATTCCGTTGATTTTGTATGAAAAATTTCAGTTCCGGCGTCTTTCAGGAATAAATTTCTATATTTTGTGTCGTAGTGTGAACGGCCGTGAAACGTGAAATTAGTGTTGGAGAATAATATTCGTGGAATAAAGTATCATATGTAAACGGCGCCTAAGACAATAATATCTTTTAATAAAAACGTCGTATGAATAAAGTTTATTTGATTTTTAACTTTAAAGTATAAGTGCAACTGAATTTCCTTATTTTTATTTTAAATTTTAAAAATTTTTAAATTTGCATTTTTTAAATTTTATAAATTTAAATCTTAAGAATTCCAAAGTCGACCGACGGCAAAAATTAAACCACAGTTTAAAAAAAACAATTCTTCAAAAGCTTCTATAACGTGGAAATAGTTTAACAGTAAACCAGTAATAGGAAATGAGTATTAAAAAAATTCGATTTTTAAAAGATTTTTAATTTAAAATGTCTTCAAGAAAATTCACTTTTACAACATTGATTGTTAGTATTTTTATTATCGATAGATTCAAAAATTATTATTTTAATTTAAAGACATTATAACACAAATATTACAAAAAAAAGCTTCTTTGAAACAAAATTTGTATATTTTTCAACATATTCTCATAAAAAATTTAATATTTTTATTAACCTTAATGGTGGCGAAGAAGAAGAATCTGGAAGCTGATTTCTAGACATTTTCACAAAATTTTCTTCACAATCACCAATATTCTATTCCAATATCAAATGAAAATTTAGCTAGTAAAAACATCCACGGGTAAAAATTGACTGAAATGATTTCATCTGCCAAGAGGACTTTTATACAGCATCCCGACGTTCGTTCGAAATACTTGCTGTATAGAATATCGCACAATTGGGAGGAGCTATTTGTATATCCTGAAAATGGACACACCCTATTCGTCCTGATTCCATGGTAACGAAATGAGGGGTGAGTAAAGAAAATGGTGTTAAAATATTTTCTACTGAATGAATATTCTGCGATTCTTTTTTATTTTATATTGAAAAACATAATATTTTTAAGTCGAAAAACAAGATGTTTATGTCATCGGCGGTTACCTGAAAAATTATTCAATATCTTAGCCTGTGTCCTACTATGTGTAGTACTAAACTATTTCAATTTCAATTATGACTATTATGTTATATAAAAATTAAAGGTATGAGGTATGAGCTTGTGAAAAAAGATGAGGGATTACACACAAACTGATAGCTTCAGTTATTACGCGTTATAACATATTTGCAGTATATTAGATTTAATGTACCGTTTTTGAAACACATAAACGAAATCCTTGGGCAAAGAATTTAAAAAAACCAAAAAATATCATTTTTCTCAATAACAGATTCCAATTGGAATAAAATAAAACAATCCAACAGGATATTGACGATTATCTCCTGGCATTTTGTTTATGCTTCAATCAAAAGTTTTCTAAAAGTCCAATGATATTTCGCTTCAATACAGTTTCGATATAGTACAAACCATTTACAAACCATTTATAACGATTACCGGTTATAACGAAAACGTTATCAAGTCCCATCTGGAGCTCATAAGCCATCTTTCTATTAATTATAATGACAAACCAAGTTGATTACTTTCTTATATACAATAAAAAGGTATTGCATTAGTGAAAAGTTTTGACCACTTAATTTTGCTTAAATAACATTTCCCAGGGGTAACTCTTGAGTCGATTGGAGCAATTTTACAAAAATGTGTTTCAGTCTGTTAGTCTATCAGTCTGTGTACAAGATTTTTCAAAAACTAATAGAACTAAAACCATGTAATTTTACAGGGATATTTGGTCCTGGAGTGGACGATCTTAATCCGTTAACCGGAAGTAACTAAAGTGGCAGCTTTTTAAAAATCGCAATGTCGTTTTTTGTTATTTATTCCGAAACTACGCATTTTTCAGCTGTCTTATGTGTAACAAAATTTGGAGACAATAAAATGTTCTACATCTTTGTCTTCTACTAGAACTCCATATTTCAAACCGTTATCGAGATATACCGTTATTTAAAAAAAAATCTGTTTTTTTGCGATTATCTCTAAAAATACCGAGCTTTTGATGGTTTAATGTATGTTATGAATTGAAGAGAATAATGTTTGCCATAATTTTGCCTTTTACCGTTATCCGAAATCTTTTACCGTTATCGAGATATCATGAAAAATTAAAAAAATATTTTTTTGTGAATTGCTCCCAAACTATATTTGTACATAAACTACTATTTTATTCGTTGGGTTTATAGTGTATTGTAATTTCTGCACAAACATAGATTTTGTATAAGAAAGTGCTGTTCAAATCAGATATTTTTTTTTAAATTATGGATTAGTTAAAACCCGATAAAAGCTATGACTAGTTCTTAGAGATAAATGTTTTATTCCCACGCCAGTTTAAACCATGATTTGTTTTTTGGTAACTCTGAATATGCAATTCGATGCAGTTTGGGTTAAGTATGAAAACAAACAAATCATTTTTACGAGGATATCGTTGAGTAATCGACGGAAAACATGTTTAACACATTTAGTGTAACGAAGCAAAAACCAACAAACGAGGGGTAACAGAAATCTGTTCCGTGGCGAATAGTTAACAGTTTAATAAATTAAAAGCCACTTGAGTTAAACAGATTTCAATGCCTGAGCCGTTTGGGTGCAAACGACACATCCTAGTGAAGAGTCCTCGGTGGCAGCGCCCGCCGCAGGCGAAAGTTTGCCGGTATTTTATACAAAGAGAACTGGACACGGCAAGCAAAACGAAATGAATGCGCCACGTGGACGAAACAATCAAAACCGAGGTCGAAAAATACGTGTGGCGATATTCCGGCCACGTGGCAAGTGACAACTTCAATTGGTGGTTTTGGAACAAATGAGATGATCCTTAGCTTTCCTGTCAATAATAAGGGAGAAAATGTTTCCCGTGCAGGAAATGACAGGGGGCGGCTGCAAATTACTAGTGTGGAAAATTACATGTTAATCAATTGGCCGAAAAGATTTTCATGCATTGAAGTCCTTTCAGATCCTTGCAGACACAAGTCGACGTATGTTTTTCTGACTTTTGTTTTGATTCTATCTTCTCTGTTATTAACGATTCAACGAATTTTTCCTGCCAAATTGTTGTTATTACTTTCTTATAGTTTTCGAAGTAAATTTTTTTTTTTGGTATTTAGATCATGCATCTTTAATGTGGATATGAAATTGCTGAAAAAAACATTTCAGAAAGTCACTTTTCCGGACTTTTGTAAGCACTGAAGTTTTTAAGTTTACAAAGATAGCTTTAACGCTTTGAACAAAATGTCGGACAGAAAAGGTTACATCAGCGAAAAATTTTAGAATCGTAGACATTTTCTAGCATTTAGAAGAATTTCCAAGAGCAAAATTTGTCTTTGATATGATCTTACATAAATTATTCAATCGTGTTTTAACTTACAATTTGGAGCCCCTTCATTTTTAGGGCTACCTAAAAGTTTCTCGACATTGAAAATACTTTTCACGCCGATTTTTTTTGTGTGTAAAATTGCAGTTCGTTAAAAAATAAGTTTTTTGTTATTTTTCAGAGACCAAAATACATAAAACTTAAGATCTATGATTTGGAAAGGTTTAAAGGCATTTTAATCTATGCAGATTTCAAAATTAAAACTGATTTTTTTAAATAAATAACAATTAGAGTTAAGAAATCGCCAAAGGCACCGAGGGTGTTAATTTAAAACTGAATTGAATTATTCCCGTAACATAAAAATTAGCCATGTCAACTTCAGTCAAAAATGGGGTGAGAACCGATGTAGTTCGAAAAGGGGTCAAAGTTCAAAAGGTTCTGGCACGCGGCAGATTTCATCACGGACTATTAGTTCGGCTGGTTATCCTGAGGCACCAAAACATCCGTTCCGTGCTTGAATTTACAGTTCATTAACGGGATGCGATGGTTTACTTTCTGCGCGGTGAGGGGTAACAAACATATGCCTTTTCAAATGGTCCTGTCTATCTCGATCGAATCAAACGGCAAATCCCATGTCCATATTCTGGTTGTTCCTGGTTTTCACCCTCACTTGGTTGAACACCACCACCGCTTTGACATACTCAAGTGAGATTCAAGTGCAAACAATGTAAATAAGCATTTTAGCCATAATACCCACAATCAAATTATTTTTATTATATAACTCAATTCTTGATCCCTTGGCGAGTACACGGCCACTAGCATTCCACAAAACACCATTTGCCTTGTTCACTGTGAGAAAAAATAATATTTTCTATTTGGTTTTTATTTCTGGCACCCTGTATAAAAGACTTTTCTTTTTTTTCTGAAAATGTAGGGTGAACATTCTGAGGAGGGGGTTTTTTCGATTTACCTAATACGATTTTTTCAACTATTAACAAATTTGAACAAACTTTGGTTGAAATCCTCTGAACGTCGTTATGAATTTTCAATTAGGCTACAATTAAGCGCTGTGAGAATTTCTTATATATATTTATGTGGAACTTAATATCGATTTTTTCAATAGAATCATCTACTGTATAAACTGCAAAAACCATCTGCAAAAAACAAGTCAAATAAAAATAAAACAAAAATTTTTCTGGATGGGAAATCGATATTTGCAAGCAGTTGTAGTTGGGGTCGTTTTCATATATCCTTTTTCACCTGTCAACGACAGATCTTTGTGCCGCACTTGGCAATGAAATGATAAAAAAAAATTGAATACATATCACCGAATGCTGTTCGCAATAATTATTTTCATTTAGAGCTGGGATAAATATTATTTTTTATTTTTAAAAATATATAAGAATAAATTCGTAAGAATACAATTTTTGCTATTTATAATTTTTTGAGATTTTTTATGACATTTTATATATGAATGAAAAGGAATTTGTGCAATATTTAACTTATAATTTAATAAAGAATAAAAAAGATGGATTAACTGATATAAAAAAATCAAAATTAAGGGAAAGAAATGCAATCTATATATTCTATACTACCTACCACATTTTTCATTTATTTCATCTATCTAACTAAAAATATTAGTTATTGACAATTTCCTATTGGATGTTCATAAATAAAAGCTCCGCCCATTTAGAGGCCGAACATACCGAGGGAAAACTTTTAGGAACAGGGTGGTTTTTAGTCATGGAAATTACATTTTCTCAATTCCCTATTTTGCAGATTTTAAGACACTTTCTTCCAATTACATATTTATACCCGTATGGTGAAACCAAAGGGTATATTAACTTTGCCTTACCGTTTGTAACGTCAAGATCCCGTCATCGCACAAAAAAATGAATTACACCAGTGTGTTTAGAATGATAAAAATATTTAATTTTTGCATGTCCGTCCGTCTGTCTGTCTGTCCGTCTGTCTGTGGCGCGGATTGCGGGCGCACGGATTGAGCTAGAGGCTTGAAAGTTTGCACAGATCCGTTTTTCGTAAAATGCGAGGCTAAGTTCGTTAATGGGCAAAAATTGACCATTAGGGGGGGTACCCCCCATACGAACGAAAACTTTTTTTCTGAATATCTCAAAAACGGTGCATTTTATCAAAAAAGTCTAAGAACAAAAGTTATTTAGGATATGATTCTACATAAAACTCCCATACATCAAAATCCGATTGGAATAAATTTTAAAAAATCTTTTTGGAAAGTTTGACTTCAAAGTGGAATTTTGGTATAACTGTTCGAATTTTGATACGAATATCACCATACGGGTCTCCAATGATTGCCAGATTGGCAATTATAGCTTTTGTTATGTTTCTGTTTTCCTTTGTTTGTATCAGAAACTTGGTATGTAAGTTACTAAAATATCTGATTTTAAAAACTCTTGGCTTAATTCGAGTTTCAAGCAATTTTTGTGATTCTTTGGCTTTTTTTAGCCAGAAGTCAATTCTGTTGAAAATTCCATCCCCCCCATTTTTGAATAAGTTCTCGTTTAAATGCTTCAGCTTCAGTATACAGTTTCTTGAGCCACTTTGGATTTCACCCAACAATGGTTTTTTTTAAATAAACATTTTGTCTGTCTTCATATAACACATGGATCAATAAGTCCCGAGACTAACAATGAAAACAACATTTTTTTTGCAAAATTTTTTTTTTATTCATCAATATAATCACCTTTTAGGGTGATACAATCGTCACGCCATGCGTATCCCAAAAAACTGACGCCATGACTTTGCCAGCTGACTGCTGCGTTTTCGGACGCTTCGGACGGCTTTCGCCAGCTGTGCGCGACTCAGATGACTGCCGCTTCGACTCTGGAGTGTAGTGATGTATCCATGTTTCGTCCATGGTCACGTAACGACGCAAGAAATCTTTTTTATTGCGAGTAAATAGCGATAAACAGCTTTCTGAATCATCGACTCGTTGCTGTTTTTGTTTCATCGAAAGCAATCGCGGCACCCACTTGGAAAAAACCTTTTTCATGCTCAATTTTTCATGAAGGATAGTAAATGCACTTCCATATGATATCTGTGTTATCTCAGCAATCTCACGGAGCTTCACTTTACGATCTTTCATTATAATTTTTGTCACTTCACTCACATTTTCCGGTGTAACGGCTTCCACAGGTCTACCCGAGCGTTCCGCGTCATTTGTGTCGGTACGACCACGTTTAAACTCGGCAAACCACCGACAAATCGTTGCTTTTGATGGACAAGAGTCCGGGTAACATTTTTCAATCCATTGTTTCGCTTGCACGGTGTTTTTATCCATTAAAAAACAATGTTTTATCAGAACACGAAACTCGGTTTTTTCCATTTTTTAAACAAACTACAAAACGACTTTACTCCAACCTCGATAACTCAGCTGTTTCTGGTCCGATCGACTTAAAATTTTGACACGTTTCAAGCAAAGGTTAGTACTCTAGAAAGACGTGGTTACTGGTTTACTACGAGCGTCATCTCTGGGTTAGTCTCGGGACTTATTGATCCATGTGTTAGAGTATTGACGCAATTGTAGGTTTCCTTATGTTTAATGTTATAATTTGCTATTTAATTCGTGGAAAGTTTTCAGATTTTTAAACTCCATGAAATGCTTTTCTTTTGTAAATTATATCTCTTAAAGAAAACCTAAATATTTTTTAGATCCAGATTTCAGATTTCGTTTCGAATTTTACAGCCAAATAGTTTTTAGTCAGGTAAATCTACCTCTTAAATATTTCCGATGGATATTAACGAGTATTGAACAAGCAAATAAAAAGAATATCGATTTGTTACTAATAAAAGTATAATTAATTTATATATCATATAGTACAGACAAATATAATCTTAACAATAACCTTATTGTGTTTTTGTGAACATATATTTTAGTTAGAAAAATATTTTGTTTCTAAAATGAACGGGAAGTTCAATTAGGAAACCTCAACAAGTAGGGAGGATTGGGGACAGCGCATTATCCTGGCATATCGGGGAGAACATGGGCGAATATCTCAATAAGGTCTAGGAAGACCAGGCATTGGCATTGCCATTGGTCCAATGGGATAAGGAACACTTCCCGCAGTTGGGTAGGGAACTCCTCCAGGTGGGGGTCCAAAGAATCCAGTTGACGGTTGAATATAGGAGTTCCTATTGTGTGGGTGGGGCTGCCTTATCAATTCGGACATTTTATCAGCTTTTAGCTTTCTTAAATGCATAGTCTTCCTGACCGTCGAAAAGGATTCTAGAAAAGCTTCCACACTCAACTCGCCGTCTGATAATTGTTTTACCAAATTCTCCGATTCTTCCTCGCTCTCCGCAGCGGCAGTCTCAAGTAAAGCAAGTGCAGTCTCTTGGCTCATTCCTCCCGATTTCGACTCTAACAAGTATCAAATGTTATCCGGAACCCTTATGAAGTTAGACGAAAACATACTTATCTCAGATAATTTTTCCTGTATTGATTCGCAAAGCTGCTTTCCTTTTTCCGACAATTCGCCGATTTTTCCTCGCAGTTCGATCAGTTCCGGTTCCTTCGACAAATTGGTTTCGGCCTGTGTCCTGTTCTCTGTCAAAATCGTGTCCTTTTCAGACTCAAGACTCTGCAGCTGGAAACAATACGCAGTGAATGAATCATGTTCTTTGGAGGTTCTATCACACTTACTATTTCGTTGACCCTTTCCTCCAGTTTCTCGTCATCGTTTAGCAACTCATTTAGCTCGGCCGAGGATAAATTAGCCAGTCCAGATTGAGCCATGTATTGTTGAAACATTTCTTACCAGTTTTTTGCAACTTCTGAAAGATCAATAATGATGTTATTAAAATGTAGAAGCTAGTGCGCAAGTCAACAACGAATGTCAAATGAAGTACTAATGTGGCGCCGTGGCTAAAAAGGGAACTTTTGCGCGTACAAAGGACGTGGCGCCGTGGCTAAAAAAGGAACTTTTGCGCGTAGATCGTGGAATCAAAGTTGGAGTATATCGCGGGAATATTTTATTCGGAGTTTGCCAACAAGTTGGTGCATTTTCATGTGAATAAAAAAATAGCCACGACGTTTGTTCTTTTGCACTTTTCATCGATTTTCGCTTTGCAAAGTTAAGGTTTGCTTGAACACTTTAAAAATGATAGAATTTACAGCATTTTCATACAGCAACGGTTCTGAAAACAAAGTTAACAGATGGCGCTAATCTGCAAAACCTCTTAACTTTAAAGGACCTTTTAACTTGTGTGTTGCGTTGGAATTTTAATTCGTAAAATTTGTTTCGGGGAGGGCTCCAACAAAGTTTTTATGTTCAGCAAAGCTATGTAATTGTATTAGGAACAATTTATGTCTCGTACGTTTTTCGATCACACTCACCATTAAAGAAATTGTTTTGAAAAACGGGACTTTTCCAATGAATTGATTTGAATACGAATAGTATTTTTTTCATATTTCTGTATTTTGCTGGTACAATAACTTCCAGGGTACCTGCAATTTAATTAATTTTATGTCTGCCACATTTCATTTTCATATGACTAAAATTCATTGTTTAAATCCTAATCCTGTTTGTTAATGATTGAAGGAAATGAAAAAGACATTCTTAAATCATTTTATTCATTGTTTAATAGAACCATAAACACTTCATAAAATTAATCAAACGATTCATAAAATTAAAACGTCAACATAGGGAAAAGGCTATCTTTTGCATAAAATAAAATAATCTTAAAAGTATGGGCTAATTAAAAAAAAGTCACCAGCACTTGCTTTTCGTTGTAATTTGTCATCGTTAATTTAATTTTCAAGGACCAAAACTCGTTCAATTTAAATTTTCCTCCTTGGAGAATGTTTTCAGTTTTTTCTTCACAAATTACCATAATAGACACCTCACACGTTCAATATATTTCATTGTGTTGAATATATTGATCGTGTAAGGACTATATTGAAGCGGAATCATACGATTTTGAATTCCCTTCAATATATTGAAGCAAAAATATTGAACGTGTAAGGAAGTTCTTGAATAACTACAAATATTAACAAAAAGTCCTTTAATTCTTCTTTTTTTGTTGGTGTGAAACAAAAAAACCAATGAAAATCATTTTCATTTTTACATATTTTTTCCCTTTTTCAAAGATTTTCTTATTCTTTGTCGGTTTCAACCGACGTCATTGTTAATTAATGAGAAGGATTTAGGATCCTTTTGTTCCATTCAGGGTTTCATGTCTCTCATCTTGTTTACTTTGAAAAAGGATTTACTTGATAGGAAATTGCGTTAAACCACATCACACAGGACTCGATTGGAACAAGCAAGGGAGAAATTTAGAACTTCTTCCAAAAGACATTGAAACATTTCTTTAATTATGTTACAGTTCAATCCTTCGAGCTTCAATTTAATTTGCACTATTCTTGGCCATTTGTCTTACAATTAGCTATTCTTATCCAAAACAAAGTTTTCAATTGGATTTAAAGATATTTTAATTTTTTTGTTGTGTTAAATATTCTAATTATTTCAAAAAAATGAAAAAAACATTTATTTATGAAATATTTATTTTTAAAGAATTGATTTAATTTAAGAAATGCCTAAAGATTAATTTTAAAGAGATTGTTCACAACATTATTAAATACCATAAGCCATTTTGTATTTTTATAATTGAATTTTTGTCCTGAGTGCCAAAGTACGACAAGGACTGATCAGACAAGGACGGTAATTTTCAGTAGTATACCTAATTTTGAATATCACTATTTGAATAGAAGAACAATCATCAAAGGCCACAACAAATTCAGAATTCATCATTTTGATTTACAAAAAGAACAGATGAAATCAAATTTCAAATCAGCCGCTGTATTTTATATGAATGGACATTTAATTTAGAATACGGATAAAAGGCAAAAAAATCGAAAATCGCAGAGAATTAAAGGAATTTGGTCAATCATTGTAAAGGAATACTGTAAAGGAATAAATTCTAAAAAGAAAGTAAGAAAGGAAGTCTATCTAAATGGCATAAATTCTTTGCATAATGAACGATAACAAGGCAAATAGCAAAAACACTTTATTTCCGACTGAAATACTGAATTAGAAATATTCTCTCGTTACTCCTCTCCCGTTTTTGCCTTTTAAAAAATTCGTGTAATATTTCAAAATGACTATCACATTCGAGAAGAACAAGTCAAAGTTTTTGATTGCCTCTTTGTGATTTATAATTTTAATGGATAGAACAATTTCAAAGTATACCGCTTTTCAAATAAATTAGTCAGACACAAAATACCAAATGACGGTTATTTACAGTAAAAAACAAAGAAGAAAGACTTTTTATTCGTATTTATCTTTGTGAATGGAAATCCGCGATAAAATGTTCAGAACTTTTTTTTTGTTGTTAAATTTAAATGTAATCTTGATTGATGTAATCTTGATTGAAGTTATTTAAATTGATTTTTATCAAGAGTCTGCCAATATTTTGAAATAACTTCAAAGACAAGTATTTTATACGCTAAGCAGGAAAGGGTGTCAAACCATGGAGCCGGACAACACAAAGGAGAAATTAACCCTCCTGAGATTTTTAAGACACGAGGAGACTTTAAAGATACATTTTTTTTCCAAAAATAATTATAAATAGGTACCTTTGAGTGCGTTTATCGTTTTAAAAAATTTTTTCTCCCATGTTTAGCATAAAAAAATGAAAGACACGTTCGAAACATCAACTCTTTGAACAGCCAGTAATTTTCCTTAATAACATAATCCTTAAGTAGATTCTCACCTTTTAAAAATAAAAACCTTCTAAAAAGAACGAGGGCTGGGTGAATTTTCCGCATACATTTTTCGGATTCCTTTTCTGCCCTCGTTTGGGTTACCACGAAAATTTTCATTTTTCAATGGCTCAACGTGGGACTTAATTTATTCTTCCAATACTGCTGGTTTATGTCGATATTTCTCTCGATTAAAATTTCATTTATGATTTCCCCGTTGTTTGATTTAAGGCATTTACAAAACTTGCGATTGTAAGGTGGGGGATTGAGCGACAACAGACGTTCCTTATCAATGGTAAACAAATCAGAAACTCACGAAAACTGATTTCAGTTATTACGATGGGCTATGTTTTATTTGCGCTTTTAAATCGAATTTTAATGAAGAAGTTCACCCGACCTCATTTCCCAAAAACGTATGTATATATAGTTGAAATTTTTTATCCATAATAAATTGAAAATGCTTTAAGAAAGGCTTTTACACATTTTCTTTTATTTCTTCGTTTACTTTTTAAGGTGGCATAGTGCTTTTAATAAATACCCAATAATTTTGTCAAATATTGTGGGAAAAACCAAAAATTGCACTAGGAATAAGAAGTGAAAAGTAAATTTGTGGATCATTTAAATTACTGTTGGTAAAGTATTTAATTAGTAATAAATAAATAGGCACCCTCTCCTTAGACGGATTTTATTATCCTTGAGCAAAAAAATTCTTTTTGTTTAGCAAAAAATAGGACACCTGAAAATTAAAGCAAAATCTTTTTTCATAGGAATCACCAAAAAAATTATACACAGAAGAGAATAAGCTTAACGTTCAAATACTAACCTTGTCTAGTGTATTACACTTTATTTCACTTTGATAAAACAGAATATTAGTTTAAATATGTAAAAAAGCGATGTCATTGACTATTGTTCTTTTAGTAAACTCGCAACCGATACTAACAAACTAATACAAATGTGCCAAGAATGTTGTTCTTATTTTTACAAGGTATCATTTGCTATAGCGACCGTCTCCTAATTCCTTTATCTATACAGAATCTATAATGGACGGTCAAGTTATTTATTTGGGGAATATTTCCCTACATCTGTGATACGTCGCATCAAACTGTTACAAAAAAGAAGACCTAGCTATATAAAGTTACTACTTAGAGAAGGTAAATATCTATTAAGTGGGATCCTGGATACCCTTTTTTCATGCCCTTGCCATTAAGTTTTTTCATGCCCCTGCCATAATTAGGTGGAAAATGAAGTCAAACAATGGACGTAAAAATAGGAATACGGAGGTCAACGCAAACAATTTAATGCTTTGCAAGGAAATTATAAACTCTAAATAATGAAAAATAACCCAAAAACAAAAGAAAACTTACAATTGCGAGGGGCCAATCGTCAAATACTCTATATGAGGGCAGACAGCGTTTTCATGAAAAAAATTTATTTGTTTAGGAGAGGGGGAAAGAACTGATCCGATTGGATTTTGATGTATGGAACACATTTCGTCTTTATAAATTTTTGGATACTGTGCTTTGGATACTTGAAAAAAAGTGTTCAATATGTCTGGAGGAGGGGGAAGAAGTTATCCTGGATTTAGATGTACAGACAAGTTATGTAAAATAATATTCAAAACACCTTTTATCTTTATCAATTTTTCAATACGACTCTGTTTTGTTTGTATCAAAAAGGGGGAAGTAATGGCCCGATTTTTCCCGTTCAAGAACTCAGCTTTGCTATTAACAAGAAACGGAACTATACAAAGTTTCTCTATCCGTTCGAAAGTGTTGGTGATCACGGAAAGGCAGACAGACGGACGGACATCAAAATCTTTTGTGATCGCAAACACTCTGGTGTAGTTCATTTTTGTTTTGATGATTCGCTTGATGCGTTACAAACGGTATACTAATTATAATAAACTCCTATATGATATCTCATATAGAGTATAAAAACGTAAATTCTATGGATAAAAATTAATTTTTTTAAAAGGGCCATTTTACAAATCTCTTGTGATTTGTTTTTTTTCTTTTGCTGTGGTATTGTAGAGTAATATGGCCTAATTACAAATGGGAAACCATGAGACATTTTTTTTCGGTTTAAATATTTGAGACAGATAATTCAAAATTAATCAAAAAATGAATATAGAATTTTCCTCTCATTTAGTTTCGATAAAAATATGTGAAAAATAAAATTTTTCCAAATATCTTAAGAACCGTTAGAGATACGTATAAACCGTTAAAGCAAAAAATATAGAAAATTTTCTTTCCTATAAGTAAGGTTATATGCATTTTTTTCATCAAAGTGCATAGTTTTCGAGAGAGTTTCAAAAAAAATGATTGTTTTTATATATCTTGAGAACAGAAAGATGCAAAAAAAACCGTTTAACAGAAAATGTAGAAAATTTTATATCCTTTAAATTTTGTTATACTTATTTTTTTCCAAAAGCGCATAAGTTTTGAAATTTTTTCAAAAAAACGGTATTTTTTCAAAAAAACCGGTACTTTTCCAAAACCTGATAGAAAACCACTTTTTTACAAAAAAAATTCAAGTCACTACGTCAACGCGTTCTCGAGTTACAAACCGACAGACGGACAGACAAATGCACGGACATCGACATAATTTTGCCTGAAAGAAATTTTCTATCTGCTCCCGTTCTGGAGTCGGTTTCTGTCATGAATACAATACTTTCCTTCTTTAGAAGAGGAAAGTAAAAATCAGTAATCAAGGAGAACTACCAAATTAATTCTGACTGAAAAGATTCTTTGTTGTCTTCTAAAAAGTATAAAAAAATCCCTACTTTTTTCTAAATGCCCCCCTTTTTTGAAAATAAAACCTGATTGTTAAATTCCTGGAAATAATTTTAATAAAAAAAATAATTGGCAGTTGTTGAGACAGACTTTTTGTCGTGGTAACGTGGACAACGGTAGAAATTTTTTTTCTAAATGATGTTGTTGATTAGAAGGTCGATAATTATCAAAACAATCAGAAAAGACTCTCAAAGATACTCGAAGGGACTTTTATTATAATAAATATAAGATAAGCCACCTCAAGTATCTGATATTAATTCCTCCTAAAAGCAAGAATTTGTAACGATATTAAAAATAATTGTTCTAGAATTTATTGTTTTTCAAGATAATTATTTTTTTACTTTTGAAAAGTACATAATAATAATAATAACAAATTATAATATTGCGGAAACAGGTAAAGGCTCGAAAAATTCTTCAAAAACGGGTACATGATTATTTCGAGTTTTCTTTAAGATTTTTTGTTTTTTAGAAAAATAAATTTGAAGACTTGTCCTGAATAATTTTTGGCGGTAGATTTTTGGAAAATGTATATCTAAAGTTGTACAAATTTCAAAAGGCCTTTTATGTACTAAAATAAAAACATCCCAAAAAGGTGTGTTTAAAGAAGTATCTAACTTTAAATTATATCTTTAAGTATACATATTAAGTATTAACTGATCGATAAAAAAGTCAGGCTTATATCTTTTACACTGTAGAAAAGCGCGCGTGTAAAGTTTTTACTGATTTTTCTTAGTAATGGTTCAGAATGTTTTCGCCAATAAAAATTCAATATAATTAATTTAATTCCACTTAGAGAGGAGGACTTTGTTCACATTTATCCTGTTTACAAAAAAAGACAATGAAAAAGGGAAAGAAACAAGGACAGATTCAATGGCGAAGTGTACAAGAGCAAAATTGTCTACTGTCTACGGCAAAGTTATATCCAAAATAAAATAATATTGTTGTAAATTAGTTTAACGATAAACACCCTTGAGATGGTACCCGTAATATGGGAAAAAATGACTAAATTAAGGCGAATATATGCAGATTGTGAGGATAAAGTTATCTAAAGGCAAATGATAAAGCAACGTTTTGTGCTTTAATTTTTCCATATTGAAAATATTTGTAGGAATTTTTAACATCCCACAGGCAGGTTTTTTTGTTTGTCGCGAAATATCACGTTTTGATCACGTTTTTAAATAAAGTCTGTTTAATATAACTAAATTATCTTTAGGTAATTACTAACAAAATCATAGAACGTACTTTAAACCTTCTCAAAATATGATTTTTTTTAATGTTGTTTGAATTTTGTATGTTTTGAAGAATATTAATTTAACCGACACAAAATCGACAAAAAGATTTTTTTTTAAACTTTCTACTTTTCATCTTTTCAAATGTGATTTTATTTTACGTTAATTAATATGTGTAAAATTTCTCGTTTGAACTCAATATCCACTATGGCAGTGTTTCCCAACCTGGAGTACACGTACAGGTACGCGAAATTTGAAAAAAAATGGCAGCAACCAAAAATTTTCAAAAAGTTGCGACAAGTATATTTTTGCGATACAGTTTATATCATCATTTTGTATACAATGGTAAAAGGGGGTACGCGAGAAAAAACTAGCCCGCTAAAGGATACACCAGTGAAAAAGGTTGGGAAACACTGTACGAAGGAGTTACGTAAAATTCGATTCAGTAATTTTGGCCTCGATAAACGATAACCAACACAGTTGATTTGGTTAAAGCTAATTTTATACTCGTATGAAATTTCAAATGCGAAATAATGGCCGTTTGGAATCAAAATCCCTTTTATGAAAAATACCACAAAAATAATGATTTGAATTCATTATATTTCATTTTTACATAGCCGAATAATCCCGAGTTTCATTTTGATTTAATTCATAAGGAATTTTTGTCTGGGAATCTCGGTAATATTTGTTTTAAGGTATTTTGTTATTGATTTGTGTAGGTTGTAATTAATTTCAAAATTTGTGTCGAATATTATATAACAAATTTTTGTGATCATAAATTTTTTTTTCACAAGATTTTTTTAGATATTCCCTTTAAGCACATTTAATTATCGTTTTTGGTCCATTTCTGTGACAGGTCCTTTATAATATTTCTAATGTTTTTTTTATGATAAGTATTTCCGTATGTCACATGTCATAGCAAAACCATCAAAACCTCATTAATGGATTGAGAATCTTTGGATTTTATTATACTAATTTCTATTCTCTTAGATATTCGTTACTATGTCTTATTTACTTACTTTATTGTTTACATTCACAATAAAGTAAGTAAATAACCATTCCGATGACGATAGAATAAACTCCAATTTAAAATGGTATATCGTAAATTGAAAATCTTAAGGACATTGCACTGAATGCATTTTCTGCTATTATTTTGCTTTTCTTTTCTATCGATTTCCATCGGCGAACACAAATCAAAAATAGATCATTGTCATTGTATAAACAGCACCTGTCTTAAAATATGAAATTATATTTATATATAAACTTATATTATTAGTTCAATGCTGTAAACTTTTGTTTGCATGTTGGTTTTATTTTGCTAATGAAATTCGTTAAAACATATAATAAATATGATATAAAATTATGTTGGAATAATTTAAAAACAAAAATCCATTCCAAAATATTGAAAAAGCTAACCTATGAGTGTGATCTTCCTTAATATCCTTATTGAAACCCATTAAAAAATAATAAACATATTTTCTTATTATTATAAGGAAAAGCATGGAATAAATCAGTCAAAAATACATTCACAATCTTCTATCTACCCTCTAAATCGAAAACCTCGGATTCTGACGTTGATGATGCTAAAGGATAATTTTTCTTAGTATTTTTCTCGTCTAACTTCATTTCTGATTTTAATGCCTTTTGCTTTCAAGCTGAGAGATGTCAAGAACATAAAAAGATGAAGGGTCATATTTGAGTTTTCAGGAGGAAATCAAGACGAATGTCATGCAATTTCTTGCTTTGTTTTTTGTGTAAGATAAACATTTGGAATAGATGAAAAATAAAGGAAGTTTTTCGACCATTATATCATGATTAAATTTGGACATTTTCCAGCAATCAATTCTATATAAATCTTAACTTTTTCATACACAAAGAGGCAAAATATTTCGACGTTTCTTTTACATTTGATAAATCACTCGAACAATTGACCACTATAAAGTATTTTGTGCAATCTAAATCTTAAAGGAACTGTGACTGTAGTTAATTTCAATTACAAAAATATTCAATTTAACCACACAATAGTAAATTATACTACTAAGTATTTAAATTTTACTATATAAATTGTTGTCTATTTTTGGAATTTCAATAAACTATTTTAATTATAGTCACGATTTCGCATTGTAGTTAGATTTACCATTTTATCTCTGTTTGTACGTTTTTAGATTTCAAAAAAAAAAAATCTTTCACCATTTAAAATGCATTGCCATTTTTTACTATAATATTTAAAATTGCTCGTCAATCTACAAGTTGACAAGTTCATTGTTATCCCTTTTTACTATAGTGATTCTGCAACTGGTGGAAATTGAAATGTTTGTTACTTACCACACCATCCTGACATTTACAGTCAAATAAAAATCGATTTACGTATCTTCAAAAAACCCACAAACGCAACTTTTACTACTGTTGGTAGTCTAATTTTGTATCTGAATTTCAATGATTGTAGAGACCAGTAAAAAGGGATGCAACAAATTCAATATCGTAAATCAATTAGATTCAAATTCTAATGTCCACTTTCTGTCTGTAGAAATCTAGTATTCATTTTAAGGATGTAGTTGAACTACTGGAAGCACTACTAATAGCTTACCATTTCCAACATGGATACATATTTAATGGCATTTCGAGGATAAAATACGATTAGCGTCACATATTCACAGATATTTCGAAAATGAAATCTTCATTTAATGTGGTTTTAAATCAAAGGCATGGAAAAGTTCGAAATGTTCGATATGTGTTAGAGATTAATATGACAACACAAGGATTAAAGTCGTTTAGTGAAAAATGTATGTATATAGAATAGTACAATATACAGTGCAAAATGATAAGCAACGCAATTAATTAGTTATTTAATTATTTTGATAATTTTAACGTTTTTTTAGTGAGAGTAACGCGTATGTTATGAATATTAACTGAACGATCAAAGGTTAAGGGTATAAAACATAATTTATTTTCTTTAGCCAGAAGAAAATGAACGCTTCGTTAATAGAATACATGCTTGGCATACACAAATGGGAGCAATATGAAAAGTAGTTCTCTTTTTATTTTATTTTATTAATAACGTTCCTGAGCTGAATTCGTTAACAACAATAAGTTATGGCGTTTGTAAGTTTCACTGCATAAAATATTATTCATAATTTCAAATTGTATTACCCAAAAAGTCCCCGTGGAAAGAAAATTTTTTTATGTACCGACTTCCTTTTTTATTTAAAAGATACTGGATTCATTTGATTTAGGGCTGCTATGAGAATTTTTTTGTGTGAATTACTCGAACGGATTTAGAGTGAATCTGTAAGAGTAGTTTATTTATGGACAATTCAGAATTGATCGTTTTTTTATACGCTATAATATGGAAAGGAGGTTAATTTACTTGAACAAATGATCAGGAGAAGCAAAGGATCGTATAAAAGGTCATCACAAGGTAGTTGACTCAGCTGTGTATAAAGAAAAGCATCCATTATGCCAATAAAGTCAATCGAATTCACTCGTCACATCCCAACCAAAATACTATATCCGTTGGTATCTATGTAAGACTTTCCTATTATTTATAGATAGGAAAAAAATCAGTATGTACCTTTCAATACAGGTAAATCAAATCAATCTTACAGGTCGTAAAGGTCTGTTTGATTCGCTGTGCTGAGAAGCCAAAAACAACCATCCTCGCCCCACTTATTCCTTTTATTCACTCCTGCAGGAGTACATGAAATCTAACAAGGGCTAGAATTGTACACTGATTTGGATATAAGATTGCGGTTGAGAGGGATGATGAAAAAAGGAACTTTTCATGGTCAATGAAAAGTTTATGCAATCTGTTTTGAGATCTCGGCGAAAATATTCCGTCCGAACTCGTAGCGCTGTCATATTCTCGGAGAATATATTCCTAGATTTATGTCCGCATTTTATTTGTTGCCATCATTCAACTTTTTCCAGGACCTATTCTTCACTTGAAGTCACCCATGTCGAACCTAAAAAAATATTTATGATCATCCCCACGTGTTTTGACAAAATTATAACGAGATTATTGCTGTTGATTCTACTATCATATAAATCGGATTTATTTTTATGACAATGGTGTGGAACAAAGTCCCTTAAAAAATTCATAATATTGACTATTTAAGTCAAATTTGATTGTAATGGTAGAAAAAATCATCTCTCGTGTGCAAAATTTCCTGTTTACATGGACAAAATAAATAACGGATAGTAAATAGCTTGTTATGTTTCAGAGCATTGTTATGTTTCAGAGCATTGAATCAAATTTTCTTTTGGCAGTCTTTTTAGACGCCTATTAGGTTCTTCCACCAAGTTCCACCGAGTTCCAAGATTTACATTTAAAAATGCGAAATAATCGCAGAAAAATACAAAATTATATTGAAAATTGTGAAATTTACAAGTCAATATGTAGGAAATATCATTTTATATTGGAACGAGGTAATTTTATATTAAAAATCTAAATATTGCATTGGATTTTTTCTCTCAGTGTGAAAACACGAAAAACACGAAAAACACTTGGAAATATTGACCTATCATTCTGATTTCGTTGACTTCAAATGAATTTCAAACTGTAAAGTCTGACAAATTTCATTACTTTGGTAAATAAATAATTGTTTTTTAATACCTTAGTTCGTTAGCAACAATTTCTGTATTATCATTGCAAAGATGAATTCTATTAGCAACTGTAGACACAAAGAAAATAAACAAAAATAGAAAGATTAAACAAAAGAATAAATAAATGAGAAAAATGTTTTTCTTTATTGTTTTTTTGTGTGATTTATAGCAAGACAGTTCATTTCCAGAAATCACTTTGTCATTTACCTATAAGGTCTGAAAGAATTACTTGCAGTCTACCTAGGCTAATATACTAAGCTGAGTTGAATAAATAAGAATTTCATTGTCTTGTTTTTTTTTAATTATTTGCAAAGAACAAAAAAAAAACTTCAAAAGAACATTACAGAAATCATATTTAGAGATGTTTTTAAATAAAATACGAAATTCAATAGACTTGGAATTTTTTAATGTTCATCCATAAAAGCTAAAATGTGTACGTAAGTAGACAAAGACGTTTAGCGCTCCGAGAAGATGAAATTTATTAAATTCAAACTTATTCCTGCGTATGCTGAAAACAATGCTAAAATTTTCACCTACGTCATTATTTCAGTTATATTGCTAAACACCTTCACCATAAAATAAATAAAAAAGGAAAGAGCTTAAGCATGAAATCTAATGTAGACGTACTTCCGTTTAGGCAAAATTGAGTTACTCATGAGTATCTCAGGTTCGCACACCAATTTGAAGCATAAAACGAAATTACAAAGTGAATAAAATGGCTTTTTTGTGAAGGTCTAAAACAGAAACAGTAAAATGGAAAATTTGATAAAAAGGTGAAAACATTGTGCTAAGCCAAGGAAAAAATATCTCTTCACGTCAATAGAAAGATTTCCACTTTTTAGCTTTCCCGCATTTATTCTATTTTTCTCTTATAGGTGTATTTTAGCGCCCAAGTACTAAAAATGATTTCATAAAGACTCCAATTGCCTGAAACCCCTGACTATAAATAGTCCTTTTGCTGAGCAATCAGAAGCAATTTTCCATTAATAAAATTTCTAAGCAAAATTTTCTGTTGGAATCTGGAAAACATCCTTAATTGCAGGGTGGCCAACTTCAACTTAATCCGTCTATAAATCTGATACAAAAAAGGCTACTATGATGTGTGGGAAACTTTAAAGGTGATCAGAAAACCAGACATTGAGTTTTAAATTTGATTTGAGTTAATCGAAAATTGATAGCTAATCAGCCTTTGATTTCCCAGGATTTTATCGGTTAGTAAATTTATTTATTTGAAATTGGATCAAACAGCTTCATTTTTAAAAGAAAAAGCATAAAAATAACTATATCTCACATTTTTTTTCTACTAATATCTATAATCTTTCAAAAATTTTTTTATCACAACATGTCAGTTGAATCTTATTTTGAAAATTTTGTAGGATTTTGTTCTGTTGGATCTTAGATTGTCTTGATACTTATATGTGAATGTCAGGGTGTAAAGATTTTTTTTTAATGAAATCGTACATCTGACTTATAAACTCTTGAGACTTATAAACTTAAATAAGCAATAATTTTCACCTGGAACAGAAACATTCACATAATTTTCCACACAAAAGTTTGTTCGGATTAATCATTCTATATCGGGTATACTTGGAAAGTTTTTCTATTTCAGGTTACCAGATTTTGCTAAGTTTTCATGCAAAACAAAAAAGAACTCTTGGGTTGTTTCTTTTGTTTTAGAAAGCTTGATTAAGTTATAAATATATGAATTAAAAGTTAATTCCTGTACAACAGGTCCAATATAAAATCGTACATTTTTTTTGGGCAACTTAATTACAGTAAATGATATCATGATGTTTACATTAATTATGTTTCGGCCAAGTATCGAAATATTATCTAAGGTATAAACCTCAAAGGCTTTCATTACGGTTCCTAAACTCCTGAGCCACACGGAATGTACTTAGAATCTCAAACATAAATCTTTTAAAGGTTAACTTTCCTCATCTTTGTAATATATACAGAAAATTGTGTTTATCATATAGTTCTCATATAGTTTTCTATCTTAATTTATTTAAAAGACGTGTCCATGGCAACTTTTCCTTGCGTCTGGGCAAAAGGGATTGAATTTATACTCCAGTTTCTAAATTAACACATGATTATGTTAACTGCAGATCACTTTAATATAAGATAAATAAATGAGGAGAAAGGCGATGAAGTTGATTAAAAACATTGTGATTTCTGAGAGGTATCAAAGAATTTAGAAATTTCTTACATTGTTTCAAAACATCTATGAAGTCTGATACCAATTATACCAAAAAAAAATCTCGATACACTCTCGAAAAAAACCGGAATCAATCACGCACCGGATCGGAGTTTGAGGTACTCCATCACCTTTTTGGAGAAAATCCAACGTAGAGCTTGGGAGTTCACAACAGTTTCCTGTGGGTATTAATTTCTAACAATTTTTCGATGTTAACTGTCTTAAAATTAGAAACATAACAACAAGTTTCAATTGCCAATGTCACATTAAAATATATATGTATAGGAAAGAGCGCGTTGAGTTTTTTTGAAAAAAAACGCAAAAAACTGTCCCATTTTATCCATTAACTAACTTGATCTCAAGTTTTACGAAAAAACGGCTGTGCCAAATTTCAAGTTAATCGTAATGACGGACATGCAAAAATCAAATCGATTCATCATTCTAAAACACATTTTTTGTCCGACAATTAGTTCTATGCGTTACAAATAATAGAATAAACCTATTTATGATTTCACCATATAGGGTATAAACACCTGTAAGTAAATTTTAGAAAAACTGTGAATGAGATACAAATGAAAAACAAACGAAAGATGATAGAAGAATCGATTGATGGTTTCAGTTGATTACTTGAAGGATCTATTCCCCAATGATGACATTGAAAAAAGATTTTTTTTTACCTTCTTGCTTTGGGTTACTTAACAAGATAAAGAATGACTTAACGAGCAAACTGTCCAGAAACAGTTGTGGTTTGCAGAAACAATATCAAGTCATAAACTTTTGTAGCGGAAATTGATGAACAAAAAACTTTCTCTGTTGAGGTCGAGAATAGTTGGTTTATAAAGAACCCCTATTATTACGAATTTCCGGTTTGAACATTGCCAATGAAATGGAACTTTTCTGCTTTCATCTAATAATGCTCATATACTTCTTATAAAAAAATCTCGTATACTTCTCATAAAAACCCGAGTTTTTTAATAAAATTCTTGATACTATCGGCTCGTTAAAAATTTAAATGTAATTTCATGATATAAATAAATATAAATATTTCTCGTAAAAATATCTTTTTAAAAAACGATAACAGGAAGATAATAAAATAAACTTTGATTGAGATTTCAAATGAACGATCGATAAGTACTTTTTAGGTAATTGGCTAGAAACAAGATAAATAATCAGATATTTCGTCAATCATATCAGCAAAGGTCAAAGATTAACCTTAATTTCATAATCTTCTAAAAATAAAAATTTTCTTTAATTTATCTCTATTCAAAGATATCGAATTAATCCACAAAAAAATAATGAAAAATAAAATGTAACCTCATTTGAAAGATTTTGAATCCAAAATATCAAAAACAATAATGAATCAAATTTCTTTTTATTGTCCCTAATAATTATTATGATAAGAAAATAATCTTTGATTCAAAGAAGATCCTTTTCTGTTTGAAGTATTTTTCTTTATATAAAATTTTTTTATGTGGGTAAAAAATATCTTTTATAAGTGTTGGTGTTCAATTTTCCCGTGATTAGAGAGAAAACATTTCTGAAATTCATTCACGCGCAATTGTTAACACGTTAAGATTAATTCGAATTAAATTGATTCTTCCATTTCTTTTTAATCAAATACTTTGTTGTTCAAGGTTATTCATTCAATTTCCAGACATCGTTAACATTGTGGTTCAGCATTATGCGATTTAATGTTACTAAATGTATCTTTTTCAATACAGGTGAAAATCTGTTTCTTTCATATGACTTTTCTGAGTAATATAAATTTCTATAAGATATAAAGATTTTTCGTGTTTCTTTTTTTTTAAAGGTAATTTCAAGTTAACGACGTTCTAAAGACAAATGTGACTTTCATACAAATCTAGACAGCGTTGAAATCAAATAATGTCGGTCCATTTGGCAGATGTTGGTTAAAATTTATTGTGTAGTATATCATTTACAGAAAAATTGCAACACAAAAAAAAATTGTATCCGCATTTTAAGTAAAAGAAATTGTCAGAACAATCGTATTTAAGAAAAAATTTATAGATTCCGGATTTGTATTTACAGAGACTTTTCAAAAATATCTTAGTTTGTATTTCAGATTCTTAATTAATCCAAAACTTTGATTAAATCATCTCCTTTCATTTTTATAAATTTTTAGACAAAGCATTTATCGGATTTTCGCAAAATTTCTGTCAATATGTTAACGGGTTTTTGCTAATAATCTATTTTCATAGAGAAATACTGTTTTTGAAAAATTATTTTAATTAAACGAAGCCAATGACTTTAATTGGCAGCTTTAATTTTTTTTTAATTTTTAATTGAATTGAATAGAAAAGTTTCTGCTGATTTATAAATCTTATTAGGAAAGGTTCAAAAGCGTCTCAAATAAAAATTAAGTATATAATGCGCATGTTATTATGTCAAAGAATTGGCCATTGGATCCGGTTCACTACAGAAAAATTCTTTTAGAAGGGGAAAAAACTAAATGAAATGAATAATAATGTCGCAACAGTATGCTACTCTTATTCGTCGTTTCTTTCCATTATCATAAAACTTTTGGTTTCTAGTATAAAATTTATTTTAAAGCTTTCATAAATCTTGTTGTTTTTTGATTTCGCCATAAGAATGAAAATTTCCCCCTGTTTATTGAATGAATCAAGTGAATGAAAAATCTGGAAAATTGAAACAATACTTCATAATTCCATTCACTTTTTAATGTATATCACATCCTGAGCCCTGAATCCTGCAAGTTGTTGATGCGATGGGTGTAAAACTTTGTTACAAATTGCGATTTCCTGTTGCTTCTCTTGGTATACTTGGGCTTAGAGCGATCCAGTTAGAGAGGAAATGGGGACTAAGTCGTATTAGAAAGGTAGCAGGATTTCATTAGATGGGGAGATTTTTGAATTTGTTTTATGTCGAAATATGACTCGCGAAAAGCCCGACTTAATACTGAAAAAAACATTTATGTAAATAAAAAATATGAGATATTTGTTGATATGGAAAAAACAAAGATATGATGGGTTTGCTGTCGGCCAGGTGGTGTGGGAGGACGATTTTCCGTGTAAAATGATTGCGTGACTTCTCAAAGGCAAATATACAAATAAAAAAAAAGCCTATTCAGTTGTTAGAGCTTTTAGAATTCCAAAGGATATTAAACGTATATACCTTGAAGTTATCCAGAACACCGTGTATTCAGCAGAAGCCTGCGACTATGAATGGGAAACTGGTTTGTTATGAATTGAAATATCCTTGGTTTGCCATCCTGCCGGCACTGGCAGCCAAGCGATGAGGCATATAACAGCTAAACTATTCAACAGGATTCATTATAAAAGGAGCAGCAGGACAGTGACACAGAAGTAAGTTCCTCATGAATCTGAGGCGAGCGTGGGCACCGAAGAACTGCCAGCTGCGAATCACTGAAAGGACGCATGCCTAGACTCTTAGGATAAAAGAAACTTTCATCGCAGTCACGTCCTTAGTTCCTGTTGCGTCGTGAAAGCTGAATAAACCCGCCGCTTATCACCAAAGAAATTTCTCAAGCGCGTGAATTCTATAGTTTTTCAATTTTTTTAATTTTACACGATTTTTTCAAATTTCGAACGACTCATCCGAGATAAAAGGAATACAACGTTTCCCTATCATAAAAAAATTCTCTAAACTTCCCAGTTAAATCGCCACTAAAGTGAAAGGAAAGAAAAAAATAATATCCTTTTAAAAACATCTTAAAGATTGGCCAGTTTCCTTAAACGACTGTTGAGCTAAACAGTAAAGATCTTTTACAGTGCAGTGTTGATTTAAGTTTTATTAAAGTAAGTGTGCCAATTAAAATTGCATTGAAAATTCATCAAACTATGGGAATTTTTCTATATTTTTTTTTCGTTAATCTTTAGTATTTTGTGAAAACTTCTTTCATTGTGCAAAAAGTTGATTTTTCAGTGATCTTGGATTAAAATGCAGCATTCAAGTGGATTTTGGATAAAGTTATTTCTCATCTGAGAATTAACAATTAATCTATGCACTTATTTAGCGAAAAACACAACAATTCGTGGATTTTACCCATCTTTGATTGAGATATTTTTTGGTGTTTTGATTTTTCTATATATCGTAATTAATCAATTATGGGAATTCTAAGAGATTTAACCTTTTCACCCGTTTGGTAATGACGAAATATTTTTATGATCCTATTATTTGATACCTTTCAATTACATAAGTAAGTAATTTTTTATAATAATTCGGTGAAGACATATGCGGTTTATTAACTTGGCCTTTCACATGAACAATGAACATTCATTGATGCATTTGATTTAATTACACCATTACAGTTGATTGATAATTTTGTATCTTCGAAATATAATTACTTTATTGTTTAATTTTTACAATAGAAAGACTGTAATTTAGGTAAAAAAATAAATTGAAACTCATGTAATTTTTGTTATATTTCTTCCAATAAAAAAAAGTACTAGGAATCCAAAAATCCATTATACATCCATTATACAGACAAAATATAAAAATGGATGCATATTTTTCTATAAAAATTCTCAAAAAGTTTGCTTACAATTTTTTTTTTTGGAGATCAGCGAAAGTGAGAGGCAAAATCGTAGAAAAGTTGTGGTTATTTTGAATTGAATTTTGTTTAATTGATTTGTTTGTACTAACGATTGCTAAGTTTCACAACTTAAATAAACATCCATCGGTTTTGTAAGTCCTATTTATGAATTTAATTTTTGCGATTCTTATTTTAGTATTTCGCCAATTTTTATTTAAAAAATTATGTAAGAATTCTTTTTTTGTCAAAATTGGATTGAAATTATTCATGCAAGATTGCTTTATACTTAACTAAATTATTATATGTGTTTTTACGACAGATTATATTATGTATGAAGTAATTGTGCGAAATTTAATTTGATGTTTTTGTCTTCGTTTGAATTTTCTGTGATACAAAATGTTGATAATTTTTTGAATACTCTCATTATTAATTCATAAATTTTTAATTTTAATATAAAAAAGATATCGCTTGCAATTAAAATTTCAATTATTCCAAATTTCACAAACACGAAGTCTGTGGTAATTCAGAAAATTGGAATATTTACTGTCTTAACAAGCGATTATAAGCTAAAAACCGTAAAAAAATATATTATTATCGTCATTATTATGATACACGAATAAAATTTGAATTATTACGCGTTCTATGAATAATTTAATTACTAAAGTATTTAAAAATCAGGAGCCATGAATTTCCCAATTATTTCATTGTTTCAGCTGCTTAATTTACGAAATTAACTCTGAATACCGCGTTTTAATGGGAAACCACAAGAAAATTGATCTTTATGCCGCCTAAATTCAATTTTCCATATCAATGAACTTTGTGTGTTTCTAAAAATAATACTGCACGATTATTATTATGGATTTTTTATATTCTACTTTGGTGTGAAACGATGTTAGTTTTTTGATTGTTTTACACGTTTGACCCTTTACGTCTTTTTATAAGCAATATATTCACACGTTTTTTTGTCTTATGAAAATAGGTGAAAGAGTTCATTGATATTAACCAAAAAATTGGGATTTATATTTAATATATTTGATACTTGGAGTTATCGAAGTACCTTAATATTCCAAAAGTTCCAGGGGAAAAATCGAAAAATTACGGAATTCGAGTTATCAATGTTCAACTTCAAAAAGTGATACAGTATGGAAAATATTATTCTGTGACACAAAATTCAAGTTGCATTGCCGTTCAGATCGCGACACAAAATTTTGAAATTTATCCTTAAATAAAAAACGCCGCAACTGAAGTTTTGTCATACATATATGAATATATTCAAATATTGACAAATTTTGCTAAGTAAATTTATTAAAATATACTTTTTTTTACTTCACCGTCTTGTGACTCCTAAAGCTGCAAATGGGGCACTTTAACGCACATAATGATTCATCATTTTAAAATTAGAGACATAGACGATCATTTTGAGATCTGCATAGTTCTGCATAGTATCCACAAAAAAACTTTTTCCAAGAAACAAACAAATGCATACAAAGCGAATAATCAGCGCGCTGATAACGCGAATCACTTATGCGATGTTGTCACTACAGGTACAAAAAAGTAAAAACAGTAAATCTTGTATAAGCGCGACTGGCATGGGACCATGAAATATGTCCGGCTTAGACAGGTTTCTAGCTTACATACGTTAAACTAAAAAATACTTAAGAACATTTTATTTTGTTTTATGAAAATGTTACAAAAATGTACGGTACTAGATATCGCGGCTGAGATATCGTGGTGGACCATATTAGAGAGTGGTTTATATTCCGGAAGCACAACTTTTTTGGGAAAGTTTATGTTGCTTGCTTAGCGAACAGTAATTTTGAAAAGTATTAACAGCTTCAACTGGATATCAATTTGATTAAAATTTCAAATTCATTCCAAATATATGAATAGATAAATTAAAAAAACCCGGTCTTAAGGTCCTTGAAAGATTTCTTCCTTTATTATTTTGTACTCTAATAAATATTATAGCTATAGTGAAAAAATTCGACCACAACATGTTAGTAAACAAAATCCGACATTGCTTTTGGTCCAATAAATCTGCCTATATATGAAGAAACTTAATTTGCCATTTAAAATTGAAAACAAATATAAATCAGTTTTATTTTGAAGCTTCTCTTGGGTTTAGAGACTTATCTAATAAAAGGTTATTTCAATAATACTAAAAAAAAATCCTATATTGAATTGGTTACTCAATTGTATTAGATACAAAATTATTTTACCCCAAAATCGTAAGGTTACCCAAAACAATACTTGAAAAACATATAAATTTATTGCAAAGTCGTTATTTTACTTTAAAACTTTTCCATGTCAAGCCATATGTTACTGAGGGAGGCTTTTATCGTTGAACTTTGTGTTTAATGGGGACGTAAAAACTTTTCATCGAATAAAAAAACATAATAAATCAAACTTTGAAAATTGACTGAAATCTTGATTAGTTTCACCTGAAGATATCGAAAGTGAATTACATCCTGAAGATCTTTTTGAAATACCAGATTTTTGTGTTTTCCTGTATATTCAATAACAATGAAAGTCGGTAAAATAACTCGAAAAAATATCTTTCCTCTGCAATATTTAGTTTCGGAAAAAATTTGTAAAAAATAATATCTTTTAAATCAAGGAAAAAATATAGAAAATTTATTTCGTACTAATATGTGCAAAATTTGAATAAGCTACGATAAGTGGTTTCTGAGAAAACGGGTCATTTGGCCTTACCCCCTTAAGCAATTTAAAACCCAGAATATTTAGTTCAATGTAATTCAAAAGTACCAACTAAATACTTTTTCCCATTAAAAAAAACTCATATACGAATATTGCATTCGTTTGTTTGAACCACCATTTTAAAATTAAATTTTCATTCGACACACAAAAAGGCAATTTAAAACTCCTTTATTTGCTTTAATACGAGGACGATAAAGCTCAATAAATGGTCCTTTTAGTAACGAATCCATTTCGCATTTCGGCATGTTTAAATATTCACGTAAAATGATAGAGATCAACACACAATTCGAAACGTGAAAACGTGCGTTACACACCATACCTCAAACCTACCGAACGCTAAATAGAAGGATACCACGTAAATATGCCACATTTACTTACCTTTTGCTCCTGTTTGACACCTTTACAGAAGCACGTTTTTCGTGTTTTAGTACTTGGAAATTGGGTGTGAAGTTTGGTCTAACATAAATAATTAATTTAAGGATCTTCTTCACAAAAAGGAGAAGGTTTTTCATATTTAGAAGGTTAAAATATCATATTGGGTAACGTACGAATAGATGTCCCGGTGGGACCTTATATGGCGCCTTATCAATATTATTTTTAATTTATTGGTTTCTAGCTAGATTTTTATAAAGGTTACTTTTTTATAGGTTTTTGCGATTTTAACATACATACCCTAAAAAACAAATTTAAAGCCACTATAAACTCCCGAACGATTGATCCATATAGCATTCTTAATCGAATCTTTAAAAAAACAGCTGTAATTCCTGTGTTACTGATTACTGTGGTTTCACCTAGAGTGCTTCAAGTAAAATTTGAATATGATTTATACACTCAACATTTCATACTGCTTAGGTAGTAAAAAAAAATCAAATACTTTTGCGGTCAAAACAAGGCAAATCAAAAAATTTCAACTCCACTTCCGTTTTAAATTATTGTTATAAATCCTTGTATGTATTGACTGAAGCTACAGATAAATACCATAGCTGTAACTAGGTCCCTGCAGATCCTGGAACACAGCGCTGACCCCTTAGCACTTTTTTTTCATTTCTCACAAGTTTAAAGTTTCTACAAATTTAATTCTTCGTTCTCTATCATACTAATATATAAAAATGAGTTGGTGTCTGTCTGTCTGTCGGTCTGTCTGTCTGTCTGTTCCTCTTTCACGCAAAAACGGCTGAACCGATTGACTTGAAATTTAGCATGAGTGTCTGTGGTAGTTCCGGTTCCAACATAGGCTTCCGAAAAGTAGCGCGAGGGTTGGGGGGAGTAAGGGGAGGGGGTAAAGTGATTTCGAAACTTAGTTTTTGCGGGAAACTACCGAGCCGATTGGCCTGAAGTTTAGCTTCAACATAGACCATAAAAAAAAAAAAAAATTTGAAAATACTTTACCCGGAAACGACGGGTTGCAAGCTAGTATATTAATACATAAACAAATACTTAATCTCAGGATTTGTTATTTGTTATTAATCCTATTATGCAAACGTGCAGAACACATTTTCAAGTTCTTTTTTATATTAACATTTCTTTCAGGAATATGAAAGCCAACGTGTGGCTCTGGTCGGTTCTAACAACATTAGTATGTACTAGCCAATTGGTATCTTCAGCTCAACGAGAATTTCAGGAATTTCCAGACTCCAGAGCGTTACAGGTTAGTAGAATTTTCATTAAAATGCTGCATCACCTGGAAAATTACATTTGGAGCTGTAGCTCCTATTTTTACTAATTAGCATATTGTTTTAGGTATAAGGTCTGTAGCAATTTTTGATTTCATACAACCAACTCTAAGAATAATTTCCTAGCTTCAAAATTTGTTTATGTCGATGAAATTTTCAAACTTTTTCTAAAAAAAATTAGCAAAACCCTGTCTAAATATATTAAAATGCACCTCAGGCATCGTTCACCTCAGTGGGAATTTAGAGCTTACTAAATCGATTATGTAATCGAAAAAAGTAATGACCATATTGATTACTTGTGCAGTTACCACATCGATTATTTTTACTAAGGAATGTCCGTGAGACCTTTCACTGTGTCAAGTTAATACAAAACTGTGACATGTGAATTTTATTTGTAGGTCAGGATAATCATTTTAACTTTATCATCGAAAAGTTGTGAATTCGCTACAAATCACCTTTTAAATTTAATGTTCATAAATGGATTTAAGTAGATCTCATTAAATCCTCAATGGTTTTTACCAATGAGCTGTAACTAACTTAGAGTAACAACTTTTAACGCTAATTTCGGTTCGCTTTCTAGTTTTTATTGAAAAGTTTCCAGTTCGCTGTGATAAATGAATGAAAACGTACTAGAATTAGCATGCAGATAGCTCATCTCGCACACGCCTTTAGTTAATACTAAGTTAGTAACAAGTTAGTAATTGTTAAGAGCCAATAAGTTCGAATTATGGAAAATCGAGTTAGGTAAATACGTCTAATTAACACGTGTTATTTTCTTGAAGAATTTTCTTAGTAGAATGGGGTTGAAAAGAAAGTTTTCTTTGACAAAAATACTTGCAGACAGAAAAAATCTATTGAAACAAATTATTTTGTAGGTCGTTAATTGAAATGCGTCACATAAATAGGTTTATGATTTCAAAGTTAATGTAATAAGTAAGGACCGGATTTATTTACCCTCGCCTCCCGAAACTTATTAATGTAATAAGTAAGGACCGGATTTATCTACCCTCGCCTCCCGAAATTTTTACAGGGTGTTTATGATGACAAAATATTTTGATTTCCGCATGTCCGTCCGTCTGTCTGTCAGTCTGTCCGTCTCTCTGTTCATGAACATCATAGCTTTAGACAGGATTGAGCTAGAGGCTTGAAATAAATTGCAAGGCTGAGTTCTTGAACCAACCAAATCGGACCATTCCTTCTTCCCTGTCTCACAAACAAACCAGTTTTTCACAATTCTCTCGAAAACGGTGAGTCGTATCGAAAAATTGATAAAGGTAAAAGGTGTTTTGAATATGATTTTACATAACTTGTCTGTACATCAAAATCCAGTTGGATCACTTCTTCCTCCCTTCTTCATACAAATTGAACACTTTCTTTTGAATTTTCTCGAAACGGTGCACAGTATCCAAAAATTTAAGATGTACTGTTCCATACATCAATATCTAATCGGACCAATCCTTCCTTCTCCCCCATATAAATGAACTTTTTTTCATAAAAATTTTGTCTGCCCTTGTATAGAGCCCTCTGGCAATTGTAGCTTTTCTTATGGTTATGAAGAAAACCTCAAATTTATTTTACACATTTTAAACTTCGTTTAACACACAATATTTTGAAAATTATACAATAAGTAAATAAATATTTAAACATTTTACCTTTTATATCACCGCCCTAGAAAAAATGTGTATTACTTTAAAATCGTAAGAGTTTTAAGGTGTAATAAGTATTTTTAAAAAAAAACTAATTAACATTTTTTGTGAAACTTTCAATAGGTTCTAGGAAGGTGTGACATTGATTAAATATTTCTAGCTAAAGTGTTGAATTAAAGACCTTTATTTACTTATGCAATGTTCTAAATCCATTTTAGAAAAAGATTTAGGAATGGCAAAACTCTTTCTCAATCCTAATTATAAGACAAAGTCGATTTTTCTGGAAGCTTGCAATGTGACAAAAGTCAGCAATCTCCCATTACAAAACTGTCAACAACATTTAAGTTACCTAAACATACCTAATTTTAAAGTTGACGTTAACGACATAAGAAAAAGGACAAAATAGACTAAATATATATACGAAACAAAATCGTAGAGTTTTTCTTGAATAAACCTTTGCTTATTTCCTTGTTTAATTATAATTGAATATTTACTTGTCAAATAAAGTTACTTAGACATTTATGTCTTGTAATTGTTATATGTTCTAAATATCCGTTCAAATATTGTATCTGTAAGCTCACATTATTGCTTAAAGTGTGGAAATAAAGTCGCAGAATTCTTCTTAATTTATGATTTTCATTCTCTTGGCAAATTCTATACATTGCATGCAATACTGTTTATAGCCCATACCTTTAACAACACAGTCTTTCAGCGCTTTCAAAAAATATAATAGTTGGAATTTCTATATCAAAGAATATTACAAATAATTTGCTGCTTATATTTACTTCCATTTTGCCCTATTGGCGACATTATTACTATCCATTTTTCTCCATGGATTTAAAAATATATATTCGTACACAAAAGTTCTGTGCAAAAAGTTAAAGGATTTTTTTAGATTACTAATTATTGTTTGTTGTGTTTTTAATTATTTAAAACGCTTTGGGCATTCTTAGCTCTCATGATTCTCAATTCTAACTATAAAAAGAGATGTGTGTACAGGAAATAGTAAAAATATTTTCTTCTGTTTCAATTTCTTTTATTCTCCGATAATTCAGATACTGCACAACTTTAAAAACGGAATCTTTTGAAAAAATTTGAAATTTAAATTTAATTGAAATATCATTGTATGTATAGAGTATATTATTTAATGATTTAATCTTTATGATTGGTTTTCTATTTTCAGGATGACTTTCTATTAGAAAAACGAGGTAAACCATCTCTTTCAATTGTGAATCCCCTTGATGTCCTCAGACAGAGACTGCTACTGGAAATAGCCAGAAGGCATATGAGAGAAAATAAGAAACAGGTGAGTTTATCGAAATTTAAGGACTGAATTTATTTCCCCTGAACATATTTTTTATGAATTTGAATTTATCATCTATATGTAAGGACTATTTTGTTAAGGCCTATAAAAATTGTTTTTATCTATTTTGATTACTTGTCGTTTTTCAATTTTTTTTTATTTCTTATATGGATAAAACTTTGCCTTGTGGCAAATTTCAAATAATTCAACAAATTTCGTGCAAGCCTTCAAAGAACTTATCGTTGTGTAAATCTTCTGATATCAAGGGAAGCACGGTAAACAAATATTTTTGAAATACTATCATAATGTAAACCTTTGTTGTAAAAAAACGTTTATACACAATACTATTTCCTTGCTCTACCAAAATACTTTGACAAACTAACATTATTTAGCTTTTATGTGATGTAATATATGATTTTTCCAAAAAAGTCCTTTTTGGAAGGTCAAATTCAGCTTTTTACATTCCTTTGATGCCAAGCGGTTTGTTGGTGGTTTTAGAATTTCGCTTTTTATGCTAACGTACAATCACTCAAATTTATAAAAGATATTTTAAGAAAAATGTTTGATGTTGAAAAAAAGTTAAGATATTCTGCATAAAACTTTCTTACCTTCAGGGGGTTTTTGTTGAGGAATTCACATTTCGAAATTACTTCTGGGAAAGTTATTTCTATTTGCAAAATGTATTTCGATTTCTGTTAGAATAGTCGTAGTTTTTAGGGTTTTAATTAACATAATTTTTACTCTTTAAAATCATTTTTGGCCAGGGCAACCTTGCATATTTACGGAAATAATCACAAATATTTTATTACTCCGAGTTTCCAAGAAATGCACCTCCAAGCGAAATGTTAAATAAATTCAAAGATTACTAGGATTTTTTTAAACTTTGTTTTATACAAGTCAAATTTGGTCAGGATAATCGAAAGTAATTTAAACATTTCCAAGGTAAATGTATCTTTGTTGTATCTTTAAAGTTTTTCCATTATGATTTTTTTTTCAATTGACCTACAATTTATAAAAAACCCAATAATATTTTTTTAATAAAGATATGTTTCTATGAAATAGAAAATTATAATTGTAAATTAATTTGAAATGACTTTTAAAAATTGCTCAATTTAGTGAAATGCAAACTTAGCATTTTTGTTAAAACAAATTTTTAATTCGAAGAATCCGAAAAAAATAATTGGAAGAACCCGATCAATATTCTTCAATTTAACCTGAAGATATCTAATATGATCCTATGCTCGCATTAATTGGTCATAAGTAGTTAGTTTACTGGCTACATAACTATTAAGTATTGCCTTCAAGGAGATATAGATATCCATTAATAACAGACCACGAAGAAATTCCTTTATGCTGAGTATCGTGTAAATGCCTAGGATACCAGAAAATTCCACATAATCTCTTTATATCATGATATGAACTATCTCATCTCCGAAATAGCTTTCCAGCCACGAGAGTGCTTAGCTTGGATTAATTTCAACCATACCCTCTTCAGAGGCTTACCCGAAATTTTCCCAAGAATTTTCCTGCGTCGTAAATAAATTGATGGCGTTCTGTTGGTGCTTGGCACATACTCACTTTTCGCTGTCTGTCCAAAAATTTCTACCATTTAATTGCAAAAGTTTATCTTAGACAATATCCTGCAGTAACCAAAGTTGCTTAAATTTCGTGATGGGATCATTCCGTAATTGCTGCTACGACCAATGATAGGAGAAGTTCCGATTCGGTTACGCATTTGGAACGTATTTAAACCGAAACCATCAGAGGTCAAGTCATCAGTGGAGCATAAAATCGCCGTAAACATGTTATTATTTGCAGGCGGTGTCAATGTCGCCTTACCGTGTTTACCTCAACAAGCCGACTATGTGCCATAATCCGAAAATGCCGTCTCAAAAATGCTCTTAAATACTGAATGAGGATACTTTGACATCTTGAAATCCATTAGACACAATCAGATGCTTCTATAAATGTGTAAAATTTATATCATTGTGAGCATATACACACAGAATAATCGATTTCATTTTACCGAGTTAAAAGGGTATTATCATCTGTTGCTTATTTTCATTTTTTTTTGCATGTGGTCGTCTTTTAAGGTATGGGTCTGCAAAAGTCCCCAAATTTTGTTATTTTTGTCCTCAATTATTAGAATGTCGTCATTCAATCCATAAATATACCGTTTACACTTTGGTCCCTAAGAACCTAAACTATCCCTTTCATAAATTCGATGCTGTCTCTAATTTAGGTATAGATACCCTTCATTTTCACCTATCTTCAAAGGAAATATTGATGAACTTTTTAGGTATTGGTTTTCCATTCTTTACATGTAAATAGATTTTACCCTTTCGCTTCGATATAGCACCTAATTTCTATCTCCAAGTGATTTGTGGCGTGACAAAAAACGCATTTTCATATTTTTTCTCACACAATTTAAGTATTTAATTAACTTGTATACGAACAGTATATTGACACCAAGGTTCAAATTCCAGAATGATACCTAACTCTTCCCAAAACCAAAAATCTTCCTTAGTCTAACCGGGCCTCTACACTTACGATGTTTTATCTCAATTTTTATTTATTTTATCCTATTAATTGATTAATCAAAGTTGGAGTTGGTACCGAGTAAAAATTCTAGAGAGAAATTCGATGAAAGATTTGAATGTTGAAATTCCATAAATTTTTTTTTTGACATTTCCCAATTCAAGATGGCGGATTTTAAATTTATTCGACAAAAAGTCGCGAAAACAACTAATTTTCATAAACAACACGATTGTAAAAATCATAAGTGTAAAAGCGTGTAACACGATTGTAAAAATCATAAGTTGTCCGTTTTTGATAGCTCTCACGGTTTGGCCAGGGCGCCTAGGGTCGCCTCAAAAAATTGTGCTACCTCAAAATGGACAACGGATTTGTGATCAGCGATCCCCCATTACCCTTTACAGTCTAACCGTTAGACCAATTACACAACCCGACAAAAATAGACTTTTATTTACTGCTATCGATATTAGAATATTTTTTAGTGGTTTGGCTGGATCAGCTCTATTTTTTCTGATATGATGAAAAAAAAATTATTGTTTTTCAAAATTTTAAATCGTTTCATCTATATGTCAAAAAGTATAGCTAATACAGCCAAACCACTACCAGATTCAGATACAGCGACACTAAAATACATAAAAAAAAGTGTTACCTGTGTAAACGGAATTATAGAACAATTATAACACCTTTATTTTTTCTGCTTCTTACATAGGTAGCGATAAATCGGGCGATTTTAAAGAATATCGGAAAGCGAGATAATAGCATTGATTTCCTGGATTTTGTACAGGCACCACCACTTCCGCCTCGGCATGAGGATGTGAATAATATTAACAACAACAATATTAACAATGACAACCAAAATACCAGAAAGGACTTCGATGATGACAATGATTATCAATATCGATATCTATACAGTTTACACAAAAATCGATATACGAAAAAGTAATTTTTATGTGAAAAATTTAAAACTCCTAGACCCAACACTTTGACCCCCACCTTCGAGAATATTTTCTGATTTTGGTTAACAGAAATTTTAATTTTTATACACTATACTTGATACTACGCTTATACTGTGAATGAGATTATATCAAAAAATGAAAATAAATTCATTATTGCTTTTTCGTTTGACAAATTTTTTTGATTGATTCGTTATGCTTGGCATTGTTTCTGGCTTAATTTTGTAACGAATATTATATTTGCATTAAGAATGTAAAGAATTTTTTAATAAAATTAATTAAAGTTAATAAAGTAAAAAGAGTGTTTAATGAAAACTTTTACGCTTGTTAGTAACGTATATTTATTATCTACATATATTTCCTATTTACAAAAATGAAATCAAATCAATAAAGTTGTGAAACTATTCAGTATTCTGTAACTAACTTGAAAATAAAGTTTTTTTTTCAGTTATTATAAATAAACTAACGAAATATTTTTGGTAAAAAGAAATATGTCTTTAGAATATTAGATTATATAATAAAAAATAAATAAACAAAAATGAAAAATGAAAAAAAAAACTACACAAAAAAAAATCTTTCCTGCTGATGAGTTAATTATAGTATACTCATTATAATTATATAAAGAAAATAGTAAATTGTTTTTTAAATTATTAAATTATGTAAAATTAAATTGTGTTAAATAATTATTTTTGGCGATTTTATTTCCTTGATTTTTTCTGGTATTTTATACTTTCATCTTGAATTGCGTTGATTTTTTTATGGAAATGTTTTACAGGATATAAAATCATGTCATGTTTAGGCGAACGGGAAAAAACGAAACGAAATTAACAAATTTAAGATGAATAAAAGTTGAATAATAAAAGAGCCCTGTATTTTTATCACTCAGATATATTTAATTATTGATAATATTAACATATATATATATATACATATATATAAATATAATTATAAAAACAAATAAAATAAATGTTGTTAAACCATGTATATAATTACCTAATTTATTAAGCAATATCAAATACATTATTGAATTAATTCATAAGAATTTTTTTGAGTGATTACATGAACAACCTTCTTTTTCGTAAAATTAGGATGTACATGTACAACAATTGATTAATCGTTTCCCAGTTTTTGATAAATAAGCAGAATTTTTTTTTAAAATAAATTGAAAATATAGTAAAAGCTTCAGAAACTGATAAGCTATTAGGAGAGTATCTTTCAAAGAAAAAGTTATTTGGTATTGAAAAATTCTTTCCAGTTATGCTTTGTGACGTTTTGATGTTTTAGTATATTTCCAAATTTATCTAGGAAAAATATCTCCAATTATACAAGAATACCCTGAAATTGCGATAAAAAAAATTAATAAGACTCTATGTATGTAGAATGCCCAGCTACAAAAATTTGTTTTTATATTTATACGAGTAAAATCAATCTCTCAAGTAATAGAAATTAGAACAAGAAATGCCTTATAATCCTCAAAAAGATTTATAAGATAAATCAGATGTCAAGTTAAAGAACAAAATGTAAATCTAAAAGGTCAAAGTGTCACCATTTGAAGCTAATTTTTAGTGGCAAAACAAGATAAGAACAAACTTTCTATGTCAAAAACATTAGATAACTACCTAAAATCAAAGTCTCTTATCAAAATAGCATGAACATCGACATTAATACGAATGGAAAATGACATATATATTTTCCGATATTATGGAATTTATTAAAAACATTACCTTTCATTGACACGAACCTAAAATATCGTACAAATAAAGATATTGAAAATTATCAAATAAATAGCAAAAATCGACTTATGTCAAAAAATTTGAGCAAAATCGTGTAAATCATGTAAGCAGCCGGATTTCAACCAAAAAGAGCCTGCTAACTTGATTTAGTGGCTACTAAACGTTTCGTGAGACCCGCCATTAATCATTTGAATAGAATCTCAATCTACAAAACCAATAAGTTTTGGAGCAGAATTAAAGTAAATATAGATTCTTCAAATAAAATCATCTAGGATCCTTTTTAAAAAAAAACATTCATCTTATTATTATTTTAGTTATCACACGAGAGGTAAGGAGAATAATATTTCTGGAACATTTGGATTAAAAGACTTTATTATGAATATTTTTAATTGCAAAACTTTTTCACTTTAGACTTCTGGATGTATCTATAGCTGTGAACGTTTTTGCAAATTTCATCATTGCGTAAAAAAAATTACTTATAACACAATACTGTATTAAGGGTAAATTTACTAGAAAATTTGGTTTTCTTCTTGGAAATAAAAGATCATCAATTAGTGAGCTACAAAAAATATATATTTCTAATGATTTACAATATTACAGATACATTGCACGTGAACTGAAACTTTAAAATTCGAATTGTGTGCATTTCTAGAAATGTTTTTTAATTAAATTTTTTCCTCGGAAAAAAAATTGAAAAAGATGGATTCCCGCACAATAAAATACTGAGATAATGGATGTGACAAACAAAATTGTTCTGTGGTGGAAATTCAAGGTTTTATAGTATGGCATGCATTTAAAAATCCTAAGGTATGTGTAGTAAATAAAAAGACTTTATTTCTATTTGTAAAAAGATGCGATGTGATGAAATGAAGCTTCATTTATTTAATATCACATAACAGTGCAACTCCACGTAGCGTCCAATGTCGTGGATTGAAATCCGTTTCAAAATCAATCGATCCAACGTACTTTAGGTCAGTTCTCTGGGGCTTCCTATAAATAGGGCACTCGTACAACTTTGGATCCTTTCCGGCTGTTGTGTTTATCGCATAGATATAAGTAACCGGCATCTGCTCATACAGGACCTTCGGTTTTGATTCAATGAGTTTTCCACTTCGTCTATCAAGTGACGCGCCTGAAATATAAAACAAAAATCCAATGTAAAATTGTCATAATCCTTTGACATTATCAAACATTTTGAGACAATTCAATTAATTTATTTATGGCTTTTAAAATAGCAAACTTCAGAAAATGATTTGCTACTTCTACTTCGTAATAACATCGATGGTTGACATTCCATTCTATTACCATACCACACAGTCGGCTTTTTTGTTGGAAAAAAAACCTTTTCGACTCCCACATTCGCATATACCCCTACTTTTCGCTTACGCTCCTATAAATATTTAGAAAATTGTTACATTAATCCCAAGTAATTACATTTAGTCCTTTAGTTAACCCCTTCGGCCATCCACGAATATGTCGCCTTGAATGTCTGTCGTAGCTTCACATCTCAACACTGATAACCATAAAGCGATTCCTTATGCAAACTATTTGCCCCTTACTTGTACAACCTTTCTGTGGGTTCTTAAAGTAATTTCCTCTTTAACAGATACTCACTTTGAAAACCCTTAACATGAAATTCCAGACATTCTTGAAGCTTTGTTTAGCTCAATTTAAAAGCTTTTAAATAACTTTTATTAGGTAACTTCACAACGAAAACATTAACTCCCATCCCAGGAAATACGACAATTTACCCCTTTACTGTATATTTTGCAAGGGCCATTTTATTGAGTTGGGATGGCCCTTTTGTCACAACGAAAAAGTCTTCACAACACTAAATTTCCTTAACCGGAAAAGGATAAGAGGTTCCACTTGACTTATCCATGGATCACTTAAAGGTCACTTCAGAATTAGTTTAATGTTTGTTTAGCTTTCTTTAAACTGTGCATTAGTACACTAAAAAATGAAATAACATATCATATAATATTAACTGAATTTTTATTCTACTTTCATTAGCTTTTCATTAAAATTGAAAGTCAATTTGATAAAAACTTCCATTTTAAACTTAAATTTAAAAAAATTTTAAAAATAAATCTGAAATCGCTGCTTTTTAACTTTCCAAAACCATGGGACCTGTTTAAGTTTTTTGTTATTTTTGTACATTTTGTATGAATTATCTGACAATTTTGTTGACGCCTCCACGTAAAATGTGTAGGTATATTGATTGAATTTTTTTAAAGGATTTTTAAAGAAAAAAGGTTCAGTAGGGTCTACATACCTATTTTCTCATTTATCTTATTCATTTTATTCATCTTTCGAATAGGACTTTCAATCAGAAATCCGAAAATATTTTAACAGACCAAATTTTACATAACACGTTCTCATAAGTTATGCAATAAATGTCCCTTTTAAAGGTAACACGTGAAAATTGTTTTTTGATAACATTCGTTTTGATAGCCTAAATTAACAGTTAGAAATTTAACGTTGCAAAACTAAAAAGTTAAAAGTTAGACCTTGAAGATTTAAAAAAAATTGAGAAAACAATAATACGAATACCAACGAATTTTTTCAATAGAATTTTTTTTAAAACTGATTAAGTACTTTATAATTTAGCATAAAAAAGAGTTTTTTTTACTCTTGAATTGAAAGTATTATATGACTGTAACGGCCAATTTATTCACTAGGAGTTAAATCGCCTTAACTCCCTTAACTCACCTTTAACATGGAAAATAACGTTAGCTAACTCCCTTAACTCACTAACTCGGCTTAACTCCTAGTGAATAAATTAGGGGTAAGTGCTCGCCTATTTAAAGTCAAATATATTCTCAACAAATCGATTTATGTTACTTTCTCCTAGATTATATATGAAAAATAAAATATTATGTTACCTTCAAGAAAGAGTCCATGCACGTAAACACCTTCAGATGGATATTCTGTGATGTCTTCTTTATTATATCGCGTTATCTGATTTTGTAGCACAACCGAGTCAAGGGCCCAGCCTTTATGGGCTCGAGTTACCTCCTTAAATGAATAAACATACGTCGCATTATATTAAAAATTGCTCTTTGTAACATATGATATTTTTGATGTACTAATGGAAAGTATGTGAATTTAATCTAGCAAAAATTTGAGTTATCAATTTGTTTGTAAATTTTAAATGTTAGGAGCTTCAAACCGAACCGGGAGCTGGAGTGAAAATGAACGAACCGGATTTTCAAAAAAATGAAAAACCGAACCCGTAACCGGAGCGGACTTTATTTGTGGTTTTTTCAATCTTTTTGTAAATATGATAGAATCAAAACAATAAGTTTTTTTTTTTCAAAAATTCTATTCCCTTTTTGTAGAATGGATTTTAATGCCTACTCTATATGAGAATCTTTTGGAAGTATATTAGATTTAGTATATCGTTTGTAACGCATAGAACCATCGTCAGACGCAAAAATGAATTACACCTGTGGTATGTGGTATTTATATTTATTAATACTGCGCCATAAATTTGTACTTTTTAGGGTGTAAATAAAATTTTTTGACCTTGCCCTGTCTATGCTGTCTACCCTAACCCTTCGACACTGATATTTATGAAAATTTTCATTAATACGATGAAAGATTTCCTAAACCAATTTGATAATCTATGAAACCGTTTATGAATCATTGGTTGAAAACTTTCAACTTTTTCGTAGTCTATATGAACAAATTAATAATTCATTTTCGTTCTGTGTATCCAACTTGAACTTCACATATATTTCCTATATTTACATGTAAACTTTTCTCATCTAATTTTTAGAGAAAAATTTTATATAATTTGACTATTTTTCCCCTTTTTCGATGTTAAGTGAACATCAAAAAACCATTTCCGTACCGGTACCTGTCACAGCAACCGTATCTGTTTTTTAAAAACCGGAGCATTACCGGAAGCGAAAAAAAACTAAAGAACGAAGCCGGAAACCGGGACGGGAAAATGTCCAATTCTAAGCTCTGGTTAACAGAAAGCAAAAGTACGTATTTTGAGCATTTTTGCACTGCACAAGAATTTATTTCTTTCGTAGTAGAAAAATAAAGAGAAATGTAATGATCTTAAAGAATATTTTTCAAAGCATTTGGAATCAATCTTTCCTTGTAAGCGAGGGAAAATTCTCAAAATTTCTAAATTAAATAACTGGAATTTCAACTGATTTTGTACTTTGACCGTTGAAAACATTAAAGGTTGAAATGTGTAAGTTTTCTAAATAAAGTTTCATTTTTATTATTTACCTGTCTCATGGCTGTTAGAAATCCCTGCGGATTAAAAAATCCCGTCATCCAGAAAACCTGAATAGAACAATAATCAAAAAGACATTGATGAACTAGTTTAATCAATTCCTTCATAGAACGGATGTTATGGCTGAGATTAAAAAGAAAAACGTTACTAAATAACATCAATACAACATACTCCAAATAAATAGACTACATACGTATATTTGATACCAACAGGATACGAAGATAATTGAACAAAACAAGAAATAAATTAATTAAAGAGGACAATTTGAAATTAAATTCTAAATTGTCTTAATTAACTTGGGAAAAATAACTTCGAAATAGGAGCGTTTCTTTTAAAAAGAATTCTTTCAAATAAAATAAGTGCGTCTGTTTACCTTTGGTCTGTCTGTGATACACCATTGTCGAAACTGTGCATTTCTTTCCAAGAGTTCAGTGTACCAGAATCCCAGTGTGGTTGACTCCCACGATATCTGCACGATAAAAGAAATTAAAAATGATTCCTTAATATCTTCTGTATAGATTTTTTTTATTAAATTTAATTCAAAACCCATCACATGTCTTATCATAAATATTTCAAATAAAAAATTTCACTCTAAACTAGACGCCCTTTTCCCAGTAAATTCCCCAGAGAAATTTTACTGGGAAAAATAGTGAATATTCGTTTCTTACTATTTTCCCAGTAAATTTTACTGATCGACGGTAAAATTAACTGCACAACAGCAAAATTTACTAAAAATACAGTACATTATACCAAAATCCTTTAATTAAATTTGAGAGGATTTTAATATTTTACTGTAATCCCAATAAATTTGTCTCGGATTCACAGTAAAAATTCCAATATTTACTAAGAGCGAAAGTAAATTTTATTTTCTGGTAATATTTACTGTATTCATTGTGGTTTTCATTTTACTGGGCTTCCAGTAAAATCGGGTTTACATACCAGATCTGGTTTACATATGTGTAACATACGAAAAAATTTCTTTCTTTGAATATTTTTCAGAAAACTTTTCAAAAATTTTAGACATAGATATTATTAAAATTCATGACACAACTAAGGCACTTGAAAATATGAGACCTTGAACTTTCTTGGACAAATATATAACTGGAAAAATCATTTGCATTTCAAACAGGTATCAAAGAGTTTTGTTCGGTTAGAAGTTAACCTTTAGGGACTGATCTCCCAAAGATTATCTGACTAGAATTTTAGTTATAAAATGTCGAAAAATGAACAAGGTTGAAAAGTAGGTGTGGCCATAAATTATATACAAAAAAGGATGCCATTAAGGTTGGTTTAGAAACAAGGGAATCAGTGATTTATTGTGAAAAAAGTTCACCCCTTGAACACACAACTCTAAAGCTTCTAAAAAAAAAAGAATCCTTTTTTCAATAGTAACTTTAATTTCATATACGAGAAGGCAGCTCAAAATCGATCTACACAATACAATCTGTTATAGCCAGTTAATTGAAGCAAATTAATTAGACAGCAACATTTTGGTTCCCACACCCGGAGATTTAACTATTTGCGAAATTTTCTACAACGTCATAAAGAATTTTTCGCAGAATTTTTTTGTTTGTGTGTTCGTTTCTTTACCTTAAATTCGTAATAAGTTTCTCTCGGTTCTTTTCTGTGAAATTGCAGAAATACTTTATTCGTGTGTAATACCGGATAAAGGTGACAACTCTTCATGAGTTTTTTTTAACGTTCAGGATATGAAACGATGTTTGATGAACAAATCGGAAATAAATCCACAAGAGACCGGAAAAACTTTCTTGAATTCTTATATATATATACAGACAGAGCTTTACTTGCTACTGAAATCTTTTTATCATCCATTGTAGTTTCATGAAACTTAAGACGAATTATTCAAATGAAAAAAAATGGTTGGCAAATCGTTGTCTTTTATTGGTTTCTTTCACCTTTGATGATCTTTTATTCAATAGCGTTTTTACGAAATAAGAAAACGATTAAGGGCATTCAATTACTTTTTTGCCCTATTTTCAAATTTTCTGAAGAAGTTTACTCCACCGACCCCTTGACTAAAACCGTCTCCTTCTTTCTCTTAAATCATTCAATGAAATCTAATTACCGATTAAGCAGAGTTTTTTTCGTAGAATAAAATTTTTAAAAACCTCATAAACAAATATAGTTTGAAAAATATAATTTATTTTTATGCACCCTTTCTTTACAGTATGTGCTCTTTTGAATATGTAGTAGGAGAAAGATCTTAAGAAAAGCATCTTCTTAAAAAAAATAAAACAAATTTACGTGTGTGAATCAGCAAGAATATTTCTTATTATGAAAGGTACATCGTTTTTAAAAAGCAAACAGCTGAGATTCACATCTAAACTGAGATTCACATCTAAACAACCAAATGAAAACGTTTATTGGTTTCGCATACGAACCCACGTCGACTCCATTTAAACGGCGCGTGATACCATTTTTGAATGAATGGTGGTGTATGTACATACATTTATTTAAAATATAATATATATATAATATGCAATGTCGGTTTATTTTACCTTCATCCAACTTTCCGGTATTCGTGCATCGTACATAGCATCTAAGGAGTCTCTCAATGCCTGACTCATGACTATTGTGCCATCAATAGCCAATTTCAGATCGCATAAGCATGAATGAACTGCTTTTATGACACGTTGCATACGATCGATCTCTTGCCTAGAATATTGCGAATATTGTTATTATTATTGTTCCTAATATTATTTGCATTATATGCAAATTAAACGATTGGTTTACGAGGAATACGAATTGTTTATTATTAAATTCATGAATGAATTTACCTGAGAAATATATTCATTGGAAGTAGAGCACCCATTCGATTTAAATTTTCACGAACCTCGTACGCATTGTACATGGGTGGTAATTTACGTAGCATATCCTCGGCTAATTGATAAACAATACTCTCACGTGTCTCACCACCTGTATTCCCACCTTCTTTCGGCTGAACGCTTAGTATTGTGTCCAAAATTCCTGGAATTATATAATTTTAAATTGCAATCTAAGTTATAATATTACACACCGAAATAAAAAAAGTATTATTTTTAAAGGATCTATTTAGAACCTCGTATTATTTCGAAAAACTTCAGAAAATCTAAACCTCCTTAAAAGTAAATTAAAATCTTCAAAAAAAAATATGTAGGAAAATAACGTTTCAACAATATTTATCTATTCCTCACAATTTAGTTTAAAGCAAATGAATCTACGTGATGATTCTACGCCCCATCCCTAGAATCATGTCATTTTGTCTGCGAGAATCAATTTTAGCGAAACACATATGCTCCTGTACAACATTTTCATTATTCAACAGCTTATCTTCTGAGAAAAGTCATAATTTGACGTACTCATCATATTTTATATCGACATACTTGTAAACATCCAAAAAGTATACAAAAAACAGACTAAAATAAAGCAAGCATTTTAATAAGTTCGAATACCCATTAAATAATCTTTTCACCGTCTTTATTTGATATTTGATCCGAATATTACCCTTCAACGTTTTGTTTACCTTTCATAATTTATAGAGTTACTATGGGAAAAAATCCACTTAACGAAGGAAAATGTTTGAATAACACATTTATTTAATGCTATTCAGCTGGGGCTGTAAAAAGGAATTTCAGATACATTGTGATATGTATATAAAGAGCACTTAAACCACCCACACGAACAGTTCATATAAAACTCCCTCTCGAATTTTGCCCCTTAAATTTTTGGTTATGAAAACTACTACAAAAATATGTACTTTTCTGATTAAAACCCCATCTGCGATAAGATCGAGATGAAACTTACCTTTTGCGGTGTTAATTTGATAGGTAATGTCGGCGTTCGGATGCAAACCGAAAACCTCAGGTGTATCATTTGCTGGCAAGTTGGCAATGTAATCAACATAAGTTTGGAGATGTTTTGTCATCGGTACTCGATATCCCTTGTAAAATTCAAATGAAGGTGTCAAAAGGGATTCGCAGAACCAAACCGCAGTGAAAGTGGTCAAAAGTCTCTTATCAAAATCATCCGTTACCCGCCCTCCGTACTGAACTTCGCCGAGCATATAACAAACCGTTTGCCAGGAAACACCCTTCTTGGGGTCCATTTCATCCAAATGGTTTTGAACGAATTGCACGCTGGCTGCAAAGTCTGCCTGGTTGAACTCGTAAGGAATATTCCATCCTAACGGTCCGAATTTACGACGTTCCTGGACAATTGTGTGCAAAAAAGCGACAGTGTAAAGCAAAGGAGGCCACTGTGGTGCTGATGTGTAGTCGAGAAAATCTTGTGTGAATCCCTGAAAAATAATTATATCATTGCATTTATATAAAATAAAATCAGAAAAAAATCAGAAAAAACCAACCTGATAGCTTCTCTTAAGGCTTGCACGTATTCCCTGAGGTGGTTCATTTGTAAATTTGATCGCCATTTGTAGAAGGCCGATTGGGAAGTTTGAGTGGACTTCAGTGGTTACCCAAATCCTGAATGATTCTTCGATGTTATCAGTTTCCACTAGCATGTCAATGACCTCGGAGCAAAAACTTAAGGACAAATGGACGTTTTGTAACAAGACCCATCCTCCAGCTGTCATATTATCCATTATTAACTTTCTCGCGTGATATTCCTGTCCTTGACCCATGGAGACCGCTTTTAAAACTGAAAATTAATTTTTTGCAGTTTTCTTTCGCTAATTATTGTGTAAGATTTTTTTTACTTACGAATTCCCTTTTGTTTCGCCAAGTTTCCAATCTGATTTGTCGGATCTGACCCAATTGACAAAAGGCATACGAATGGAGTATCGGGCTCAGATTCCTGCCATGTTGCTTCCAAGTCCAATATCTGCATTTCGCCGTATTCAGGACCCAAGGATTCTAATGTCGCAAGCAATTTGAAAAATTAGGTTGATAGTTTTCAAGTGCCGAAAAATTGTTTGATCCCAGACATTTTTAAATTAGGCGTCTTTTCAAAAATAAGTAAAATTTATAACACGTTTTTCACAATTTCATGTAAAACAAAGCAATTATAATGGGAAATCAACATGCCAATATTTTCCATCACAAAATTTAATGTTGATGTTTCAATAAAATTGTGAAGGAAATTAAAATAATTAATGTGAAGCGCACCCAGAATCACAAAAAAATTTCAAAAATAAAGACATTTTGTCCTTTCCTTGCTAAAAGTAAAAATTATCGGATTTATATTTGCCAACGGTAATTTACCCTTAGCTGGTCTTATAATATTTACATAGAGTAAATAAATTCTAAATAGGTAGAATTTTTAACGGGGAATAAAACTTAAATATAATTCATTAACAGTTTATCCGTGTCCCGTCGAACGTTTTCTTGAATTCGTTAATTTCCTAATTGAATTATGCAAATCTGGGTATCTATTTTTGGCACAAGATACAAATTTATAAATTGTACGGAAATTCGGTAGCAAAGGTAAACAATAGAGACGATGCCATGTCCATAAATTATTTCGTTTCGGAATAAAGAAAAGCTATCAATTAGAGACACTCTAAAAATAACTTCACAGTTTTTATAAAATCTAAAAAAATACAAGTAGTTCGTTTAAGTAATCGTTCCTTACGACCATATTTTATATCGAAAGAATTTTAGAGAGTGTTTAGAAAAAATATGTTTGGTTTATTATTTACCTTCAATATATTTTTTTGCTTGGGAAATGGTTCGATCTGGACTCCAAGAGCGCACCAAGAGAAGTCTTCTAAATCCATCGAGGGTGGTTTGATAGCCACAAGGAATCTCCTCCTGTTCTGGTTTTTCTGACTCATACCATACTCTCCACTCTTTTTCATTTTCCTCGATCTATTCAAGGGATTTTCGTTTTTTTTTTAAAGAAATAGGAATAAAACGGACAAGATTTCATAAATTTGTTTAACTTACAATTTGCAATAAATTCCCGAATGTCGTGAGTTTACTAATTTCAACAAGATTTAGCCAAGTGATATCAAGAATCCATCGGAAGGGTTTGGGAGCAACACCATTCAAGTCTAGGGAGGCACCACCCTTAACAAATGCCATGAACTCATCGTGTGTGATGTTCCCTTTATGGTAGTCGATTTTTATTGCCAACATTAGGGTGAAAAGTTGCTTATGCCTTTCATACAAACTGCGACTGGTAAATGCCCAAACTTCGTACGTTAAATAACGAAGGATGATGTTGATACGCTCCTCCGTCACATTACTCTTGGTTGATTTTGTAATCGAATTATTAAATATAACAAGGAATTGCTTTAATGAATTCTGATACATAACATTCACGTTACTCATCTCCACAATAAGAAAATAAAGAATGGAGCCTCGGGCGGCTACGGCACGAAATTCCTCCCGTGCTATCATAATTTTTTTCTCAGTAACTTCGGAGATTTTAAGCTTTTGATTAACCTCCTCGGCTGTGGTTTTCGTTATTTGCAAAACTTCAATCAGCGCCTCATCATCCACTAGGGAACCCTCCGACGAGCTAAGACGATACAAAAGATTCTCCTCCAATTCCTTCATACTTCTTTGATTTTGCATAACACTCTCGAAAAGTGCCACACGTTCCGCCTCTAAATCGGCCTTTTCCATCAGGATGACACGTCCCAGGAGCTGATCCTCTAAGCCTCTTATAGTTACCGTAAAATCGATTACCGACGTTTTGGCACTTATTTCAGGACTAAATGCTGGATTTGGCAATTTTGTTGTGATATACAGCATAAAGCCCGGCATAACGTCGCACTCTTTGTCCCCCACGAGCACCTTTTCAATGCTACCTGACTTTATAAAATTCTTCTCCAGGACATTGTCGATTACAGGATCCAGTTCGATGCCAACATCTTCGATAAGTAGAGGCCTACCTAGCGACAGGCAATCTTCTAAATGCGTTCTAAAGTACTTATGGTCGAGGGATGTTATTTGCAACTCATTCTTGTCTTCTTTACATTTGATCCAAATCTTGCCCTGACTCTGGGGGTCGATGAGCAGCGAATAACTGCTCGACTTTGTTACGATCAAAGCATTTTGTACAGAAAGCTCGTCATTGGGTAAACCTTGGAGCGTCCATTCGGACACCATTGAGGATTCCACCAGCATGTTAATGATGTTCAAATTGTGAGTGAAGGGAATTTTACGTTTTTTTAGTATACCCATCCAGGTTTTTATCAAATTCGCTCTGAACTCCTGATTATAAGGGCCACAGTAGGATAGAAATCCAGTGGCAAGGAGGACATCTCCAACCAATTTTCCCAATTGGATTTTGAATTCTTTGCTTTGATTTGTCCAGCGAGTTTTCTCGTCTGTTAAACCATTTATTAACGCCGTCGCTGCTGTCATTTTTCGCAAACAGACATTGGCGGCATCTGTTAATCTCTGCTTTTCTCCGACAGCTTCGTCATATTGCTGCTTCACTTCTTGAAGTGCCGCTTCACGTTCTGCCAGTTGATTTTCCGCTCCAGCCAAGTCCTCCATAGCAACCTAATCAGAAAAACCATTTAGAAACTCAATTATAATATTTAGGAAAATTTACAATGGTTCGAGTTACAAATATTTGTTAAAAAATTAAAAACCTTTAGTCTCCCCTCCTGCATGATTAAATTCGCCTTTAGTGGCAATACTTCCTTATTCACACCATGGAAGAACGCCATAGCCTTTGTCCAGGATAATAACCCAGCAACGTCACCACATACCCTTCTTGCTGTATCCATGTTGTAGTCTTCCATTCGAAAGTACGGCTGCAACAAATCGATCATTTCATCGTTGATGGTATCCTTTGGATAATTCTGCAGTTGCAGCAAAAACGTCGTGCTGGCCATCATCTATAAGAAAAAAACGTATTATTATACTAATGGACCACAAAATTGCATACCTTAAGGGACTCCTGCCAAGACGGCTTCGGGCACGGTGTTCCCGTATCAGCAATACAAGGGTGCAGTTTTCTTTTAAACAGAATCAATACAGAGTCCATAATACGCATAATTAGGTGAGGTGGACGTCCCAATTTTCGAACAGTTGCGATATGGGCCGGCTTGATGGTATTTAAAGCCGCTTCAGCCTCTTCTAATGCAGGTTTCGCCGCCTCGAGTTTCTCTTCGGCCAACGCCTTTTCATGGGCAATGCAGGCGACCAACGCTTCTGCCTTTTCCTTGACCACTTGCACTTGGTTCTTAACAATTTCCGCTTGCATCGCTCTCTCTGTTACTTCCACCAAGACTGTTTCGGCTTTCTTCGATGCCTCTGCCAAATCCTTTTCCATAATCGCCAAATCTTGCTTAAGAACCTCCACAGACGCCGAAGCTTCTTTCAATTTCTCCAAACCAGTGTCCATTTTCTCAACACCGTCGCCTAATTCCTTCTGCTTCTGCTGGTAAATATTCTTATATCCCGCAATAAAATTCAGGTATGATTTTGGAGTTACGTGTGTCGCACGTCGAAATCTCTGAAAGTAGTCCGCCGATGTTTCGGAAACAATATCCTGAATTGATCCGAGTGCCCTTACAAGTTCTTCTTTGATTTCTTCGGTGCATTCAATTTCAAACTCGGTCAGAAAGTGACGGGCAACTGCAATCAGGGCGTCCTTGGGCCAAGGCTGGAACCAATCGATTGTACATCCCGAAACCAGAGCTGGAAATCTTTGTACGCGAGTTCGGAAAGTTTCGCCAACTGGAGAGAAACAGAATACGACATGAAGATTGTGACAGGTCCTTTGAAGAAAGTACTCCATAACGCTTTCCGCTGTTGCAGTTTTCTTTTGATTTTCGCGTTTCATTATTGGCGTCAACTCACTGACAATTTCTGCTTGCTCGTCTCGGTTAAAAAGATTTGAAATTACACCGGATGATAAAATATTGTTTAGATATTCGAGGAAACCTTCCTCCTTGATATCCAAATCAGAAAACAAGAACGTTGTTCCTTTGCCTTGCACTCCACATGTCCGATAAAGAAGTTTCAAGTCCTCCAGAAAATTAGCCACGTTATACGAACGAGTTAAACTAATTTGAAATGTTTTGTACCCAGCTATAAAAGAGGCCAGCTTGGTTAGGGATTGTTTTCCAGATCCGCCAACCCCGACCAACATCACGTTTCCTCTAGGATGTCGAATAATACGGGAAATCTTGACGAGATGCAGCATCGCATCTGGGAAGAAAACCAGATCCATCCCAGATCCTCGAACCATTTCGTTAAATTGCGCTAGGAACATCACAAGACGCTCCCGCAGAACTTCATGGGACAAAACTGGTTCATAGACCTTGGGAAGTTCCATATCGGCATCTTCGCCCTCTTCTCCTGTTGGTTCTGGAGCATCGCGCATGAAATCCACAAATACTGGATTCGGTAAAACCATTTCCCGATAGGTATCGCCGAGTTCTTCGTTGACGAGAAAGAGAAGTTCGGAACTGAACCATTCCTTATCTTGGAATATTGTAAATCTATCAGCGAAAACGCGAGTGCACTCATGCTTCCAAAGTGCCATTAAAACAGTCTCCGATGTAATTACAGTCGACAAAGTGCCAATCATCCCTTGCCATATTCTCGACAAATCCCTTAAACTGAAAACATAATGGAACTTTGCGGGAGTGGGTAGCAATTTGTTTCTTGTCCGTTGCCAAAGGAACCTGGTCAATGGAATTAACCTCTTCACCAAGTTTCGTACTTCCGGCGTGAATCCTCTCTTTGCGTTGTAATGTCCTTCTCCAAGAACCCGAAATATTTTGTCTATAGATTCGTTATCTGGAATGTTGCAATTGAAAATGCTAAATTGTCGCTTCAAACGTGAGGGAATATCATTTCTTCCACCACCAGGTAAACCCATTGCAGAGACAAATTGAACATCGACTACACTGGTGAAGTCACCTGGCTTTTCCAAGCTATAGAATCCTTTCATATCCATTGTCTGTCGAACGATTTCATTGGTTACTTGATCGCCCCAGCAGTTTATTTCTGGCAAATTAATATCGTCGATAAAGACAATTAACTTCCTTCCGCCAGGTGGACCGAAAGTACTACCCAATCGCTTTTCCACATAACTTTCGATTGTTTTCTGAAATTGATAAGGACTTGTAGCGGATGAAAAGTTAAACGATCGACCCATGAAATGTTCGGGATTCATTTTTCTCATAAAGTTTTTCATCATGACAGTCTTTGCAGTTCCCTGCTCACCGATTAGCATGACTGCCTTCTCCTGATTCGCAATTGTGCTGATCAAGTAATCAATTCGCACATTGTCCACAATCGGTACCAAAATGCTAAGAAAGTCGGGTGTTGAGAGTTCGGGGTAACAATACGGTGTCACAAGGCTTTTCCAATTCTGCCAAACGCCAGCTGGGGTAACGAAAAAATCAAAAATTGTATTATCTGGACCATCTGATTTCGGAAAGTCCAAATCGGAAAAATTTTCCTTAACAAACACATCCATTTTAAGGCGATCTGTTGTACTTAAAAAGGCACCAATTCCCCATGCTAGAGAAAAAATGTACAAACGATGCAAGTGCTCTGGACTACAAAGATCCTCTTTCTCTTCAGGTTTCGTTTCTTCAAGACCCTCATCTGTGAGTAATTAAAAATATAATTGTCTACGATTATTTTTCTTAAAAAAAGAAATTTTTTTAATAGTTAATGCTACATTTACACGAATGACAAATTTGTCATTTTTTTCTTGTCATTATGTTAATTCCCGTGTAAATGGCATAACTTTTGTAATTTTTTCTGTCAGAAAATGTCAGTCTCTCATAAAAGAATGAACTTGTCCATTCTTTTATGCCAGATTGTCATTCGTGCAAACGCAATATTAGTTATGACAAAAGTTGAATACTAAAGTTGTCATAACTAATATTGCGTTTGCACGAATGACAATCTGGCATAAAAGAATGGACAAGATCATTCTTTTATGAGAGATTGACATTTTCTGACAGAAAAAATTACAAAAATTATGCCATTTACACGGGAATTAACATAATGACAAGAAAAAAATGACAAATTTGTCATTCGTGTAAATGTAGCATAACAAAGGTGAAGTCCTGATTTCGGGGCTATATTATTTTTTTTTTATTTTTTTTAGATAAAATGTTTTTTTTTTTGATTTTTTTTAAAATAAAACTTTTGCCTGTCCTCATATAAATTATTTGGCGATTATAGTTTTTCCTGTGTTTTGTTACGATCAATAATGTATTTATTTATTTATTTATGTATTTAAATTTAATTTTGGTGAACAAATGATACATGATTTTTTCGGAATTTTATTTAAAAGAAACCCAAGAACAATAAAAAAATAATACAATCAACGATCCATCACAAAATGGAATACTTTATTATTATAATTCCCTTATGTGTACCGTGCTTAATATGTAATTCTATGCTGAATATTTAGTGATTCATGAAGCTAAATTACCTTCAATACTATCATGGCTAGATAACGCGACATTAGCGGCTTCTTCTTTTTTCACGGGCACCAATCCTTCCAAAATATAAATCATTTGTTTAACGATATTGCATTGCAGGACATCCATCAAAAGATTTAAGTTCTGGGTGCCCCAATTATAAACGGCCAAGAATGATTGCTCAAATAAATCTGCAAACACAGTTTTCTCGCCCGGTGAACGTTGCTTCAACCAAGCATGCAAAACTTTAAAGAAAGTTACATCAAAAATTAAATTCTTTCAAAAGTTTGTATATTCATCTAACTTGGTTTCCAATCTAATCCAGATGAACTCATGTAAACCATACCATTTCGCGAAACAGTGGCCGGCGATGCGTTATCAATATTGTGTGGCTCAAAGATAATCTTGCAGGTGGGAGCCATTACGAGTCGGTCCCCATTGGCTAAGGTCAAAGTTTTATTATCATCCAGCACCGAATTTAAATTCTCAATCCAAATACTGTCCACCGGGCCATCCAAAACTAACCAAATGTGTTCGCCCTTCTTCATTTTAAGGGTTTTCCTCCAGAGAGCCGAAAATATGCCGTCGGTCCAGTCATTTGTGGCAACATCCAAACGACCAAACATTTGTGCTGATGTTATCGCTTTTGGATTCATCCTCATTTCCCTGGAAGCAAAGAAACAGGACAAAAAGGATATTGTGTAACAGTTAGGTAGATTTAATATCATCAAAACTCACCTGTGGCTATCTCCCATTTGCGTCAGAGCCTTCATTAATATTTGGATGCAGCTCGTTTTCCCAGTACCGCTTGGTCCCAAAGTCATGATTCCGTGGCGTACTGTTTGTGTTTCATAAAGTTGAATTAATTTCAGGACCCAAGGGGGATGATAGACGAGCCCAGCCTCATCAATTTGCTGAGCTATCGCTGCATCCAACTCAGGATAATTAGTCTTTTCCAGTGTCTAAATGGATTTTTTTTTCACAACCACAGATCAATTCACAATTACAGTCCTCAATACACATACAAAAGTGAAATATTGTTTGGTGAATTTATACAATACATACCTGGTTGGGAAAAAGATCCGCAACTAAAGAAATAAAAAGTGGCTCGTCTTCATCGATTAATTTTGATAAATTCATATCTCTCAGGACTCGCATAACGATTGTACTTTCAGTATCCTTTGAATTACGTCTTTTCGAAGCTCCCAATGTTCTTAGCACGGATAGAATATTCCTTAGACCGAAATCATAATGAACTTGCTTCGTTAATTGCTCCTCGCAGAGTTTGTACAGAGTGTAAAATTTACGAGCCAATGTTATATTTTCAAGGAATCCGCAAGAGGCTAATTTCACGCGAATGATGATTTGTCGGTCTGGTACCATCATTGCTACTGTACGGAACTGAATTTTCAAATTTTCAGGCAATTCTTTACGGCCAGCATAACCAGGATTCTAATTAAGCAAAAATTCGTTAAATTGCTTTGGTACTTGATAAAAATGAAAATCAAAAATTAATATTTTTTTCAAAAAACATTTATATTTTTCTAATTGATTCTAATTCTTGAAGGAATTATGCTGAGGACCTAAGATTTAGTATATTTTTTTTAAAATTCAAATTACGGCATTTTCAGGTACAATTTGTAGCGTAGATTATAACAATTAAGCGGAAATCTACGACCCCTTCGATAACATTACAACCGCTTTCTACAGTATATTTTAAACCACATTTTTTTTATTTCAAAACACTAACCATAGTAATAAATATTCCAAATTCTGTATTCATTTCAATTTGATCACCGTCTGTGAAAATAAAGTTTTTCTTTTTTTCCTTTTTCGCCGTCAGAACAACAGCGACTTGTTGAGCAGCAACCGAAAGGACTGGAAGTTCAATTCGATTAAATTCGTCAAAGCAACCCCAAGATCCCGATTGTGCGAGTCCTTTATAGATTCGACCTAAACCACTATTTCACAAGAAATTGTTAAAATTAAGCAGTTTTTCATTTTTGTTCGATTCCCAACAAAAATCTAACCGATAATCCATTTGATCAGAGCAGTTAAATACGACTACATATTTGGCCAATGTTTTCCCCATGTCCTTGACTGTCTCAGTTTTTCCAGTACCCGCTGGTCCACAAGGACTCCCGCCCATACTTAGTGTGAGCGCCTGGGCGAGAGTAATGTAACATCTAAAAAAAAATTGACAATTAAGATTATATAAAAAATTACCCAATAACATTTTTTTAACAAAATTAGTATTTGGAAAATCGTGTTTCTTTTAAATCTTTTATATAGTTTGCTTTTTTGTCTGTTTGTCAGGATCAAATATTGTAACCGAATAGGCAATGTGCCGCGGCAATAAATTTTTAATGACAGTCATCCGAATTACCTGTCTGTTAGTGGAGTAATTACAAGACGTTCAGTACATCCTAAATATTCATTCTGATAAGCAAAGGTTACATCTGTAATTGATATTAAAGTTTTATCCAAGTCCTCCTTAAAGTAAAATCGACACTGTTTTATCCACTCAAAATCATTCTGCGAACGGATATTCATTCGGCACTAAAAAGGGAAATTTGTTACGTTATTAATAAAAGAAATACAAGAGATTAGAATTAATTGACCAGAATATCGAAAATGTCCCTTTGATGTACATGAATTGTGATTAGAGTTTCAAATTTTGTTCTCTCGATTTTTGTTAAATCCCTTGTGGTTTGGTCGATCAAAGTGTTCAACAGTTCCAAGAATTTGTTATTTGTCTCCGGCATGACCTTTTTTTCGTGTCGCGCCTGCATTAGAGCAAGTTCAGCATCCCTGGTCCAAATCATCTGGATGCCCAAAAGTCCAATCTGTGCTGGCATTTTCTCCAAAAAAGCCAACATTACAAAGTTGGGATCATTCATGGTTATGTGTGCTTGACGAATGATAGAATGTAGGGATTGTTGAGAAGTCACCAGCAACGAAGTTAACCAAGTTTCCACAGATCCTTCAGCTCTGATCGCTCTGTCCAGCTGAATTTGTTCCCCTTCACAGGACACTATCGCCAACATTTTATTGTATTCAATGTCGTGAAACTTTACATATCGAGTATTATCAAAAATCGATAGTAAATGATTCTGGATTGTGTGAGAATCAGAAGCTTGCCCCAAAATTTCAAGTAAAGCGGGATCCGAAACGAAAAAAAACCTTGGAAACATCATACGCTTTCTCTCCAGGTAGCCACTGAGTGATTTCTGGCAAATTTCCAACTGTTCCTGTAAGTGAGGTAGGAGTTGCTTTAGAAGATCGTCACCAACGCAACACGCTACAACTCCGGGGGTCTCATGGGCCCTCTGCATAATCTTTTGCCAGGATTTATCTATCTTCGAGAATCGCTTTGCTTCTTTCGGTAACTGTTTTGCAATATCACCGCCAACGAATACAGCTTCGAGATAAACCCACATATTCTGAACCAGAAGCCATCTTTCTAAGATTTCATTTGAATTGGATAAATCGTACACCCACTGTTGAATTTGCTTCCTAAATGGCGCATTATAGCGATTGGATAACAAGGATCCAAGTACCATAAGACTGTCTTCGAGTTGTCCAATGGTTTCGGCAGTCGTATCACCACGAAGCAAGAGTTCGCCACGATTATTAAAACTCATAAATTGTAGTTCATGGACTGACCATTCATTCGTTACTTGTTTCAATTTCGCTTCGATGTCCTTCTCCTTCATTGCCGAGATACAAATATCCTCAATGTCTTCCTTGTGCTTTAATAAGGGAGCTTCGAGTATATTCTTTAACGAGAATCCTTCACTATCGAATTCGAAAATATATTGTGTTACGTCCATAATTCGTTGCCAGTGACGCGGCTTCATCGCTTTATTCGCCATTAACTCCAGAAGTGGACACATGTCATTAAAATCGTCAATAGTTTTTTTAAGAGCGTGGAACGCCGGCCACTCTTTTAACCTGTAAAATAGCATAAAATTTCATTAGCCATCTGCGAAATAATTTAAATTCACCCAAGAAATGAAAACATATTTTTAAATTTTTTTTAAACATCAGAAAAAATAAACATTCTACTTAAGTTTTTGAAAATTTACCCCTTTGGCAATTTTCGGCAACGGTTTTGGAACTCCATTAGTTCATTGTTTATTTCCTCAATGTCGACTTCATTCCAGGGTATATCATAGTAACTGCTAACTCGATCAATAACGTCGTTATAAAGCTTATACAGTTTTTGCAGCAAATTAAGCTCCTTGCGGATTTGGCCGAGTTCTGGGTAATCAGTTTGCGGCAAGCCGAAAAGTTCCTCTCCACTTTGATATGTTTGCAGGCGACGCCACATTCCCTCGAATCTATTCTGGAACAAAATCAACTTATCGGAAGCTTCTCTTGGCGTCAAGCCAGGTTGCATCGGTCCAGCAGTGCGATACTCATTAACATATTCAATCTTATCCTGCTTGAACTTTTCAAGATTAGTCTTAAGATCGTTTTGGAAGCTGGGTTGCATCTCCAGTAATTTGACTTGGGCCTGTAGAGCTCTAGCTTGAAGTGATTGGAAGGTGTACCTCAAGTTGTCCACCTGATCGAATTGCTCTCGTTCTACCTGGACATCATATCTGGTTAGAACATTGAATGCTTCTTCAATCGGATCAATGCGCAATTCCATATCGACTTCCTGCTCTCGAATTTTGCTCAACGTGTCCATTATCATCCGCACATCATCCAGATCTCGAATTGGTCTGTCCAATTTTCGATCCATTTCGTTGATTACTGCGTAAACATAGTCCATTTCCTTTTTGTACTTCTTTTTCATCGCCTGGCCAATTTTGTGATTGCAAGCTAAAAATATTCATAAAATTTTCTAAACTTTTTCAAGTTTTTTAACAAAAAATCAAAACCTTTAATCTCGATCGCCAATCCAAACTTTAGTTTTTCATTGCAGATTGCAATGCATTGACTAAATGTCTCCATATCCGATTCGATCAAAAGATTCGCGTCCAATTCGGAAAAACATTTCAAAGACGATTCGAATTCCTGAAGCCCAAACTCCATTAGTTCTCGTGTGGTTCGATCATTTTTCCACAGAAAGTGGTAGGGCTTCCAACGTTTAATAAATGTTTGAATTTCTGGTTTAATATTTCGTATGCAGGACGACAGCAAAGACAATGTTTTGACGACTTCCTTGTTATCCATAATTGAACTATAAAAACTCTTTGTCATATGCGGAACTGATGGTCGTTCTTCAGATGCCAAACAATAAACTTTCTTCCGACGTGACTTTTTATCATCGGGAAAATTTCGATTGGCACGCTGATTCGAAGTGGATGCGACCTAAAAAAAAACAACAATCCTCAAAATTATTTACTTCGCTTGGAAAAAAAAATTAACTGCTGGTTTTACAACATTATCTCGTCCGCTTGACCACTGAGTGACACCTTTCGCTATTCCGGTGATGTTTTTCCCTGCTGTGGTTAAGACATCCTGTAAATCGTCAAGGCTCGGTCGAATGGAAACATTAGGGATCATAAGTACAGCATTAAGTAGGAATATCGGTTTATTTGGTGGTCCATCGGGATCACATAAAAAACGACGACGAATCGTGTCTAAAGACGCCCGAATTACTTTTATCAGGACGTCAATTACTTTTCGGCTATAGTACCTCCGCATTTCCCCTACGGCGTTACAAACCATGTCTTGCATTCCCTTCGGAAGACTTTCAGTAGTCATTAGCAAGGATAGGGGGTTCTCGAAACATGACCACAAAATGCTCCAATCTTGTTGTTGATTTCCATCTTTCTCGTCTGTCGTTTTTGAACCTTGTTGAGTATCCTTCGACACTATGAAAAGTTTTAAAAGATCACAGAAAAGAAGTTTAAAATAATTCTGGTTTTACTGTTAAGATTAGAAAGAAATTAAATTTTCAAGTAGTTTAACACTAAAATGACTATAAAAGAATTTTAATTAGTAGTACTTTACGATTGAAAACTAGAGATAAACTCCATTAAATGTTTTAAAAATTTCTTTTACAGAAAAAAAAGATTTTCCATTATAGAAAAACTGCTTGAAAATTTAAAAAAAAAATTGTGAGAAATGTTTAAAACAACATTAAAATTTTCAGCCCGAAAATGGTTGAGAAAAATCAGAAATCATAATATTTGCAGGAAAAATGCTTTTGGAAAATAAATCTATTTATTTGGATTTATTTTCCAAAAGCCTTTGTATTGTATTCTAAAAAAAAGACGTTTGTATTCTGAAAATCTATAGAGGTTTCATTGCTAATTCTTGCTCTTAAATATCTTTAATATAGGATTTATGTAATGTAGGCACAACTTTACTTTCAAAAAGTGCGTCACTTTCAGTTCCGGCCATTTCCCTAAAAGTTTGCGTGGCATTGTCCACAAGACTCAGAACTTCTTCGACAGCCTCCGATACCATTTGACTCTTGCGATTTAGTTCGATTGCTGCTTGTCTGAGGTGAAAAATAAATCATGAAAAAATATTGACTTAGGATTCAATGAGGTTGTTATCTCTCAATAATTCAAAAATTCTGTAGCCAAGCATTTTTCATTTATATTTTCATTTATATATACCTGCATGCTTCCTCGTTTTTCTCCAGAAATTCCTCTGCCGTCCATATTTCATCATCTAAAAACACATCGAAAGGAATAAAAGCGAAAAACAACCATTAATCAAATATTCTAGGTGATTATAACCTGTGGGCAAAATTTGTAGAGTAACATCCTGCATCAACATCAGCACATTTAGAATTCGATTTGAATAAATGTCATGAACTCTTGCTACCAAAACCTCAAACGTTTCAATCGCTTGTCTGCATTTCTCATAGAATTCTACCCAATTAGGGCTAGTCCACTGAAATTAACACAAATAAACATCAACAATTATTAACGTTCCAGAGTATTTGGTAGGTATTTCTTTTATCTACGGCTTACGATAATTGTACTGAGTCCTGGACGTAACATTGCCGTCAGGCGAACTAATTGGGGTAGAAATAAAGGACGAACCTCCAATTTGACTGCTTTGACAGTGGTCAAAAACATTTTAATAAGACTCTGAAATACATGGAGTTATTTGATTATAGGATCTTTTGTATCCATAAACTTTTGTAGCACATTTACTTAGGAACAGTTTTGAGAATGATTTCCAATAGTGCTTGGAAGTTTTTTAATATCGTTAAAAATCATTGCTTTTAAATACCTACATAAATATTTAATTGTTTTATCAGGAAACTGAAAAGAATACATAGTTTTTGTTTTGGGCCTTTTTTTAAAAAATTCAATCAGTAAAATTCCATGCACTGCGGGAATCCACCCTTAAGTTATCCTTGATAAAAACTGAGCTAACATTTAGAGAATCCTGAATTGTTATGAAATAGTTTTGTCGACACATTAGGGTGGCAGCCACAATCGGTAGCTCAATGTCCATCTTTGCCAAGCATTTAGCTTCACGTATCAAAAGAGGAATCGTAGGATGTAAATTAACAAACAATCGGTCATTCTGAAGGGCAAGAACGGGTTGAATTAGGCATGCATCAGCAACGCTGACCTTTAATTAAGCAAAGAATTTGGCATTAGAACGAATGAAATGCTAAATGATGTCAATTTACATCCTGGTCTAGCCATATTGCGACAATTTCATTCTCATATTCCGACAAAATAGTCGTTACGGACGTGTAACGATTCTCCAGATCCTTGGTAGTTGGTAGAGTTTGTAGCACGGGATGTGTAGTTACACTTGTCATCAGCTCGGCTAGGTGACAATCCAGTGCTCGACACCATTTAATTCGTCCTGCAATGGGAGGAAAATTCCGGGGCACAGGGGGATCATCTTTCTGCTTGCGGAAAAGTTTCAGTATTCGGTCGACCTCCTTCTCACAGTATTTAAGGATTCTTTGGTACTTATCTTCCATCATTGTCAAAGGAATTTTCTCGCTGACTTTCTCGAAGCGTACCAAGAAACGAATACACTGTGGTGTCTCCCAAACCGTTTCGAAATTTTTCTCAATCATGGTTGCAATGGACTCCTTTAACGAATCGGTTTTATTCAAAAACCGTTCATAATCTGCATTGAATTCGGCGTTACGGTGGTCAAGGTAGTCGTATTTCTTTGACAAAATCTCCTTTTTTGCCTCCTCAAATGTTGCCATTGCTTCCTCTAGAGCCTCACCCAACAAAAGTCCTTCCAATCGTCTCTCAAATAAATGATTGTAATCATCGATCAAGTTAAACATTGACATGATTTTTTGGAGTCGATCACAGAATGTGTCAAATTTTCCAAAAACGAAATTTTCTGAAAATCCAAATGGCATTTGGTTTGGGAGGAATGGCTGCTCCCTAACTGTGTAGTAAGTTTCATGGTAAATGTGATTCAATTTAATGCAATTGCTAAGTTTCGTGCGGATTATGTTGCGATCTTGCGACCAAATAGTCTCCTTATTGCGACAAGTGATGTATAATTTGCACGTTTCTATCATTTGATTGGTGATCTAAAGAATAATGGGATTTTTTTTAAATTAGGCCGATATTTGTAAGAGGGCTCGCATTTTTGTACACAAGTATTTTCTCGAAAATAAATGAATAAATAAAAGTTTTCATAAAAAAATTATATAAGATATTTAATGTTTCTAACGGGACAAATAAATAGACAGATAACGATGTTTCAAAAATTGTATAAAATACAACTTACCTTGACCATAAGTGCTGAAGTTCTTTCAGAAGTATTGTAAAATTGTGAAACACTATAAATAAGTCGAACAGTTTGCAGTAGGCTTAAAATCGATTCTTTCATATTGACCTGAAAATTCTTTTGATTAAAAGTTTTCGATATTTAAGAAATTTTTCAATTTACGGGATCATCTAAATATAAAGAATGACAGCATGTTTCCATAGCTTGAATGAATTTTGAATTATCTCTAGCTTCGTTATAGCAAAATGTGATTTTTCTATCAGTTTCCTTCCACTGTCGCATGATTTTTGAATTCGACATTGAGAGGCAGCTAAGTGTATATTGAACTTCTCTTTCCTAAATAAGGAAACTCACAGAAATTCAATAATAAAATTATAGTGGAATTTTTAACAATTTACTTGAAGATGTGCTAAAAGTTGTGAAAATTGTGCACCTCGTTTTTTCCAATATTCCAATTCATCCTGTGGCCCACTGGTGTCGTTTTCCCTTCGCAATTGTTCACTTTCACTTAAAATTTTCATTATCCCTTTGGTCCAGTTAGTGACCCTTTCTTCTAATTGCGCGCAGAACTCCTGATTTTTGGAAAGTTCCCTAACTTCGCCCATATCGTCAATCTTCTCGAACATGTCGTTCCCATCAGCGAAAACATTGAAATGATCGCAAACTTGCTCACAAACTCTTAATGCACTGCAAAAGGACCTCAATCCTGGCAATAATTGTCCTTTAATAAGGGCACATCCAACGTCTTCGTCATCCGTTTCTAAGCTCGGAAAAGCCAACGCTTGCATGAAAACGTATTCAACAATTCGCTCGATGGATGTCACCAAACCGATGTTCTTAGCGTCAATTATCCCACAATACCTAATTTTTAAAATTATGCAATTTATCTATTGGTGTACATAAAAGAACTGTAGAAAAATAAAAAAGCAGGTTTTTTTTAAAGAAGAATAAACAATTTTTTGATTAAAACTTTTCCAAAATAATGCACATTTTTTCTGTATGAATATAAAAGATTTTAAGCAAATTCTGTAATTTAAAAAAAAACACCTTTTTAATTTGCATCAACGTATAAATTCATATACAATAATAGCGGCGTTGAAATTCAAATTCAACGGTTTATACATACTAGGTGTATGCAAATTGAATCAACAAATTAAACACTTAATTTATTCATTAAAATTTCCCACGCATATGAAGAAAAAAATTGAATTAATTTCTTTTCCGTATGAGAGGGAAAAATAATTTCGCACCAATCAACAAGAAAAATTCCACTCAAACATTAAATTAATTGAAAAGTTAAAGAGTTTTCAAATTGCTAAAAGTTAATTTTCCACGGTATTTCGTCGATTAGAAAAAAATTGCGATGATGAAAGCCATTTAATTGGACCGTTGGAAGTCATTCAATTTTTATTACTATGAAAATTCAATTTTCCAATTTTTCATTTTCTTTCATTTATAATCTTCTTCAACTGATTGTCAAGAATTTTTGACTTTACTTCATTGCTTAATATTGAAAAAAAAATCAAAAAAGAACATCCCAAAGATATCAAAAATTCTCGGGCGCAAGTTTTTATACGTTGTTGAAACTTTCTAGACAACCTATTTTCAGTGTTCATACTTCAAAACATTTCGCCGTGTCCAATATAAGTTCAGAGATGCCTGTTTAAATGATGTGTATGAAAAATCGGGATTTGTGCAGGGATTTTCACTGGATCTCCAAAGGAACCTCTGTGGGAAATGTTTAACTTACAAGTCCTTTTGGAATCCTTCTTCGGGAAGCTGTTTTGAATTGTTAATTCGAAACATGTAGATGCAAACTCCGGTGAAGGCGCACGACCAGCCATCGGTTAGAAACAATTTATGCTTAACATTTGACCCTATTGGCGAGATACCTGGAACAAGGAATCAAAATGGGCATCATATTTGTTAAATGCGTAAAACTATACGCTGAAGACGTGTGGGACGTAGCATTAAGTATGATATCTCAATAAAACTATCGACTTAAAGGCGTTGTGAAAGTGGAAAGCTTACCTTGTGGCGTTTTCGATACTGTTGAAACACCAGCACGAGATGGCCCCGGTTTGTTGACATCCTGGGATTGTTGCGGTTCGGGCTCCTCTACCTCTTGATAGAACCACAAGAGTTTATTCCTCATATTCGGCAGAAAAAGTTGATTTATCTCGTCAAGCTTGAATTTATCAGTTACGAAGGGAAATTGAAAACTTTTAGTGTTTAAAGTTTTACACTAAAAATAGTTGTCAACTAGAACGGTTTAATTAATTTTGTTTTCACTTTACTTCCAAACGGGTTTTTATTAGGCTCCTTACTCAAAGTTTTTATAATGCAATATATTTGTGTATATCGTTTTTGGGGTTTTAAAATATCTTTTAAATTTATTAGTGGGAAAAATCCAAGTTTTTTAATTAAGTACCAAAAGTTTTGTGAACAGATTAAATTAACAAACATCATGTTACATAAATTAATTACATAACTAATAATCTTGGCAAAATTTTTAGAGATTCAGGCAAAAGACTCAAATGTTCATGGTCAACAATTATATGAGTTTTTTTTTCTAATTTTTATATCAAATTTTGTCTATTATGAATGTGATGAACTCACCATATCCCCTTCAAATATGTGATCCATAATCTGGTGCCGAGGTAAATTCGTGCCATCCATCAGCAATTGAAAAGCGAACTCTAGCCGGGGGTCCATTTCACCCCGGCGCGCCTTACGCTCACATTCTTCACGACGTCTCTGTTGTTCGTCCACCATTATGTGATTTTCAATGTGTTTGTTTTGTGTCGTTTTTTGTTATATTTTTAATTCAATTTCATCAAAAAACAAAAAGAAATTGATTTTGTAGGAACTTTTTTATTCTCAAAAAAATTTCATTACTTTTTTTTATATTTCAGGTGCAAAAATACATTTCTAGATCATATCCCAAATAGGGATAATTGCAAAAAAAAAATGCTTCTCGCAAAAACTGTAAAGCAAAATATTTTTTCTTAAATTATAGTTTTGCAAAACTGCCAAAAATTTTAATTCTGTGAATAAAAGTAAAATTTTGGGTTTTTGCTGAAAAGAAAACATATTTTTGAGTTTGAAAATCATTTGCTAAAACTTGAAACAGATTTTTTTAACACAAGTTAAATAAAATGTATTAAGGATTTATTTCAAACGTAAAAAATATAATTGAATTCATTGAGTCGTAGAAAACGTCATTAGAAAAAAACTGTTTCCAATGGAATTCCGCAAAAGATTTATTTTATTTTTATTACTTTCAAAATATAATAAAGTATTGTATTCATGAAAAAGTTCGACCCCTGAATTTTGCATAGAAAACATTTCCCGGGTATCCTAGAGTCGTTTGGAGCATTATTACAAAAATGTCTTTCTGTCTGTTAGTCTGCGTACAAGATTTCTCAAAAACTAATAGAGCTAGAACCATGAAATTTTACAGGCGTGTTTAGTCTATTTTGGTGGAGATCCGTTAACCAGAAAGAACCAAAATGACGGCTTTTTAAGAACCGCAATTTCGTTTTTTACAGTTTACTCTGGAGCGACGTGTTTTTCAGTAGTCTAATGTATAACAAAAGTTGAAGACAATAAAATTTACAACATATTTGTCTTTTATTAGAATTACATATATTAAGCCGTTATCGATATCGTTATTTTAAATAAATCAGTTTTTTGCGTAGAGTTTGTATAAGAAAGTCATCTGCTGTTCACATCGGATATATTCTATCTCTACCACAAATTTATTTGTTTCCTTAGTTTTTCATTTATACTACTTAATTTTGATAGAAATTTACTCATTTCAAATTTTTTACAGGAAAATGTTACCTGAAGGATGTCTCCCTCAGTTTCTTCGTCTTCTGATTCATCATCAGATTCAGCAACACAATAAACCGTTTTATGAACAAACATTTTTGATTAATAACTCTCCAAATTTATTGGATTAAAGTGTAATTTTTTATCACACTGAATTTTAACCCTCGAGTTAACTCCAATAATTTCAGAAATATTTTCAACTGCACCCGTTATTGATCAAACAAAAACTTCGATACGAGTAAATTGCACAAAGTTAATGTCCTCGCAGTGTCCTCGATTTTGTTTGAGTTGTCGTAAATCG